>CM057337.1:33171924-33497991 GCA_030015575.1 Agapanthus africanus | reverse complement strand
AAAGAGACGACCAAGAATGATGTAGAGAATGAGTAGATGACTTTGTCTCACTTCGTCCAAATCCGTGGACGATCGGTTAATGAAGTTGCCGAGGGAATTGGGTGATGGAATGAAATGGACTGTAAAATTCCATGCACCCCAAATACTATCATATCTTTTCTACAAAATGAAACATCAAGTAAGAACCATCTGAGGGGAGGGGAAGGCCGGCCACATATATATAGGAGGGAGGTGAGTGTAGTAGAGGTCAAGGGGGTGACCATAAAAGAAAGCTTCTCACTCAAAATATCCTTAAGAAAACAAGAAGCTTTAATGCTAAAGCATGAATCACTAATACACCTCATCAAGCCTTTAATGCAACCAATGAAAACACAACACCAATTAATCCTAGTCACCTCATCTAGAACCTTCTAGAACCTTCTAGAAGCATGACTCACTCTCATCCAAGAAAAGATAAATCCGTCTTTAACCGAATGTTAAAAGACGGCTGATAGAAAACTGGAAACTGGCAACTTCCAAAAGTGATCCTGAAACGACTTTCAGGATAACCCCGAAACTGTATAAATATACCCGCATTTGTATTACGACCGAATACAAATGCAACTGAGACAAAGATATTATACCTACTCAATATAATACTCGGATCCGGCTTAAACCAAAGCCGACGAGTATCATCTGTCCGAAAACCGACACGTGCGTAAACGCACGTGCATTTCCCGAACCCTGCCATAAAACCATACGGCCTCTACAACGTTTCGCCCGAACTTGGGAAACTGTCTGTGGGGGACTCTAATGACTCGTCAGTACCCTGGCAGTGGGTTTAACCACAAACTGTCAGCGGCACTAGCAATGCGTAACGGCTGCCCATGGACTGACCTCAAGGAATGCCGATGAGCGAACTCATCCGGAAAACCCTACTGAGCCTAACAGTGACAATGTATATACAGTCCGGTCCGTTCGTCTATGAGTATCGCATATCTGCCTAGGGGGCTAGTAACATCAGACCCCCAATAGCAGTATAAGTCGTGTCGGAGTGTAGCCCAATAACACCCTGAGATACTACTGGAGTACCTACCAGTAAATCTCCTGCCACGGCCGTGGGCTTTGTGTAATGGCTCTCCTAGACACAGCACGATCTCGCCCCCAATACCGGGAGAGACGAATCCCCTGCCGATCCGCTCACGTGCCTCCATATGGCTCGGGACTGTACCCAAAAGCTACCTGTTTGCATGACTCCTTTGAGCCGTGGTAGGGTAGAAATCAAAGCACAGTGGGAACTCACACGAGACAAATGACGACCTCAGGTCGATGAACTAACCTGTACACATGTCACCAGGGAACTGCTATCTGACGATAGATATAATACTAACTAGCAGATTCCCGGCGAGTCCTGTCCGGTGTACTCATAACCCAATGAGCACCTGTATACATCTTAGGTGATCCAACTGACACCAGTGGCTTGTGAGACCGGCCACCGCCCCTCGTCGGGGTCTCGACTGTATACACTAGTCTACTCCGGAGTATCGATGCCCTGTCTCGAAACTCCCACGACTAGGGACCACAATTAAGGATATGCGTATAAACCACCCAACTCTCACGTATATGATCGCCATCATACTGTTGGTGGTAAAGCAAGATCCTAAGGGCTCTATCAAAGTGTAACATGTAATCAGTCACCTGAACATGTACACGACTGATAAAGGCAAACCAGATAGCATACTATCATCTCGAGTAAGACTGTCATACCGGTATAGGTCCTCCGCAATCATTGCAATCACGTACCTGCGATCCAATAATTGACTATGAGGGCACTATCTCCAACAGCTCATGCATCTTTTTATTGAAATGGGGATGAGGTTTTGATGTGGGATTGAGGGTGTTTTGCATGGTTGAAGAGGAGGTGGAGGAGGTGCTGCCATGGAGTTAAGGGGGAGAGAGAGAGAGATGAAGAAAATGAGGGGGAGACAAAAGGGTAAGGCTCTCTCTTGACCCCTCACACTCTCTCACTTGCCCATGCTTATTTCTTTATTCATTTCCATTTTCCATTTTCTTTTCTTTTATTTCCTTCTCTCCTCAATAGTAAACCCAAAGCAAATAACCATACACCTAAAAATCATGTAGGAAAAATGTAACAAGTGTTAAAATGACATGTGCAAGTCATGTGCACAAAACACGCTTAAAGCCCGATTAGCGATTTTTAATCGCGATTAGCACAAAATTAGTGTATAAAAAATATTAAAATTTCATAATTTTCTTAAATCACATAAAGCACCTTCATTTTAGTAATTTCCATAATTTTCCAAATCTTTCCCAATTTATCGGTATTTAATTATACCGCCTCATTAAAATATTCAATATTTTATTATTTATTTACAAAAATTCCCAAAACTAATATTTTATTTTTCTGAAATGTTACACAACGGCAATTGGGGTACGCATACTTTCTTACGTTGATGACATGTGATGTTATGTGTTGCTGTATTGTGATTTATAGGATTGTCGTGATCGAATAGCCGGGGAGTTTTATGTGAGATGAGAGTTTTACTTTTCATTCATGTAAAATTCATTTGTAATGTAATATTCTTTTATTTGGGGCATATCCAGGGTGAGGGTGATGTCAACATTGATATATATTATTTATTTTTCCGCATTAGGATAGACCCAAGGAGGAGAGCACAAGTGACCGAGTTCTAGAGTCCGTGGGAGACCATCTCGAGGAGTCGAGACCGGGTCTCCTAACTCTAGAATTGGTAGGGTCGCTTGCCGCTCTCGTAGAGGTCTAGGGTGTGGGATTGGCTATTCATCATGACTGTGGAATCCGTATTTTCTATTGTTGGCTAAATACTAAATACGGACGTCCTAGTATATCCTATATTATCATATCTGTATTTCTGCTGCCTATATTTTGTGATGTGATCGCTTAATATATTTGAGACGAATGCTATATTATATATGAGATATATAATAGACGTTGCTTATGTTTTACATCCGCGCTAGTCCCGTCCCGGTATGCCGTTAGTTAAGTAACCTAACGGTGCATAACAGAACATTGCGGCGAATGCGGATGGCATAAGCGTACGTTGTATTTTCGTTTCTTTTCTGTGATTGGATTAAGGACTTAAATGATGGGACTACATTAATATGATTAATGTAAAGAAAATAAACCTAAAAAGATGTTGTAGAATCATATTTGAAAACCACTCGGCTTTTTACAAAAAAACTACTTTTCAAAACTGCGGAGCTTAAGCCACTCCTTTTGAAAACCATTTGATTCTACGACGATATCAAGTTCAAAGCGTTAAAGGTTTTCTTAAAAACCATCCGCAACCCTCTGTCATTTTAGGAAGTAGAGTACTTAGTATTCGTGCTATGTTTGTTGACTATAGTTAAGACGTAGTGTACGGTAGCTAAGTGATGTCTTCCTACACTGCATATGATGCAGATTAATTAGGACATTCATACGACTTTGTTGACCATAGTTAAGGGTCATGTGAGTGGGTCTAATTAATCAAGAAATGACGGGTAGAACTTGAGTAGTGCTTATGATTTGTTGACCATAGTTAAGATCATAGGTACTAGGGGTAAAAACCACATCAGGAATTTCAAGAGTTGAAATTTGCAATGAGATTGCATACCTTCCATATGATGGTTGGATCCCGATCCCACTGTGGGTAATGGTTGCTCTCAGGAGAGTTTTGCAGTTTACAATTAGCTAACTCATTAGGTGTCTAGAAAGGTGTTAACGGGGCTATGCCTCAGGGAAGACGAGGTTTATATTAATTAGGTTCGTGCCAAAGCACGGGGAACCTCTCTCAAGTACCGACACTGGCCTGGATGAACGGTTAGCGAAGTTGTAGATTGTAATTAATCCTGGCTAGTTTTCTTTTTAAGGTTTGAAAGAAAAACTTGATTAAAGCAGTAGGAGACATCGATTAGATAAGATAATAACCAATCTGATCTTTGCAAGAGCTTTCGCTGAGTGTATTCTTTTCTCTCTCTTAATGGCGGATACCAATGACTGGACTCAAGCTTCTACTAGATAAAAATAAACTGAATGGAACCAATTATAAAGACTGGCTGAGGAACCTTAACATTGCCTTCACTTATGATAAGGTATCATATGTCCTTACGGCTCCAGCCCCGCCCGTCCCAGGTCCTAAATCTTCAGTTGCGGATATTGAACTCAGCAAGACATGGGACGCTGACTGTGCCACGGCCAAGTGCCTCGCGCTTGCATCGATGGATAACATACATCAGAAGCAGCACGAGAATATGGACGTACAAGCCATATTTCTCCATACAAAAGAGTTGTATGAAGAGCAATCTCGTGTATTACGATACAAAGCATCCATAAAGCTGTTTCAGATGCGAATAGCCCCTGGCACACCAGTAGGAGACCATGTTCTGAAGATGATAGCTCTCATAGAGGAGCTTGAGGACCTTGTGTGGACAATGTGCAATATACGGATATTATTCTGCAGTCTCTCCCCTCCACTTTTGCTCAATTTATAGTTAACTTCAACATGCACAACATGGAGAAGGAACTACCTGAACTCCTTAATATGTTAAGGAGTGCAGAGAGCACGCTGAAATCAGTGAAAACTCCCGTTTTGAGTGTTAGGCAATCTTCCTCTTCTCGCCCGAAGGCTAAGGCCAAGGGAAAGATGAAGAAGAAACCCACCAAACCTAAGGGTGAAGTCAAAAAGGCCAAGGGGAAAGACAAGTCCAAAGATGGGAAATCAGGGAAAAGGGAATGTTATCACTACCACAAAATAGGACACTGGAAGCGCAACTGTACGGAGTACTTGGATCTCAAGAAGAAGCATGGGGATGCTTCCGCTTCAGGTGTGTTTGTGACAGAAAACTGTTTTTCAATAAACTCTGCTTCCTGGGTATTAGATACCAGTTCAGGTTCTCACATTTGCAATTCTATGCAGGGGCTGAGAAATAGAAATGTTTTGAAGACAGGTGACCATACTCTCCGCATTAGAAATGGTTCCAATGTACATACAGTTGCAGTGGGAGAGTATCACTTGGGGTTGCCGTCTGGGTGTATATTGGTTTTGAACCCATGTTATTATGTACCTAGTATGCTTTGTAATATAATAACTGTTTCTTTGTTGGATAATGAAGGATATAATTTTGTATTGCAGAACAATGTTATGAACATTCACCTGAATCAAATGTTGGTTGGGTATGGTATACTTAATAACGGGATATACATCCTAAATCAACACACGGTTTTCAGCATACAACACACTAATAAAAGAAAACTTTCAGAAATAAATGAAGCTTTTCTTTGGCACTGTAGACTTGGTCATATTAACGAAACAAGATTAAACAAGTTACACAAAGATGGATATTTAAACTCTTTTGAATATAAATCTTATGCGACTTGCCAGTCTTGTATCAAGGGTAAAATGTCCAAAACTCCGTTTACCGGACACGGAAAAAGAGCTACTGAGCTCTTAGGCCTCATACATAGTGATGTATGCGGGCCAATGTCTACACAGGCTAGAGACGGTTTTTCATACTTCATTACTTTCACTGATGATTTCTCAAGATTCGGTCATGTATTTTTATTAAAGCACAAGTCCGAAGCTTTCGAGAAATTCACTGAATATAAACTCGAAGTAGAAAAACAAACCGTCTTGAGTATCAAAATGCTTCGATCAGATCGAGGTGGGGAGTATCTCAGTACAGAGTTTGCAAACTTCCTAAAAGAGAATGGGATTCTCTCTCAGCTCACTCCTCCTTACACACCACAGCACAACGGTGTGTCAGAACGAAGAAATCGGACCATATTAGATATGGTCCGTTCCATGATGAATGATACTGAGTTACCTGTCTCATTTTGGGGGCATGCATTGGAGACTGCAGCGTTTCTGCTGAACAGAGTCCCAACCAAAACCGTGTCTACCACGCTATATGAGATATGGCATAGGAAGATACTATCTCTTAAACGAATTAAGATTTGGGGTTGTCCGGCCTATCTTAAAAAGCAGAATCCGGACAAACTCGAGACACGGTCAGTCATGTGTAATTTTGTGGGATATCCAAAGAATTCTTATGGATATCTTTTCTACCACAAGTAAGAACAAAAGGTGTTTGTTTCTCAGTATGCCACATTTTTAGAAAAAGAATTTTTTACAAATGATACCGATGGCAGTGTGGTAGATCTAGAAGAGATTCTAGAGACACAAACTACAAATGACGACTTGGTTGAACCGGCTGTTGCAACAGAAACTGAAGAAGCTCGGCCACTCCGTAGGTCTGGTAGGACTTCTCACCCACCGGAGAGGTATTACGGTTTCCTCATTGATGGTGACAGAGAAGACTGCATCATGGAGGATGATGATCCTACCAGCTTTCAGCAAGCTATCACGAGCGGAGATTCTATGAAGTGGCTGGATGCCATGAGATCTGAAATGGAGTCTATGTACACCAACAAAGTATGGACTTTGGACGTTGTGCCCCCTGGGGTAAAACCTGTGGTGTGCAAGTAGATCTTTAAAAGAAAGATTGGTGTAGATGGGCAGGTAGAGACCTATAAGGCAAGACTTGTGGCAAAGGGTTTTCGTCAAAGACCAGATTTGGACTATGACGAAACTTTTTCTCTCGTAGCCATGCTTAAATCCATTCGGATCCTATTTGCTATTGCTGCTCACTACGACTATGAAATCTGGCAGATGGACGTTAAAACCGCATTTCTAAATGAAGATTTAGAAGAATGTGTTTATATGGATCAGCCAGAGGGCTTCATTGACAGCGGGAGCAGCGGGAAAGCATGTAGATTGCTTAAATCCATTTATGGATTAAAGCAGGCATCACGGAGTTGGAACATCTGTTTCGATGATGTTATCAAAGAGTTTGATTTCATCAAAAATCCAGATGAACCTTGTGTTTATAAGAAGGCTGTAGGGAGAGCTGTCACATTCCTCGTATTGTACGTGGATGACATTCTTCTGATAGAAAATGATATTCCTATGCTACAGTCGGTCAAATCATTCTTATCACTAAGGTTCTCCATGAAGGACCTGGGTGATGCCACATACATTTTGGGCATAAGGATCTATAGGGACAGATCCAAGAGGTTATTGGGATTGTCCCAAACCAGGTACATTAACACCATCCTAAAAAGGTTTAGTATGGAAGACTCCAAGCGGGGTGCCTTACCCGCTTGCCATGGAGTCACTCTCTCTAAGGACTTTTGCCCAAACACCGATGAAGAGAGAGCTCGCATGAGCATTATACCCTATGCTTCGGCAGTAGGATCTATAATGTATGTGATGTTATGTACACGCCCAGATATAGCTTATGCACTTAGTGTAGTAAGCAGGTATCAATCCAACCCAGGAGAGAATCACTGGGTAGCTGTGAAGAACATTCTTAAGTACTTGCGAAGGACTAAAGAATTGTTCTTGGTATATGGTAATGGAGATCTCCAAATGGAGGCCTTTACCGATTCGAGCTTCTAGAGTGATAAGGACGACAGCAAATCTATCTCTGTGTTTGTATTTACCCTCAATGGAGGGGCGGTAAGTTGGAAGAGTTCCAAACAGGATACCGTTGCAGACTCTACAATGGAAGCTGAGTACATTGCTGCGAATGATGCCGCCAAGGAAGCCGTCTGGATGAGGAAGTTCATCTCGGAGCTAGAAGTAGTTCCAACCATTATTGATCCAATACCATTATATTGTGATAATAATGGGGCTATGGCGTTAGCCAAGGAGCCCAGGTCCCATCAGCGGTTCAGACACATCCTGAGGCGTTTTCATTTGATCCGGGAGATTGTAGATCGCCGCGAGATCGAGATTAGGAGAGTAGACACAAACAATAACACTGCGGATCCACTCACCAAGGCCCTCCCTCAGCCGCAGCATGAGCGACTTTTTGAGATGTTGGGTATGAGATACGCCAATAACTGGCCTTAGTGCAAATGGGAGATTGTTGGATATATGTATGCCCTAGAGGTCATTATATGATAGTGGATGTATTTGTACATGTATTTATATTCAGTGTACATTCTTGCTCGACATGATAGTATGCTATCTGGTTCTACTTTATCTGACATGTTGACTTGATCATACTTTTATTCATTCACACATGTTGATAAAGCCCTGAGGATATTTGCTTGACTATTGTGATTATGATGGAGATCATACTAGTGGGACGTCTGTAGTTTATAGGCATATCCTAAAATGTCCCTAGTCGTAGGTGTATCAAGACGGGGCATCGATATACCAGAGTAGACTAGCGTATATGATACTAGATCCATATAATGGGCGATGGATGATCACATATCCATCGATGTTTAACATCGAGATCATATACGGGTACTCAGTGGTGACTGGGTACACTGGACGGACTCGCCGAGAACTCCTATATGGTATTATATCTATCGTCGGATAGCAGTTCTCAGGTGACACTGGTACAGGTTAGTCTGTAGACCCGAGATCGTCATAGAGTCTTGTTTGTTCTCCCACTGTACTTTGATTACCACCCTACTGCGGCTCTACTGAGTCGTGCAAACAGGTGGCTTTTGGGTACAGTCCCGAGACACACGAAGACGATGAGCGATAGGAGGGGTTTCGTCTCTCCCGGTATTGAGGGTTGATGCTGTGCAGTGCACGATTGGCTATATCAGTAAGTCCCTGGCCAGGGCTGTTGAGATTTACTGATAAGTGTTATCAGTAGTTTCTCGATCTGTTATAGACCATTCATCGGCACAACTTATTGAGTTATTGGGGTCGACGTTACCATCCTTAGACTCGATATGCAGCATATCTGACGAAGAGACCGGACTGTACGGTAGTGTTGCCGGTTGGCTCGACGGGAGTTGTGACAGGTTCGCTTGTTTTCTTCTGATCGCTCAATACCCGGGTGGCCGTTACGTTTAGCTGACCTCTTGCGTCTTGAGGGTGCTTGATATGATCATCACCCACTGCCGGCGTATTGATGAGTCTTAGAGTCCCACAATGGAGTTACCTAGTCCAGGCAAAACGATGTGGTGCGTATATGAGATATGCGCGGGGACCCGATTAAATGCGCGTATGTGATACCGTATTTTAATCGGGCGGTTTTCTATTGGTCGGGTCGTATGTGATATGACCGGTTTGCTAAATCAAGTGTTGATTTAACATTGACCATTAGCTTTTTCACTTTGGACCCTTTTGTCTTTTGGTGTATGCATGCATGTATGCACATGTTTACATTGATGCACATAATGGATGTGCATACACTCATACATGCATACACTATTCTATCATGGTTGTTGATACATGAGATGGTGGCAATATAAGACTCACACCTTGTTATATATATATATATATATATATATATATATATATATATATATATATATATGTTGATATTTATATTTGGAAAAAGAAAATGGAATTGGATAATTACTCATGGTTGATTATTTTATTCTCCCCCCCCCCCCACTAACCTTTGTGTTAACCATGAGTTAATTTCCATGGCCATTTTGCATCCAAAGATAAATATCTAGATATTTATTAACTTGGGTTAAGAGTAAGAAGAAGAAAATATATATATTTTCTTTTCTCATTCTTATCTCAATAATTATCATTATCTCTTGAGCTCTCATTTGCCATCATCTTCTTCCTCCTCTCTCTTGCTCTCTAGCTTTCATTTATGAGTAAAGGAGTGATCAAGTTAGGGTTTTGAAGTGAGAAAACAAACCACATCACCATTCTACACTACTCTTGCCCATTAGTTTAGAGTGTTGGCTTCTACTTCTTTTCTTGATCAAGTGGAGCCTTGAGCTTGGACAAAGAGGACTCCGGGTGGATCGTCGTGGACCTAGAGGATCTCAAGCGAGCTTCTTTCAACTCTCAAGTGACCAAGAAGTCTAGCGTAGGGAGCTACAAAGGTTGTACTCTCAAACCCTAGCCTTTTACTACTTGTGTTTGTGATAATGTTTAGTGTTACCCTAGCTTTTCTAGTGCGATCCTTAGGATAGTTTCTTTAGCATCCTGTATTTTTTTAATATGGCATGTGTGATGCTACCAAACCTATGTAGTGGTGCTGTAGAAACTCCCTTCAGTCTGTCCCACAGCCATTAGTACGACATACCGGAGAAGGTATACATGTGCTCTGGGTTGTGAGTTACACTGGACATGACTCGTCGGGAACTGCTTGTTGGTATTATACCTATCGTCGGGTAGCAGCTCCCAGGTGGCATGAGTACAACTTGGTCCGTTAACTTGCCATCGCTACTTTGTCTCGAGTGTGTTCCCACTGCACTTAAATTACTAGCATACCACGCTCAAAGGAGTCGTGCAAACTGGTAGTAGTTGGGTATAGTCCCGAAACACTTGGAAACAGTAGCGATCAGATATGATTCGTCTCTCCCGGTATTGGGGGTTGATATCGCGCAGTGTTCAGAAAGCCATTACACAAAGTCCCTGACCAGGGTAGTCGAGAAATACTGGTAAGGTACTCCAGTAGTTTCTCATGGTGTATTGGGCTCTTCTCCGGCACGACTTATCACGTTGTTAGGGGTCTGACGTTTACCATCCCCCTAGACGGATATGCGAGTATCTCAGACGAACAGACCGTACTATACGGAGATTGTCACCGATAGGCTCGGTAGGAGTCTGAGTGAGTTTGCTCATCGGTCTTCTTATCGACAGATACCTGGGTAGCCGTTACGTGCAGCGAGTACCGCTGACGGCTTGTGGTTAAACCCACTGCCAGCATATTGTCGAGTCTTTAGAGTCTCACACAGAGGGTTTCCCTGCTTCAGGCAATTGATGTAGACGTCGTATGGTTTTACGACTGGGCTTCGATCACGTACATGTACTTGTACATGGATGCTGATCAGGCGGACAATACTAGTGGGCTTTGATTTAAGCCGGATCCTAGTATTGTATTATTAGATTGTTATCGTCTCAGTGTATCCGTATTTTTTCGGAATACGGATATGGGTATGTATATACGGTGAGAGGGGCATTGTTGTAACTTGTCAAGGTATGCATCTAGAAGGTGCCACCTCATTATTGGTTTTATCCATTTTCCAAATGGATTGATGAGGTGGAAATGGAGGAGACTTTGATGGCATGGTGAAGAATGGCTATTTGCTTATTTTATTCATCTTGACTAACTATTGAGGCATGGCATACATATTATATGGTCTTTTATTCCATGGCTCAATAAGTGAGAAGAGAAAATATATTAGCCATTCTCCACACTTGTTTTTCTCTTGATGGTTCATTTTTCTCTCTTGATAATTTCTTGGGTTGCTCTCCTCTCTTGAACTCTCTTGGTTTCCTCCATTTCCTTCTTCCTCAACCTAAACCTTAACCTTCACATGTGTTGTGAGGCAAGGGTTTAGTGAGGCAAACAATCCATTAGTATTCTCTACATCTCCTAGGCTAGTTGGTTTAGCGAACCATTTACCTTAGTTACCTCATTTAGAGGTTGAAGTTTGGAGCATATTCTCTCGCGGTGGATCATCTTTGACAAGAGAAGGACGATGGAGCAAACCCGATCCGATCACAGAGGAGCCTTGGAGAGGAATACTAGAAGACCCGAAGGACCGTATCTTGGAGGTATAACGTTCTACCATAGTAGATAAATCTCTAGATAGATTAGCTAGTTAAGGGTTTAGTAATGATCCTGGAGTTATAGCCGGTGTTACGTGGACAAAATCATCGTTTTTTGTAAATTCTGCCTCCCCGCAAACCGTGGGGTGCGCTACATCGGCTTACACTGATCGCATCGCATGGCCAACTCTTATTGACACCATGGTGGCAAAGTTTAAGAGTGCGATAAATCGAGGAACTACCGCAGTGTTCGAGTACGCTTCTGAGAAGGATCGAAGATACTTAGGTAGACATATCTGATCGGATGTAGGGTACGAGATTTCACGAACCTAACATATATTTAGTTTATTTTATTTTTCTTTTAGGGAGATTTTTGTGTTGGTCCTAACGGATCTGGCTGTAAGGTTACCCGCTTGCAAGTTCTCAACAATCCACCTCGCACCATGTATGGATGTGAACAAGGACGGAAAAGGAGATTCTCAAGAAGACTATTGACTTAGGGAGTCAACGGTTTAAGGAACCGGCTCAAGGAGGTATGGATGGCGCCCACTCGAAGGTGCAAGTGGGGGTATGTTGGCTATTGGGCTTCACCCGGCCCAATACCCCCTTCTTATGGACCTATATGTGTGTGTGTGTGTGTGTGTGTGTGTAATACATGGGGCTAGTGTTTAATCTAATCTAATTGATAATAATAGAAAGGAGGGATCTAAGAGATTGCTAGGGTTTGAGCCGTCGTCTTTTCTTCTCCAAATTCTATCGAGGGTTAGCTTGCGAGGTGATCACGTGGGAGATTCTCACACATCAAGGATGTGGTTTCTTTCCTGTCATTGCAAGGAGGTGAAGGTTAAAGTTCGCCGTGGTAACGTGGGCGAGAATAACGATCCCACCATTTTCTTGTTAAGGTAATTCATGTAGAACCTTATGCGTAGATCTTTTTTTCCGCTGCCATGATTTTATATTGTGATCCATGCATCTAAATGCTATAATGATAAAGAAAGGGAAATAATAAGAATGACGACGACTAACATAGCCAAAGTGATGATGAAAGGACATGCCAGTAAAACCGGAGCCAATTCTCATATATGTTGCAACTTGAGTTATCGACCTCCTTCCACTTTTGTGAAAGCATGTGAGCCATGTTTATCTCTCTGTTGAAAGTAACTCGTCTCGTACTTTCCACATGGCAACCACATCAAGAAAAAATGATGGTTGCATGTGAGAGGATGTTGAAAATAAAAACCAAATGATAGGGAAACTTTAATGATAGTCTTACATTGGAAACAACAAAAGAAACATAAAACTTTAATGATAGTCTCATATTGAAAATAACAAAAGAAACACATCGGTATAAGATATAAGATGGGTCAAATCTTAACATGGCTTAAGTCTTATTGTTGGAAGCTCACTTATCATTAAAAGCCCATGTGTAAAAACACATCACTCCACCAACTCTTCTCCAATTTTAAACCCTGCTCTACTTTAAAAATAATTTTAACATGGTATCAAAACCAATGGCTCGATCCAAACTCGACTCGACAATACTACCACGTATTGTACTTTTCACGTGACAACCACACTAAAGAAAAAGGTAATGATTGCTCGTGAGGGGGTGTTGAAAGTAAAAAAAAAATGATGAGACTTTAAAAATAGTCCCACATTGAAAATAACAAAAGAAATATATAAGTATAAAATATAAAATTGGCCACACCTCAACAACGCTTGAGTCTTATTGTTGGAATCACACTTATATCAAAAGCCCATATGTATCTATAAAAGCTCATCACTCTCTCAATTTAAATACTATATCTCTTTAACATGGTATCAGAGTCGATAGCTCGATCCAAACTCGTTCTCTCGACGTGATAACCACACTAAGAAAAGTGATGGTTGTACGTTGTACGTAACTCGTCTCATACTTTCCACGTGTGATAGTCCCACATTGGAAACAACAAAAGAAATGCATGGGTATAAAATATAAGATAGGTCAAATCTCAATAAGGCTTGAGTCTTATTGTTGGAAGTCCACTTATATCAAAGGTCTGTGCGTACCTGTAAAAGCCCACCACTCCCTCAACTTAAATATTCTATCTCTTTAACACTCTACATGCTCCAGGACCATGTAAATGTACTTGTTCATGGCTTCTTGAAGAAAAATTCCATCTCTTGCCTAAGAGATAGTTGGACGTCTGAGATTTACTCAAGGCCGACAAAATTGATTGTTGAAATAATGTCGAAGAGGAAGTAATGTAGAGATGTTGTAGTTTTCAAAGAATTTCTGTACAGCATTGGCATTTACAAGCTTTTAACAATTTAAACCGTTCCATGTATCAGTTAACTGAAAACAAAGGAGCTGAGATTATATTTCCTTCCATAAGTATTAACATGAAGTAACAAGATTGGCTACATGCAGTTGATAAACACGGGAAAGGGTAAAAGGTAATATGATAAACCTCAGATAACGATAGTATAGTATTAGTTCCACTACCATAATTTGCCGAGATAGCAGCTAGCATCGGCTAGCTTCTTAACCAACTTTACATGGCGGCAAAACAAAATCCCAAAATATAGGATATGGGGAGACACACGCGCGTGTAATTTGTGACAAAACAAAATCCCAAAATATAGGATATGGGGAGACACACGCGCGTGTAATTTGTGAAAATATACCAAATCATTACAATAACATAAAACAAGAAGGAGAATCGCCGTCATGTCAGGAAGAAGGCAAAGTTGAGAAGAGCTGAGTTGAGGAGAAAGAGAAGAGGTTAATATTTAATAGCGGGTATGATATTTTAGCTAGAAAACCTGCAAGACCGCATCCAAACATGTCCCCAACATGTCCCCCATGATTCGAGTCCGATTTGCTAGCAGACACGAACACATGCCAGGCATAAATCCATGTCCAATTCGAGTCCGACATGGACAAGGGAGCATTTTTACATGTGCCCATGCAAGCTAGTTCTTAACTAAGGGGATTCAGCAATTAAAAGGTATCATGCAACATGACCAAAGTAATCTAACTGGGCCTTCAAGCATACGAGACTTCAGGGAGTTTGATTTTTGCACAGCCGGTCTTTTTAGACGAATGCAAGGTTTAGTTGAATGGTTTCACAACAGATATGATACATAAAACATATACAAGTTATTTAACAAAATGTTGCATCAGGGCGCTTAGTTTAGCAAGATTGTACCTTATAGTCGATTAGTTGTATGATATTGCTTTTCCCCTTCAGCTTGTTCAAATACTCGATCTCCTGACAAAACCCATAAGCTGTTGGATAGTCGGGCCCTTTAAGTCTAATCTTCTTAAGTGCGTACATAGCGCGGTCTGAAGTTATTACTTTATGAACTTAACTACTTCTGCCGTTCCCTATTTTGCCAAGCTTCTGATACAGCTTTTGTAATAAATCACAACGAGACTTTTAGGGCTTTTGTTTTGCTTCCGGGGAAGGGCTCCTAAAATTAGTCTTTCCTGAAAAAGATCGATTCTCTGGTTGTTTGATCACATATTACTACTCAGCAATGGAAAAATATATAGAAATATGGGATGAAATTATGGAAGTACTGCAGCTTTTGTACGAATTAAACACTCGAGAAAAGTGAAAACGTATTGCTTTTAGCCACAAGCTGTTCTGGTTTTGTTCTAAATGTTAATGCATAAATGATTTCCTTGCGGTTATACAAGATAATATAATTATGCATAAGTTCCATATATAACCAACTTACTTTGAAAAGGTGCGGTTATACGAGAAATATTCTGCGTTGTGCCTAATTAAATTCTCATTTAAAAAGAAGAAGAAGCAGCGAAAACTCATAAGCAATAAAACTAGATGTTTGCGTCCTTTGCATTCATAGTAATCTGACAAAATTCATAGTTTTCTCTACCACATTCTTTCAGGTAGCTGAACACGAATTAAAAAATTAAGGCTCTTCCACTGGGATTAACTTCATTCCTTGCATTCACCACACAATAAAAGTTGAGCAAAATCCTAGATTTTGATAGTGTCGATAATGTGGATAACATTTAGTCCCACATTGAAAAAATTGTGTTTTGCATATGAGACTTAAAATGGGATAAATCTTAATAAGACTTGAGTCTTTTTAATAGAATCTCATTATATTGAGAGCTCGTGTTAACCCACCGCTTTACACTAATCACCCCCACCAACACTATATTTCTAAATATTTTTTCTTCAACACCATTCTGCAAAAAAATTTCAAAAAATATGTTAAATCCCATAAATTGTCCCACACTCTCTCTCTCTCCCCCCTCCCTCTTCTCTCCTCTACATATAAAATCATCAAAGAGAGTTTTGGTGCAAGCAGAAACCTCTAACATAATGGAATTAATGGGGTCAGGATTGATCGCAGTCCAGTGACTGCAGTCGCGGCCCTTAAGGGGGTGGGGACCGTCCAACTGAACGCATGGGCCTACCCACATGATATACCCCTATCGGGGCAAAAAATGGGGTTGTGGACCACCGCGACCCAATTTAATCCAACATAGTCTCATAGCAACTGTGTTATTTGATTGCAGATCGAAAAAAAATACAGCTTCACAAGAAGTCTAAGGTCTTGACCTAGAAAGCCCTCAACTAGTACAGAAGTGTCATGGTATAAAATAAATTTCATGCGGCTTTTCTCTTGCCGAAGGGTGACATCAATAACCTATTCTCATATACATGTCAGCTTTGATACAATGTTAACTTCGTAAACCTTATTACAATGGATTCAGCATAGGAAATTGACTCGTAAAGCACGAATACTTAGACTAGACGTCTCTTTCGACCCTTTGACTTTCTGTAAATCTATTTTACTAAAGGCACGTCTTTATTTCAGCTATCCTGCTTTAATCTATACCGTCAACAGTCAATTTCAAAATTTTAAAAAAAAAATCCCCTTCCATTTTGCAGATAGATAGATAGAGATTTTTGGGCCAAGTCTAGTCGATGATCAATTAATAACATTTTATTTGATTTTATGAACTCATTTTATCTTTGAAAAATCGTATAGGTCAAGTCTAGTCGATGTTGATACCTTCTAATGATGCGACCACTCAAAACTATCTCTTCTCCTGCCCCCTTCAAATCCGGATTCTCAGTTATTTTTTTCCCTGCTATTGAAATCCTACGGTCGATATTAATGTAGAGCTCAGGGTTGTATGAGGTCAAGATAAGGATCCAACGGTTAGAAAATGGCAAAAGCACCCTGCTCTTGAAAATTCAAAAGCAAATGATCCTCCCCGCTCCCCCGCCTCCCCAAAAAAATAATTAATAAAAAAGTGACTCGTAAAGCTCAAAATTGTTGATGTGAGTTCACGACTTTCTGCAAATCTTTATTGTCGCGGGCACATCTATTTTTCGGTTTAATCAAGATATCATTTATGACCCTGTAATGGACAATCAGCAAAATATCAGATACATGCAAGCTTTCATAAATCTAACCTTTGAGCCACTATTCAACCTTCGCAAAACACTCCAAGGCTACAAATCAAAAACAAAATATCCGAAAAAAACATGAAAGTTGCAGACTACATAACATGCATGAGCTCATTAGCCGCATCAATCTTCAATCATGTTGTGACCATTGGCCGATTGTTTATAAGAAGCCTCGGCCCTGGCTTCCTCCAGCTTACTTGATAGCTCCCTCATAAATGGCGTGCGGATTCCGTGTGTAATTCGAAGTATATCTGCAGCTTGGGTGAATGATTTTAGAGCATCTTCGGTTTGCTCCATTAACCTGAAAATAACAATGAGATGAGATTTACTTACGGTAAATTTCAGTGTAGACCCTCTAAATTTGTCCCAACAAGGATAAGTGCTATTTTCGTCTATATCGAATTTAGTTTGTTGCTAATAAAGCAGTTGGCGGATTACAAGAACTAGATGATGTAAAGATGAAGGGTGTTGCCTAGAAAGATTATTAACTCTATTATATCAAACTATTTTTAAAATCCCAATTTGATTCCAAAGAAGGAACGGATACTAACCATTGTAGCTTTCCACAAGTATAATACTGTAGGCCGAGCATTGGATGAGTTGTTGGATAAACTTCTGCAGTAAAGAGCGGAATTTGTTAGTGACACTCCGCTTAACACAATCTACTCAATGCAAAAGGCAAGAGAAAAAATAAAAATCAAAAGACGGATAATAAAAAAATAGCTGATTTAAGATTTACTATAGATATCTGCTTTTTGGGTGCAATACTTTAAGCATAATGGCTTTAAACACAGTTATCAAAAGGTTCTTTGTTGTTTTGAACCCTTTGCATTTCTTTTCATACAAGCTAAAGTATATAAAGTAAACTTAGAATATAAATAAAAGGTTTTAGATTATATAATAAGTTGATGATCTTTAACTGAAGTGAAGATAGAAGGTAACATAGTACATGACTTACTTTGATAAACTGGAATGGTCAATTTGCAATAAGTTAGCGCACCTTCCCAATCTTTCAGCTCCATCATTATCTGCTTATACAATGAATGACGATCATCTAAGTTGCATTCTCACCAATAAAACAAAATGTCTACCGATAAAAGATAATATTGATGATACAAGCTAGTAATCTATGTGTATACAAGAAGGATGCAGTATTGAGCAAAAATCACGCAATTTATGTTGTATATTCTGGATTTTGCACATTCTATGAATAAAGGAAGGAAAATATAAATGTGTACATATTACAATGTCATGCAAGCTATTGAATTCACCGAGGATTAGAGATTTTATGATACAAGGAGTTTACAAATATACAGAACAATAATCAAATAGGTCTATGTCCCCACATTATATAAGAAGACAAAGATGACAATATGAAAAACCAGTTATATTATTACCGCACCTTTAGAAGAGTGTCTCGGGTTCGTAGCAAATGGATTGAATCTGAATGGCACAGCTTCAATTGAAGTTGCTCAATGTTTCTATACATAGTGCTTGCTTCGGTATAATCTATATTCTCATCAAGTTCAAAAAATAGATATGGCTTAAAAGTTGAAACGATGCATTTCTAATCAAAGAGAAACTTTTATTAAATAAAAATTAGAGCATGTGAGAAAAGCGCAGGATACTTTTAGATGATTGAGTTACTGAAGCTTTCTCTGAAATCCTTTTGATTTCGCTAAGAGCCATCTTAACCTCTTTCTGATCCCTAGAAAGACCACAATGTTGACACGTGAACCTATTCGTCTCTGTATAGAAAAACCAGAGCATTTACAGATGAAAACAACGAGCTAAGGCAACAGTCCCACATGATTATCAGTAATAAACTATGTCATTGTTGAAGAGTCACCGGCATCATGAAGCAAGAACCCATTGCATTTGCTATCCTTGCATCTATAGCCTTCCATAAGAGCATTTTCCTTATGTTCCTCATGTGGTTTCTGGAAAAATTAGAAGCAAAACTAGCATGTGAAGACAAGATTTATTTAAATTGTTTCGGCCAAGAAAACCTGTGAGAAAGTAAAATATGCTGCACTAGAAGTAACAAATCTGGTGAAAACAACCTTAGTGCAGCGAAGACAGTTACAAGTGAAGAAATATTGCTTCTTTAGATCACTCTGCCGTGTTTTAGTGGTCGCAGCAGTTTCTATATAACTAATTGCAACCTTGCAAAGAGGAAAAGGCTTAATTAGTAATAAAAAGGCTCGATTACACTTTTTCTGACACTAGGGAACAAAAATAACGATGAGGCTTTATATCAAACTAACCTCTGTACCTTTAGCTATAGGTTCCACAGCACGAACATAAGCTACGCGCCCTTCAAATACCAACACACAATTGGGTATGCAACTGAAATTCCAATATTTACAGCATGAAATGTTTTAAAATTTTAAATGATGTGTAGGGTTATGAACAGCCCTTCAATAGAAGTGTTGTGCGGCAATGCAAACCCAAAATACTTTATAACAAAAAAAAACCTGTGGTTAATGATGGAAATTACAGGATAGAGTCCAGTTCCCAAGGGTCGCAGTTCACTGTCACATATTGTGTGAGCATTGCAAGCAAGCTGCATCAGATTCAGTAAAATTAGTAGTTGTTCAAGGAAAAGAGTGAGAACACAAAACAAAAACAAGCATGCATACAACAATAAAGTTCCCCTTCTCATTGCAAACATAAACAGAGACAGGTCCAGCACCTATGTTTGCCAAGAAACACAAGAAAAAAGAAGAGAAGAAGAAAAGAGTAAACATGCACACACTCGGATACCAAAGTGGCATTATTGTGATCGTCGTGGTTATATCTCAAAAGATCCGACTGATGTTTTGCCTGCTTATCTAAGATACCAATGAAAGTAAATTTATTGAGTGCCTGAGATTATTCTAATATGGAGATATGTTTTGACAGAATCAGAATAACTCCATCAATCGCTTATGAGGAAGATAAAACCATTTACATCTTACCTTTGAAAAGTTCTCTGTTATCTCCTTAAGGTTAATCTCCATTGAAGGTAGTACCAACTTCACAAGGTTAGCCATTTGAGCATAGAGCACTAGTTGTTCCTCACTAATGTCAGACATATCTGGGTGCAAATGCATGATCAATCAATCAACAAAATGGTGGAATCTAACATTGAAACTTTTACTGTCCATCAAAATGTTAAACAAAATTTCCGTACGAGAAACCAATGCATCCACTAAGCCGTAGTCATCCATTGCAGTAGTTGGAATAACCTAAGCAAAAAAAAAATAAAAAAAATTAGAAAGATATATTGTCAGAAAGTTACTTTATGCAATTGTTTTAATGTTCGTCCATCAAGCAATTGCAGAATGCAAATGCAATTTACCAAATTCTGCATTCATCACTGAAAAATACTGCAAACCAACTTATAAAAGAAGGTTTATGTGCAACAAAAAATCCATAAAGTAACTTTCCCTGGTAAAAGAAGTACACATAGGAAGTTGTGCTAGGTATAGGCAAAGCTAAGTCAATGCTACTAACGAAAACATTCTTACAAATTGGTGGGACCAGTTCCAAGACGATAATTTTGACAGTAAAACCACTCAAGTTGATAGACTTTGAATTCTGAACAACCTTAAAAAGTGCTTCTCCATGCAGGATAAATGACTTTAGATAAATCATTGAATCAAATATGGCTAATATCACTCGGTATATCATATCAGCCTTATCAGGACACCTCAGATACAATGAAACTGATATTTTCCCCCCTAAAAATCAGCTGATAAGGCACTATCGGCCAATAGATGGGCGGCATGGGCCATATACGATTATATGAAACATTTATCTGATGCGATTTCAATATCCGATATTTAAAACCTTTCATCATAAATATTCAGAGTAATGAATATTACATAGGTGTAAAAGACATCATAAGTGTACAAGAAATGAGCTCAGACCCATCTGTACTTTGATTAGTATGCATCCTATCTACGATGTTCTCAACTGAAATATCGACATAGGAATGCATTTATCTTACCACTTCTCTATGATGCGCCAAATGTCATTGAATCCTTCTTATTTTAGACCCTGAAACTATGTATGAAGGGGTTTATACTCTCTGAACAGACAATCTTAGTTATGCACAGCTAAACCGAAATTATTGGTTCAGCTTATGCCATTCAAAAAAGAGAAAGGGGCCTAGAGTGTTGCTCTAGGATGCATTCAAAAAAGAGAAAGGGGCCTAGAGTGTTGCTCTAGGATGCAGCCTACAGTGATCTACGGTGATGCTAACGTGGCAACACTCTATTAGGGCAAGTTTGGATAATGAGGATTAAAATTCGTCGGATTTTGTTAAGGATGAGAATATCCCGGAATGCACTTTTATTCCTTTTAGTAGAAAATTCAATGGATTTCCATGCCAAATGCATGTTTTGATGATTGGGGTTAAGATGTTAAAACATTAAGAATTGAAAGTTAAAAAATGTATAGATGTTGAAATCCGAAAGATATGAGAGAAATAAAGAAAAGAGATGATGAAAGACTCAAGTTTCAAGAAGAAGAAAAAAGCAAGCACACAAGTTTCGGATTATAAAATTAGCTTTCACTAATTTTTTTAATCCGAAGGAATGGGTCATTTTGGGTCTTTGTTTCCTATGGATTGACTCATAAAAACTTATCCAAACAAACCATCCCGATGGATTGGTCCAATCCGAAGTAAAAATGGAGTCTTGGCTTTTAATCCGGTGGAAAGTGTGAATCCAAACAAGGCCTTAGATGGTACAAGTGATATGACATTCAATATTGAATTCACTTTACATCGTTTCGCTTTATTTATGTTGAGAATGTGGATAACATATTCCCACATCGGGAAAATTGTGGGATGCATATGGGTATAAGATATAAGATGTGATAAACCTCCATAAGGCTTGAGTCTTTTGGATGGAGTCCCGCTATATTAAAAGCCTATATTCATCCATGTGTGGGCCCATGTTTTGTGGGCCCAAACTGAGTTTTTACATGGTATCAGAGCTCGGGCGTTTGTTTGTCCATGTTGCACATGAGGTTTGAGCCCGTGCACGTTGCACGTGAGGAGTGTTGAGAATGTGGACAATATAGTCCCACATCAGGAAAATTGTGGGATGCGTATGAGATATAAGATGTGATAAACCTCCATAAGGCTTGAGTCTTTTGAATGGAGTCTTACTCTATTAAAAGCTCATGTGCATCCATGTGTGACCCATGTGTTGTGGGCCTACACCGAGTTTTTACAATTTAATATACAAAAGAGGTATTGTCATATTAGCTCAGTGACATTTTAAGCCCTGATTTCTCTTCAAATAATCATACGAAAAAGAGAATAGTTGATTCAGTTACAGAACTTGTGTGTGTGTGTGTGTGTGTGTGTGTTGTTTTTGTTGTTTTTTGTTGTTTTGTTTTGTTTTTCTTTTGGTTGTGGTGGGGGGGTGATTGAAATATGGAAAGGAAACCACGTCTAAATATTCAATTCAAGAACAGCATGAGGGAGTATATTCACCTGCTCAAACTGTAGTTTCCTCTTGAGAAGAAGTCTCACCATCAGTCGTGTAGTATGAGTGAGCAATTTTCTCCTATCTTCAGTTAGTGCTGCAAGCGCTTTGCATTCCAATTGATGCAATTTCCATTCTGATTTCTAAGAATAGACAAACCTCCAAAAAGTTAGATAATAGAGTGGTCAATGATAAGACAGATGTTGATAAAAATATTTGAATCTACTCTAATTTAATTTGAAACATCAAGTAATTAATTATTTGTTTCAAAAAGGCCAGCATCCTTTCTTTTTCATTTCGGCTAACTTGTCAAATTTCTAGGAAGTTGGGGAACTAGCTACTATAGACAACAGTTCGAGTTCACGATAGGATATTATTCAGCATGATTACTTTTCTTCCTGACAAGAGCATATAAAAGAGAATTACGAAGTTGTTCCGTTGCTTGTAAGTGGAGTTGCATGCAACATCCGTTCCAGAAAAGCTCTATTTTTCACGTTTGATTAGCCGTTAGCAGCAACTTGGGTTGGATTTAAAATGAACCAAATTCTTGCAACATTTTTTGCTACCAAAGTGTTGCAACTTTGGAAACTGTGTCTATGGAAATTAATAGAGATGCAACATAAAATGATCCTAAGCCACACAAGTAATTTTGGAATATATTGTTGTTCTGAACTAAACACAAAAAGTAATTTGGATTTGGAAATCCAACAGCAAAAGTTGAAAACACCCAATTCCCAAACAATGAATCTGAGCGTTTTTATTTGCAATAATGTTGCATGTATCATTTGTTGCATACAACAAATGTTGCAATTTTGAATGTTACAAACAAAACACCCCCTGCATTGACAGGTGCAAGCAACTATCTTATCTGGACATAGACCGTTCACACTGAGATGAACAGTTCTAGTGGCTCCTTTATTACTTAGCTCCTAATAGTGTCTCAAGGAATGCCATAAAAATACAGTTCGGGATAGATTCAATTAAGGATAAGATGTGTGAGAATTGGTTGAGATAGCTTTAGGAGAAGAGACAGGATTATAGTAGGGGTGGGGCTAAAAGCACAGTAGGCTTAAATAAATATTAGTTGAGACTGTTAAGAAAAAATTCAAAAAAATGCGCTACTTGTATATTTAATAAATAAGTTGCCCTTAACATAGCTCTCTCGAGTTGAGAAAAACAATTCATGCAGACGAAACAAAAAGGATTCAAGTAGCCAACCCTGACGATTTGGTTAAAGTAATCATTATGATGCAGCATCCAAACAACACCAGAAATATTTATCTCAAATATTTTTTGAGATAATAGGTTGAATAAATTAGCCACCCCTCCTCCCCCCAATACTACAAGTTCGAAGAAATCCCGCGGCATTCCGTCGTGGGGTTCGAACTTGGGACCTCTTCCTAGTGAAGAGGCCACCCAACCAACTGAGCTATTAGCTCAGATTATTTATCTCAAATATTCCATAGGAATGCATATAAGTTATGCCATGTTGACCCACACTTCATGGTGTATGATCCGATTGATTATTTTCCTCTAATGCTCATCAACGACGGAAGCAGATATTCATCCCATTGATTAGTTAAACAAACTTTAGGTTACTAAATGCATAGAACCATACTTCCTAATTAATTTATGTCTATTTCAGTCCAACAATATTTTTCCCTTCAAAACCGAATGCATTCCGCCAAATAAATAAACTAACTTATTCCCACAAAAAGGTATTAAGAGAAGAAAAAAGTAGATCATAAAAAAAAAGTTCACATGTTCATTTTTTCTTTAGATATTAGAGAAAATAAGATACCTGGCACGCATTCCCACAATACCATGCAACTTTACATGCTGAGCATTTCCTTAAGTTGTTTGGAGAAAAACACCCATCACAGCTTGAGCTACCAGAAGATCTATTTGGACAAGATGCATAAGGCTCCTGATAAATAATCACATCTCCTACAAGATTCCAGTCATATATCAACAATGAATTTTTTTAGGGTGATTAAACAAATTCCATAGTATCAAATATCCCTCATCAGAGACGTGGCTTCAAAACATGGCCTTGATACAGTAAACGTTTATGCAAAACTAAATGGCAAGTGATTCTTCACGGAGCTACATGAAAATCCATTAACATGTCAAGTTTTCTAAACTCCAAAATTTTGTTCTGGAGTTATCTAAACTCCAAAAATGAGTGTTTTCGTCAAAAATTTTGGAGCCTCGAAAACGTGGGTTGGATCGGAGTTTTGTACAAAACTCCGGTTATCACAACTCCAGAGTTTAGATAACCGAAGTTTTCTAAACTCCAAAATCCATGCCAAGCATGGCATAGTTAAGATCTTGGAGTTAAGCTTCGATAACTTTATGAAACTTCGGTTATCTAAACATAGCTCAATTCTCAATCAAGATCTATTACTCGAATATTTCAGCAAGGTGAGCATTTCAGGCTATTCAACAAAAAAACACAGAATTTCCACCACTTCGACTTGCGTTTAGTTATTTTTCATAGTGGGGCATAAAGTTCTAAACTTAAACCCCATTTCCTCTTATAAAAAAATTTCAGTTCTCACTAGGGTTTGGCTAGCATTTCACTCGCATCGTCAAAAAACCCAGTTTGCACTTGATTATAGGCTACATCCATAGGGATAACCCTTCAAGAAAGCAGCTTTCATGTGTTCAATCATCAATTAGCGCAAAAGGATCTTCATTAAATCAAATTGATCCATAAGAATCGAGAGAGAGAGAGAGAGAGAGAGAGAATTACCAGGGGCAAAGGACTTGGCGGCGACGAGAGCGCGCCCTTTGCCAGGGATTGAGGAGACCATCAAGCCACGAGATGGAAGGGCTTCAACTAGATTTTCCATCGATGTCATTCTGGGATTTTTCTTTTCGCTTTTTCCTCTCGATTTCTCACAATTTTGTGGAATAAACCAATTTAAATTAATATTATTAAAAATAAATAACTTTCAAAACATATTTAAAAAAAACAGATCAATTTCTGCCATAAAAAAACTTTTAAGGGGATGTAATGGGCGCGGTTTCAAACTGTGCCCATTATTTAGCAAAATAATATGAATCATTAAGTGTCAATTAATTTTATCAATGTGCGTACTTTCAAAATGCGTCCATTGATTTTATCATTAAGTGTCATTACTATTGGGGTCAAAAATTACATCCCGAGTGACCAAGTCAAAGCCAATCAACCCCCAAGCCAAGTGGGCTCAAGCCCAACTCAGGACCGAGCATGGAAGGGACCAGGCCCATGACAAAAATAATGAAGTTATAAATTAGTTTAATGTAATTCTTTTTTTTAAGAATAAATGTATGTAAAATGGGCAAAAAACAAAAAATTCGTAAACCCCGTGGCTTATGTGCAGAAAAAGATAAGCACGTAAGGTATGGGGTGGCACAAGTGTCATTTGGTAAAGCCCAAGAGGCTATATGTAAAGTGTGTAGCCTATAAAAACAAATATGATGAAAAAATCAAACACAGCCTTTTCATTTCTCTAAAAAAAGTCTAGGGTTCCGTGGCTCGTTCTACTTCCTCAAGTAAACCTTTTTCATTTTTCCTGAATTAAATCAAGTATTTCACTCTTCTTTTCCAAAAAATGAATAATTTTTCACCATAAAACCTATAAAGGGAAGCTCAGATCTCCCATTAGATCTCTAAAAGAGGAAATTTTTAAGTCTCGCCCTCCCTTTTCTCCAAGATACAACCAATAGAGAGGAGAAAGAAGGAGACCCATCTCCAAAAATCCCACTTTGGGAAATTCCAAGGCTCAAGAGAAAATCAAGGACTCAAGGGAGAAGAAAGGGGTCTCTTTCATCATCTCCGAAAATCTCATAGGAGTTTAACTCCACAAAAAATATATATATATAAAATAATAAATCTCTTTTTTTTAGGAGTTTAACTCCAAAAGTCAACCGGAGAGTACAACTCCATGTGCTGGGGCTAAGTCCCTCTTCTCTTTTTTTAGGAATTTAACTCCCAAAATCAATTGGGAGTACAACTCCCAGTACAGGTGCTAAGCCCCTTTTCTGCGGGCGTCCAGCGCTCACGTGCCCCGCACGTGAGGTGCTGGCGTCCAGCGTCCGTATGCCGGAAACGTGAAGCGTTGGTGTAACACCCGAGCCCACTAATACTATGTATATTACTAGTTAATGGTTATTTATTGCTCTTTCCAATTTTCCTGATTTTCTGGTGTTTATTGCTAAATTTTACCCGGTTATGTCATTTTGGCACATAACAAATTTTAACTCCTAAAATGAAATTTAAGATGTCCATGTTGGCCTACTCGTCGCCACTAGTCGCGTGGTAGCGTCCGCGTGTCGAGATTCCGTTCCGTTTGGTTAAACGGGCAAGTTTGGGCGACTACGCGCGCGTGCAAGTGTCCGACTTGGGGGCATGCATTTTAATCACTAAACACCTCTTTTCAAAATTTGGAACCCGCTTAAAATCCTATAATTTGAATTTGGAACATTTGGGCGCAACCCGGGCGCGATTTGGAAATGTTTCGTTTCGCGCCAAAAAGGGCCCGTTGCAATTTAATATCTAAAATATAATTTATACGTATATATTTTCGTTAACAGTAAATCCCCTACTAAATCTTTAAATTCGATTTTCCTTTATCACCCTCAGCCAATCACGAGCTCACAGTTGAGCTCGTGGGCCCCTCTCCTGTTACCTCATCTCTCTCTCTCTCTTCTCTCAAATCTCTCTCTCTCTCTAATCTCTCTCTCTCTCTTCCCCCATGCATCAGCCGCCTCACCATTCCCTTCCTCGCGAGAACGCCCGTGCAACCCTAACCCTAGCCTCATACTCGCGCAGCCGCCACCGCCACCGCGACGTCGCCGTCGCCGCCCTCACCACCACGAACTCCACCGCACCCACCTACCCTCTCCCTCCTGTTCTCCCGTCAGCACCCGCGCCTGCACCCAACTCCGACCTCGCCTCCACCCTCGCAGACGTCGCCGTCGACGTCGCCTCCGACCGTCGACGCCTCCCACGACTCCCTCTCACACCCCTCGTCGAGACCTCGTCGTCGCTGCCCTCCTCCCCTCGCCGGAACTGTAAACCCGAGCCCTAACCCATCGCTTACCCCGCTGTTCGCCGGAGAAACGTGCCGGCGACCTCGTCGACGCCACCTCCGACCACCTCCCTTCCCTCTCGACCACCTGAGGCGACCACCACCCTCGCACTCGCTGCAGCACCCCCTTTCCAGCGAACTCAAGATTGTTCCAGCCACCGTCTTCGCCGTTGTTGCCTCGCCGGCGTTCCAGTGCCGTCGAACCCGCCGTGGTCACCCCCTGGTGTCTCCCTGTAAGTTTCTTTCCCTTCCTTTGGTACAACACCCCCCCCGCTGGTCCGTATCGTGAATGCGTAGTTTTGTCGCTAACTCCGTTACTTTTGACATTTTGCCGGAATCCGACCGCGCCGTCCGACGAACCCGACGCTCCAGCGAAGTCCCCTGGTCCGTGTGATCCCGTTGACCTCTGTTGGGACTCGATCCGTGGCCCGTGCTTCCGTATCGTGGTTTCTGCCGACATCGCATCCGTGTTTCGGTTTGCGGAACCGCCGAGGCAAGTATCTGAATACTTGCTTGACATGCTATAACTTAATCGTCATATTATAACCACACCACTAATATAATATTGATACATGTTATAACTTAGAATTGCTAGCCACGATTATCCGTAACTTGAAATCAATGAAATCATTGCTCGCTTTAACCGGTCTGTTATTAATTCATACTTAGTTAATCAAACCAAGTAAATCATCCTTGTAACTAATATTATACTTAGTTCAAATTCTTGTAACTCCATTATGTATACTATCGATATTGTTTTATCTTGTGGCTTTTGCACCTCAAGGGTGCGTGAACCGGATTAATATGAAAATACAAACATCACTGTGTTCACATAGAACAATAATTGCTACCTACTGTTTCATGCTACTGTTCGTTACGTGATACTATACCTGTTATCATCATATACCTGATTGCATTACATATCGACCGATCTTGATACACCTGACACCTGTACTGATACACCGGACACAACACCCTGTACATATCGACTCTACCTGTTGAAAGTAACCTGACCTGTTACCTGATCTCATGCCTAATGCCGACAAACCTAACCATTCCTGCTGTCGATCCGGACAGACCTACCTTTACTTGACTTGTGTTGGCATTAGTCCTTGACTACTGAATACCTGACTGACATACATAGTTTGGGGGTATGGGGAAATCAAAGATGAAACCGACTTGTAACTCAACAGTTCGACACATTGTTCTGATCAGTCTTACGGGCTTGGCCAGCTCCGGAGTGTTGACGCTGACATCACTCATCCATCCTACTACCTTTTACTGCTTAGCGGCACGTCTCGGATTCAGCCCCGAGAATCATGACCGTGGTCCCGGGCACGCACGGGATACTATTGAGTTACATCGACGATTCATCAATTGGTTTCAAAGACTATAGAGTAGAAAACCTGATAGGACAGTTTAGTCACTACTGCACATTACCCTGTTCATGACTTCTTATTACTGCTTTATTCATGTTCATGCTTGCATTGTTTATTACCATGTTTATGCTATATACTTGATATCATGACGCGCTGACGTCTGGGTTTTGCATGGCCCAGATTCCGTGCCCTTGACGTCGACCGAGCAGGAGTACTTCAGCCAGCAGGCTGAACTGTGAGTTCTTGAGAGTTTAGTTTATTTATGTCATTTCATTTCCAGATGTGAGCCCGCATTATGGGACATACTGTTTATTCATTGTATTGGATCTTTAGCTTCCGCACTTATTGTTTATTGATTCTTGTTGTTATGGATTTGGACATGTATTAGTTTAGTTTATTTTTACTGTTCTTGATATCTTTACAACCGTAATGTGACTGTGGATGGATACTTCCTACCCACAGGTAGCATGGTTGGCTATGTCACGTGCCCAAATCTTGCGTACTCTGGGAAGTGGGTCGTGACAGTTGGCGTCCATGCGTCCTTGGGACGCCACTCACTTTTTTTTACTATTATTATTTCTTTTATATACACTCCGCACTCAAAACACATCTTCCGTTAGGAAATTTTTTCTAACGGGACGCTGTCACGCATCCCACAAGAGGCTGCTAGCCTCCTAACCCTCAGCCCGCTATCCGGGTAGTGGGTCCCCCGTAAATTTTGTGAGGTCCCCGATATACCTAAGACCCCCCAAAACACAACACATGCGTCCTGCACATTGAGTTCGCATGACCAGTTTAACCCGTCAATCGGATATTCCCTCACTTCAAAGGCGATGGGTGATTAACGGCAGCTTAGTCTACGGCTGCCGGAGATTCGGATCTCCACAATCAATAAACTCCGTCTGTCCCAAGCAAGGGGAATCTGTACATGCCATACAAGCGCACTATTCCCATCTTAATGGGGTGACGGAAAACACCATACAATTACATTTGTAATGGATGCAGTATGAAACCGCGCCCCTTTAAAAAAAATTTACGCCGGCGCTGGCGTGCTGTCTGCGTAGCAGAAAGTGGCACGTTTTTATAATATCTTATAAAAGTGGTTTGTTTTTAATAATATTAATTTAATATGATTTATTATATAAAAAATTGTCCTTTCTCTTTTCTTAAAAATAAATTATTATTCTTTAAGGCGGCAAATCTTTTTTCTTTTTCTTTCTGTGAAGCTTGGAGAGCGACGAAGAAAGAATGACGCTTGCACTCCCCCCCACCTTCTCCCATAGGAGGGACGCATGAGCTGCACGTGAATGTGGGATTGGGTAAGTTGTCATAAAAAACACAAGCAATTTTCCCTGTTGACAACACCCCGGCCTCAAACCGGTTGCTAAAAATCCCTGGAAAATATTTCAGTTGCCCAAATACCCCCTACCTATCTGTATAAATGCCGACTATATCTAGTTATTATGTGATATCTATGCAGTTGACTGCGATATTTATCACTAATTTAGATATAGCAAGCAGCTATATAGATACCACATGAAAATTTTCCAAATGGTTTTTGACAATTGTTTACGGGCAAGGGGTTTTTGTCAGCCAGAAAAACACATTGGTTATTTTTTTGGCAGTTTACCCTTTTATTTATGAGCTTGCATGGCCTGCGGTGTCCGTGCAGCCCCCTACAATTCCCTCACCCATTCATGGGTGGGGCCTAGAGGGTTCATTATAAAATTGCCGCTGGGCCCATCCATGAATGAGTGAGGGCAGTATACTGAGGCATGTAGGGACGCTGCTGGTCTCTCAATGCCTTTATTTATATAACCATGAAATATTTATAAATTACATACACATTCACATCCACATATCTTGAATTTTGTGCATATCAAATACGGGCCATGGTCAACCGCATGCGATAAGCCTGGAGCGAGACCCACCCTGGCTAAACCCCTCGGGATCCATCATCCAGTTATTCTAATTTCGATGTTGCGGCGACTGTGGTGGATTAGATGCGGGAAACCGCGACAATATTGAACTCCAATATTTAAATATCCTAATTTACTTTTATCTGAATTAAGAATATAACCAAAGAATATTTGTCGTGGTTGATGCAAGGGATAAATTAAACGGGGCTACAATGGATGGGCCCTGTCCAACTTAAACCGCACCCTCTACGTGTGCTATCCTCGTCGCGCTCTATGCAGCACAGCGAACAATGCTGCGATATACTATAGCGTCGTTAAGCCCAAATGTTAACGATATTTCTCATACTTTACTCTTAAGTTGTTTGATAGAACACGTCCTTTAAGATTTTGTTTTCCTTTATACATTAAGCTTCCCTCGTTTTAAATTTCTTTTCAATGCAAAATTCTCCTTTGCTTGATGTTTCATGTTCAGCTTTTCAATCCCTGCGCCCGTGTGTGTATGTATGTATGTATGTATGTACACACACGCGCGCTCTCTCGCGGTTAATCATGTATTTTCATGTTCAATCTTTTCCCTTTTAATTCTAAACTCTTTTGTGGGTCTTAAGATAAAAATTATTAACACATAAAATGTAAGGAAAACCACAAAAAGACCATATTTCATATGATTGAGATCCTCCACATATATTACATATATTACACCTGAAAAACGATTATTACAGAATTTCTATAGGAATTATAATCAACTATAAAACGAGAGGCAAAGTTCTATCATTCAGAAACGTTAGACTGGGTATTTGATGTAAATAATAACTTAAATTCACCCAACAAGGATGTCTCATTGTTTTAGGACCATGTATGATAGATCCGCCATTCTAAGAAACTAATAAATTTCCCTGGCTGTCCGTAGAAATTCTGCAATGAATTTTTTTTTAAAAATTCAGTCATTTATCGAGAAGGGCTCAGAGAAATAAGATCGGATTAACCCAAATGCATGCTTGCTGAATATATTTAATTAAATCATACATAATTTGATTATTTTTATTAGTAAATAATAGTTATGGTGCAGATTTATGTCAATAATCCTGTGAAGCCTCACATGATCTCCGGAAAATGACTTGCCTGGTTTCTTCATCCAAGTATATGGTTTACAGAGTTCGCTAAATATATCACTACAAGAAACCAATACATTGACGGGGAATTATTGGCTTGCAAATATCTGAATTATATGGCATTAACAATTTTTTTCTTCAAATGATACTTGTTTGCAATCAATTAAGCTTATAGTATTTTGTAATTAACCAAGCTCGTGTATTTCTCTGCTATATTTGAATTTGTTGCACGTATTAATTAAAAAAATAATATTTTGGAAGAAGAGAGAGATGCAGAGGTTTCTAAATCACGTGAAGGTTTCTTTGATGATAAAAAAATCAAAAATTTTTTTGAAGAAGAGAAAGATGTGGATGTTTCTAGATTACCTGGAGTTCTCTTTGATAATTCCGAGGCTTGAGAATGCAGTATTTTTCTCCATCTTTTCTTTTTGTCTAAAAAAAAGTAGAAAGTGTCTTCTAACCAAAAATGTGCCTGCATTGTATAATTCAAAAGCAAGATAGTTCATGGTATTTTAGTGCAGTTTTAAGATCATTTGGACTAAAATCTCTGAAGCTCTCAAATCAACACAAGTGAAATCCTAAGAAAACAAAACGGCAGCGGTTCTGATGCGTCGAGTTGCGTCATCTCTCTCCATCGTAGCCGATGGCGCAAACCCATCGCTTTCTCTCTCTTTCCGCAATCTCCCCACAGTTCGCAAGGTGCTCTCTCCCTCTTATCGAACCCCCCCCCCCCCCCCCCACCCCAATAAAAAGGTGCCATCTTTATCGTTGTTTTGTTACAGTATGCTGCAGGCTTGAGCAGCCAACATGCTCTCGTTGGTGGAGTTGCGATCCCAACGACAAAAAGCTCGAGCTTGCGCTTCAGCGCATCCATGGGATTGGGCGCTCGAAGTCTCACAAGATTCGTGTGGACCTCAATTTGGAGAACAAGCCAACTAGGGATTTGACTGGTTTCGAATTGAATAAGCTTGATGAGGAAGTCTCCAACTACATGATCGAATGGGAGCTTGTATGTTTTCTCTTCCCATTTTCCTTTGTATTTTTAGTTGCATATAATTCTCTGTTGGAAGCTTTATATTGTTTCATTTGGAGAAATATATTACCCGATGCATCATCATCTATGTTCAGAATATTTCGGATAGTTAAGGACTTGGGAAAATTCCATCATGAAGATTATGGATGCATATTAGAAAATTCCACAATTTAGTATGCTTTATGCCGCTTATATGTTTGTTAGGAGCTCTTAACCCAAAGAATGAGAAGAAAGGGGAAAAAAGAGAACGGTAAATTTTCAATAGTAAGTGATCAAATAACAGAACTCATGTATTCAAGAAGAAAGACTTACTAAACCAGCGATTTTAAATTTATTAAATTTAACGGTGAGCTTTCTTATATTGAGAGGTGTCAAATCTGGGGTAACCTGCAAGTGATCGAAACCTTTGAATTCGAGGGAATACTTCAGATAAAATTCATGCAGAGGTACATCATGTTTATGAAATCCTTGAAGAACTACAGAGTGGATAGATTTTTAGCAAATGTAATTCTGCCACAATGTAAGAATTATTTCATATTTTTCTTATTTTTACCTGCACGTTGTTAACCACTTGATGAAGATCTTTATACTATGACATCCGAAAGTTCAGCATAAATTTCATATCATGATGATCATTTTGTCAGATACATTCATGAATATTAAGGTGTAACATGAGCAATTAATACTGCATGTTAATAAAGATAAGATTGTTAGCAAGTATATGCATATGTTCATAAATAATTAAAAATACAATTTCAGGTTTCTTCATGTTTTGGAGAATGAAACTAAGAAAAGATAACTACTAAGCATTCTTGCAGACCCATTACCTGGCCATGTTTCCATATTTTGTGCTCTTAAATTGTCTGTATCGATCGCCAGATGCAGTTTTCCACTGGGTTGTAAAAATTTTGGCCTCCGCAACACTCAAACAAAAAGGCACAAAACATAAAGTTCACACTTGGTACAGTATATCCAAGAGATGTGGTTTAGAAGTGAGTAGAAATTATATAATACTTGATAAAAAAAAATACGCACATCGCTCTGTAAAATCTTTGAAGTTGTATATAAGAGCTCCCATTTTCCACTAAGCAAATCTGACTTGTGTGGCTCCTTGATTGGATTTATAGCTTCTAGTTTATATACAATCTGCCCATTTGAAAAACATAGAAAGAATATATTAAATTGTTAGGGTACGTTGCACAAAATACCCCCTTAGTATACCCATGAACACCCCCCTCAATTCATTGGTTGGAACCCTAATTGATGCTCAAATTCAAATCTAAACCACTAAAAACAAGCCAAATCAAAATTTTTACAATGATTTGACTTGTTTAGAATTGAATTTGAACATTTTTTAGCATTTTAGGGTTCCGATTGATAAGCACAGGGGGTGTTTGTGCCAGTAAATTAATTGAGGGGTATAAGTGTCACACATGATAGACTATAGGGGTGTTTTTTGATATTTAGTCAAATTGTTTCTATAAATGTTTTCTCCTAAATTGTTTTGAAGCAAAAAAACGGAGGAAAAAGACTAGATAATTTGTGCACGAATAGGGAGCATTTGCATAACCACTTGCTGCAGTCACATAGATGTGCAACATCTATTACAGAAAATAAAAAGAAGTATCATTACAACAAGAAGAAGAGAAGTGTTTATCCGAGAAGGTTCATTTAAACCACACTAAGGATCATCTCCCCAATTATATAAACAACTATTATCTCCTCGGTCGTTGATGGAGGCTGAGATCTCCAGATGTTGCCTTCCGTTGATTTGCTGATGGCGGCGATGGGTGGCTGAGATTTGATCTGAAGGCTGTCGCTCCTGAAGCGTATGGATCTCAATGGGTTGAGGTTGTGGTTGCCGAGTTACCTGCAAGGAAGTCCCGGGATGGTTGTACCACCGAGGACCCTCCGACGATCAAGTTAGACTAGAGATCCGAGCAGAGTAACGACTTAGTGGAGTAGAAATGGCTTACTTGAACCGTCTGAAGAAGGGGTTTATATAGCGGTGGCAGCAAGCGAGACAGGCGCGAGAATCACGCCGGCCGTTACTCCCGACGTCACGCCCGCGTGATGAGTGGGACCTTCCATTAATGGCGAGACAGGCTTATTAATGGAGGATCGTGGTGGCGTGGAACGTGGGATGTGGCCGGCGGAGATCTCATGCATGGTGAGATTCGCGGGATGGCGGTTATGCCTGCAAGCGGTGCTGTCGGTCGGTCGATGAGACCGAGGAAGATGACCTCGGCGGAAGAGCTCGCGGAGGAGTGGGAGAGCCGAGGTATCTTGGTTTTGCTCGAGCCCGGAGGCGAGCTGAGAGGGCCGAGGAGGCTCGGGCCTGTGATAGTTCGGAGGCGAGCTGTGGGGCCGAGGAGGCCAATTGTGCTGGGGGCTCGGAGGTGAGCCGGCGTTTGCTTGTAGGTCGGGCGCAGGAGTGGTCTGATCAGCCACTGTAGGTCCTTTCTTGTGAGCCCCGGGACACGTCATCTGCCACGTGTCCTGATCTGGGAGACCACCGATATCAAGCATCATCATTAACCCCCACTCTCCCGACCAGCTGATGGGTCGGGTCGAAAGTGGTTTGCCGGCTCACCCGGGATGAGCTCCTTTCCGAAGATATCGTCGGGCGTGTCTCTGGGTAATTGGCTGTCTTTTCTGGATGAGACCAGCGAATCAAGACGAGATCTTTTTCATTAAAGAGGGTGCGTCGGATCGTGTGCTCTTTGGTGAAGTTACGAGCCACGTGTCGGGCGCCGGTTGGCTGATGTGACGTGCCGCAGGCTTCTGGCATCTGATGGGACGCTGCCAATGTGCTTGCAACGGGTGAAGCGATCGTGGCCGCTGAGTATAGCGAACCGTTTTGGCGGGAGTCGACCGTCGCCGTTGGATGAGGACGCCGGCTGTATAAATCGAGGGGATGCCTGGTTCGGAACTCTCTCTTCACATTTTTTCATTCTGAGTCTTGTTAGCTCGGCGCTCTCCGTTTAGGTCGGATCTTGGCGTTTTCTCTTCTCAAGGATTTCTTCCCATCAGGTTAGATGTCTTGTTTTGAGGAGTTTGTAGATGTAGTAGGGGTAGATACGAGGGATTCTTCCCCTGGGTTAGAGCCCCCTCGGAAAGTTGGGATCAGATCCTCTCCCCGGGGGGGCGCGTCTGGGGCGGTTCTGGGAGCGGTGGCGGCGGACGCGCCTGGTGCGTCGTCCTCAGTAAGATATGAGGACGAGCTTGCCACCGCTCGGGCTCTTTTCCATATTCCCTCCGGCTACACGCTGCGATTGGCCGAAGAAGAAGAGAGGGTGGATCAGGTGAGGGGTAGAGAGATCGCCTTGTACCTGGAAGCCCTCTGGGCCGGAATGCGCCTGCCTTTCTCTTCCGAGGTTGTAGCTGCGTTAAATTATTTTGGGTTATCCCCGGGCCGGCTGGTGCCGAGCTACTGAAGAATTCTCCTTGGCTTCCTGGTCCGGCTGAAGTTGCAGACGATCCCCTTTAGTCTATCCATCCTCGCCTCCTCCTTTGTTTATAAAAGTCATCCCGGAACTCGTGCGGGCGACCCGAGGTGGGTTTACCTCTCCTTTAGAAAACAGCGGGGGAATATAGCCGGGTCAGGGGTTGTCGTCCTGCCTTCTTCCATCCACGATTGGAAGAAGAAGTTTTTCTTCGTCGGGCCGCCAGAGGGTGAGGACTGGCCCGTACCCGTCCAGTGGTCTAGGGATAGGTGCTGGCAGAGAAATCCGTCCGATGACCCCGACGCGGCGAGAGTGGCGGCGTGGGAGCCTATTCCTCGGGCTGACGTGCTGCTTTCTGAGCATGCCTTCAGTTGGGCCGGGCTCAACCCCGCCCAGTTCGTCGGTAAGTTAGGAGCTTGTATTTGTTTTTACTCTGTTTGTGTCGCTGATTCCACTATATCTTGTCTTGTGCAGAAACCATGGACGCGGACCTTCTCCGAGCAGTTATGCGCAAACCAAAGAAGGGGTCGAAGGCTGGAGGGGCCAGCTCTTCGCGTCAGACGCCGGTCCCGGCTTCCCCAGCGGCCGTCTCGCCCCAGCGCTCGAGTGCGGATCGCGCCCCGGAGCCCAGTCAGGCGCCGGGCAGAAAAAAGGGCTCGGGGAGAGGACGCCCGAGCTTCGGAGGTGGAGACGAGCTCTCCGCCGTTGTCTCTCAAGAGGTTCCCCCGAACCGTTCCGCGGACCCCGGCCTCTCCGATCTTGGTGGATGAGGGGGAGCTCCCCTTTGAGGTGCTCTCGGGGCTTTCCGTCGCTGACAGCTTGCTACACGACATGGAGAGGTCGACCGGTGGCCGGGTCGCTAGGGGGACGCTGAAGGGACAACTGGCGTCCATCGCCCAAGAGGCCCCTACAGGTTAGCGCTCGTACATCGTCTCATTGTTTTCGAGATTTGGTGCCCCTTTTTCTTTCTAACCCCCTTCTATTTCTTCAGGTCCTCCATCACGTCGCTATCGTCGCCCGGATGGAGGTGAAGGATATAGCCCCGGCGATGCGAGCCACGGGCGAGCTCTCCTCGCTGGGAGAGAGCTCGAAGCAGGAGATGGAGGCGGTGATGGCGAGGGTCGCTGCCCTTGAGGGCGAGGGGGCTGCCGGGGGGCAGGAGGCGGCAGCCGCGAAGCAGGAGGCGGCGACGGCGAAGCAGGAGGTGGCGGCTTCAAAGCACGAAGTGGCCAGGTTCCGTGAGGCCGTCCAGGCCGCCGAGGCCAAGCTTCATGGCTCCGAAGTGCTCGTCAACACCATGAAGAAGTCAGTGAGCACCCTCCGAAAGGAGTTGGGGTCTGCGGTGGAGGCGGCGAAGAGAGCCGACCTCAAGGCGGCGCAAGCGGTGGAGAACTTCCAGAAGTCAGAGCAGTTCTACACCGTCCTAGCCTCGGCCACCACCCTCATCTGGCACGAGGCTCTTGACGCCGTCAAAGCCCGGGTGCCGGAGTTTGCTGATGAAGATCTCCGAGTAGAATGCCCCCGCGGGGATGATGAGCAGGGGATGCCCCCGGGAGCCCTACCGGGGAAGGGAATCTCGGCGAGGGCGACGCCGAGGCTCCTGCGACGGACGCATCCCCAGTTGTGGTGGACGTCGAGCTCATCGGTATCGTGCCTGGCCCTGGGGCCTGAAGCCCCTCGTCTTCTCTGTGTCTTTTCTTTTGTTGCGTCGGGTATTTTGTAGGCCATCGGGCATTTTTGTAAGGCTAGGGAGCCCACAGTACCCTTGTAAAGACTTTTGGCTTTTTGAATAAAGACTTTTTGTTTTTGCAGTAATGTTTGTGCTTGTACTTCCTTTTGTTGGTAGGCACTTGTATCTGCACAGTACTTCTTTTATGGTCGGCATGTTCCTCGTCTAGCGATTAATCGTCGACTTGACTCTGATCATTTACCGAGAGCGTGAGGACCGGCGGGAAAACGGTATCTCCATGGCCCCGAAGTCTAAGTGGAGATCGCTAAGACGTAGATAGACCAGATGTCTCCTTTTGAGTTAATGTTCCTCAGTTGTTGGAGGGGCCGTGAGTGGCCTACTAAGGTTGGTGCCGAGCAGGGTAGTTGCTCGGTGCCTCTTGGCGGGGCTTTGATCTCTGGTTTGTTGGGGTAGGGAGCTACCGGCCAGGGATAACCGAGCAAGGGCGGGCCCGGTTGCCTCTTGCGAAGGTTTTGATCCTTTGCGCGGGAGGAGCCGTGAGTGGCCTACTAAAGATGGTGCCGAGCAGGGTAGCTGCTCAGTGCCTCTTGGTGGGGGCCTTGATCCCTGGTTTGTTGGGGTAGGGAGCTACCTGCCAGGGATAACCGAGCAAGGGCGGGCCCTGTTGCTTCTTGTGAGGGCTTTGATCCTTAACGCGGGAAGGGCCGTGAGTGACCTACTTAGGATGGTGCCGAGCAGGGTAGTTGCTCGGTGCCTCTTGGCGAGGGCTTTGATCCCTGGTTTGTTGGGGGTAGGGAGCTACCAGCCAGGGATAACCGAACAAGGGGGGCCCGGTTGCCTCTTGCGAGGGCTTTTGATCCTTAAGGATGGGCCGAGCAGGGTTACTGCCCGGTGCCTCTTGGCGAGGGCTTTGACCCCTGGTTTGGTAGGGAGCTACCGGCCAGGGATAACCGAACAAGGGCGGGTCCGGTTGCCTCTGGGAGGGCTTTGATCCCTGGTTTGTTGGGGTAGGGAGCTATCAGGCAGGGATAACCGAACAAGGGCGGTTTCGGTTGCCTCTTGCGAGGGCTTTTCATCCTTAGCGCGGGAGGGGCCGTAATCGACCTACTAAGGATGGTCGAGCAGGCTTTCTGCCCGGTGCCTTTTGGCGAGGGCTTTTTGTCCTTAAGGATGGCCAAACAGGGTTGCTGTCCGGTGCCTCTTGGCAAGAGATTTGATCCCTGACGTTGCGTGGTAGGGAAGCTACCAGCCAGGGATAGCCGAGTAGGGTAGCTGCCTCTTGGTGAGGGTTTTGATCCCTGGCGTTGGAGGGTAGGCGAGTTACCGGCCAGGAATAGCCGAACAGGGTAGCTGTTGGGCTGCTTCTTGTGAGGGCTTCGATCCTTGGCGCTGGAGGGGCCGTTGGAGGCCTGCCAAGGATGAACCGAGCAATGAAGATGCTCGGTCGCCTCATAGTGAGGGCTTAGATCTCTGGCGTTGTGGGGTTGGCGAGCTACCGGCCAGGGATAGCCGAGCAGGGTAGCCGCTTGGATGCCTCTTGCGAGGGCTTCGATCCTTGGCGCTGGAGGTGCCGTAGGAGGCCTGCCAAGGATGAACCGAGCAATGAAGCTGCTCGGTTGCCTCATAGTGAGGGCTTAAATCCCTGGCGTTGTGGGATTGGCGAGCTATCGGCCAGGGATAGCCGAGCAGGGTAGCCGCTCGGCTGCCTCTTGGTGAGGGCTTCGACTTTGATAGCCAGTCGGCGCACCGGGAAGAGGTGCGGTCGTTGGCGACACATGTCGCGATTGTGTGGGGGACACGGAGCGATGGGGTGTCATTTCGGTTTCGCATCGATCGGCGCAACTTCTGCCGCTTGGCGGTACTGTCATGGGTGAAAACGGGCAACCGTTGAACTCCGGGGGGCGTTTGGGGTATAAAACTGAGCGGGTGTTGTTTACAGGCCCCTCATACCCTAAACGCAAAAAAAAATGCACGACTTCCCCTTCACCATCGAAGACATCATAAACTTCGAGGACGTCTACCTCTATGACCCGTATTGCACCGAGGACACGGTGCAGTTGGTTACAGGCAGGATCGAGGACCACTTCGGCCGATTGCTCCCCCAACGGTCCTCCCTCCTTCAGCTGCTGATGTACTCCATCTGGAGGACGTCGCCGGGGCTTTACAACCCCTTATCCGAAATGCTGTTCGACGAGGCCATTGGCAAGCTAAGGTCTCTGAGGCGCTTCGGCCTGATCTCTGCGAGTCGGCTAGACCGCTCGGAAGCGCTTGTCCGTGAGTGCTACCAATTGAGGCGCGATGTCGACGCTCGCGGGGGGATCGAAGGCAGAGGTTGGATGCTGCGAGGGCTCGGCTGGCGGAAATATCGTCAGAGTACCACGAGCAGTGTTCTCTGTACCCTGTTACCCCGCTATTGTAAAAAATTTTTATGAACGGCTGAGGAGCCCATAGTACCTTTGGAATGAATAAGATTCTTTTTCTTTTCTGCAATGCTTGATTGATCCTTTTATTATGTGAACAAAAGATCTCAAGAAAGGAGTACATTGCTTAAAAAAAAGAAACACATGCTAGTAGACGTTCTTATTCGTGCGGCTTGAGCCCCTCTGATGTCTGTTGGCGTCTATGCCCTGCATAGGGTGCCGAGCCTCGTGGGTACCAGGCGTATCTTCCATGGACACTACCATGATCTGGCCGATGGTCAGCTCGGTGGGAGGGGGACACTGCTCCTGCTTGTGGTCGGCTTGCCGCTTTTCCCTCAGGTGCGCTGCGAGGTGTCCCGAACGGATGGGCTCTTCAATATAGTCTCGAAGTTGTTTGCAGCTCTCCGTGGAGTGGCCCAGTGACCTATGAAAGCCGCAGTATGGGCCCCAGGTTCGCTTTGAGGCCATTCGCGGGACCAGGGGAAGCTTGAAGAACCCCTCGCCCTTGGCCTCCTCCAGTAGCACCGTCTGGGAGACGTTGAGCGGGGTGTACTTCTGGAACTTTGGGAGGTAGGGCTTTTGCCACTCAGGCCCCCTTCTCTCTTCTCTTGCCCTCTTCTTTTGGTCGGTTTTCTATGCCCGGGGGAGGTTCGCATTCACCTCGGATTCGAGCTGGATCTCGCGCTCGGTCCATGCCTTTACCTCGGCCATGGTCTTAGGTTGCGCTAATGCAAAGGAGCGTAACCACTCCTTGTGCCTAAGACCAGACCTCGGAGCCGTGATGACCGTCTCGTCCCGGTGTTCTGGGACTTCGAGAAGGGCGTTGTAGAAGCGGGTGACGTATGCTTTGAACGTCTCCTTGTCCCCGCTCTTGATCGTGAAGAGATGGTCGACTGTGCGCTTCTGCCACCGGTTCCCGACGAAGTGGCCGAGGAATTGTGTGGCCAGCTCGTCGAAGGTTGATATCGAGCGCGGCTCGAGTCCTTGGAACCAGTCTTGCCCAGAGCGGATGAGAGTGGCCGGAAAAGCTTGGCACTGGGCGACATCGGAATGGTCTTGGAAGCTCATTCCTGCAGTGAATGCATCCAAGTGGTTCTTCGGGTCAGATTTGCCGTCGAAGAGGGAGACCTTTGGGGGCTTGTTGCGGGAGGAGACGTGGACGGCGAGCAGCTCCTCGGTGAACGGTTTTGTGAGCGAGTCGGCGGCATACTTAGCCCCGTCGCTCGAACGGTGTCCTTCCTGGTGCAGACTCTCGATCTTCTTCTCAAGGGCGTCGAGTCGGCCGTGGTACCCCGATGACTCGGCGCATTCTGATCCCAGGCCTCTGCTGTTGGAGGCCTGCGTCTGGCCGCGGCTTCGATTCCTCTCAATGAGGTTCCTTAGATCCCCTGGCGAGGTAGTCCTTGAGCCGTCGTGGTGAGTCTCGTCCATGCGACCCCGTCGAGGGAAGGGGTGTCGGTCAGGCCTGGTAACAGGCGAGGTGACAGACATCTCCTCGGGAGGGACATGTGCGTGGAGGACCTCAGGATGCAACGCTCTGGCGGCGGACCTCGGTGTTGAACTGCGAGGCGCCCAGCGGGCCTCAGAACGTATTGACCAGGGAGATCTGCGGCCGTGGGAGGTAGCGACTCGGTGGTCGGCAGTGCCGGCGCGGACGGAGTCCTCTCTCCCCCTGTTGGGGTCCTGGTCCCGAGGTGGGAGAGCGGCAACTTAGTGATCTTGCCCCGCCGTTTGGACGCGGACGAGCGCTTCTACGATAGACGCGAGTTGGTCTATCCGACCGGCGAGGGCGTTGATGGCATTCGGCGAAAGAGGTTCGTCCGCGCCTCCGTTGAGGGGGAGGTGGCGGCTGGTGCTTGGATCATCTTGATGATCGCTCGCCATTAGGTTGAGATCTGAAGGCGAACTTTTGTTTTTGTGGAATCAAGAACTGATTCCCACAGACGGCGCCAGCTGATGGAGGCTGAGATCTCCTTCAAATGTTGACTTCCGTTGATCTGCTGATGGCGGCGATGGGTGGCTGAGATTTGATCTGGAGGCTGTCGCTCCTGAAGCGTGTGAATCTCAATGGGTTGAGGTTGTGGTTGCCGAGTTACCTGCAAGGAAGTCCCAAGGTGGTTGTGTTGGGGTCGAAAATTGCACCCCGGTTGACCAAGTCAAAGTCAAGGTCAACCCCAAGCCAAGTGGGCCCAAGCTCAGATCAAGTGGGCCCATGCCAGAGTCGAGCCCGAACATGAAGCGGCCGGCCCTCCCCATGCCAAAATAAAAAATCATGTAACAAATAATTTTCATGTAATTTTTTGTGCACGAATGTATGCAAAATGGGCATAAAGCCAATATTTTGTAAGCCCATGGCTTATGTGAAAAAAAATGGCACATGAGGCATGGGATAAGCAAAATGCCATTTTGTAAAGCCCAATGGGCTATATGCAAATATGTAAGCCTATATAAGGTAACATGATGATGAATAAAGAGACACTTTTTCATTCCCCTCAAAATCTAGGGTTTGTGCATTTCCCCTTTCTGAAGGTTCTAAACCTTCTTCTTCTTTTTGAATTAAATCAAGAGTTTTACTCTTTCTTTTCCAAAACTAAATAGTTTTTCACCACAAAACTCACAAAGGGGAACTCAGATCTTCCATCAGATCTCAGAAAGGAGAGATTTTTAAAATCTCATACTTCTTGATCTTCAAGATCCGGCCAACAAGGGAAGAAGAAGAAGTCCCATCTCCAGAAAACCCACTTTGGGGAAGATTCAGGGCTCAAGGGGAGAAGCCCCCCTTTCATCAGCTTCAAAATATCCTAGGAGTTTAACTCCTCATATATATATATATCTACAAAATAATAAGTGTGCCTTTCTGGGAGTACAACTCCTATTGCAGGGACTAAGTCCCTCTTGCGCTCAAAGCGCTAGCGTCCGTGCGCCCACGTGCCTGACACGTAGGGTGCTAGCGCCCGAGCGCCTGACACGTGGGGCGCTAGCGCCCGAGCGCCTGACACGTGGGGCGCTAGCGCTCAAAGCGTTACCACTCTTGCGCTCAAAGCGCTAGCACCCAAAATGCTAGCGCTCGAGCGCCTGACACGTGGGGCGCTAGTGCTCAGCGCCCGAGCGCCTGACACGTGGGGCGCTAGCGCCCGAGCGCCTGACACGTGGGGCGCTAGCGCTCAAAGCGTTACCACTCTTGCGCTCAAAGCGCTAGCACCCAAAATGCTAGCGCTCGAGCGCCTGACACGTGGGGCGCTAGTGCTCAAAGCGTTAGCGTTCTTGCGCTCAAAGCGCTAGCGCCCGCGTGCCTGACACGTGGGGTGCTAGCGCTCTTGCGCTCAAGGCGCTAGCGTCCAAAGCGCTAGCGCCCGAGCGCTTTCACCCACGCATCCTTTGGATGCCTTTTCCCCCTTTATATATATATATATATATATTTATATGTATATATACATATACACACACACTCTACGACACTATCCCTATTAGAAAAAAATTCTAACGGGGCGCTGCCCCACACCCCGTAAGGGGTCTGCTAGCCCCCTTGACCCCTAGCCCGCTATCCGGGTAGCGGGACCCCCGTAAAAGCTCAGTGGGCCCCCCGATATATCCAAAACCCCCTTCAAAACACAACACTGCACATTGAGTTCGCACGACCAGTTTAACCCATTAATCGGAGGTTCCCTCGCTCCAAAGGCGATGGGTAATTAACGGCAGCTTAGCCCGCGGCAGCCGGAGATTCGGATCCCCGCAATCATTAAACCCCAGCCTACCCTAGGCAGGGGGAATCTGTAATGCGCCTGACAAGCGCGTTGTTTCCCCCAATCAGAGCAAAGCTCTGTTGAAATTCAAAATTCAAATTTTGAAGCAACGCTTCAAATCCCGGACGCAACGCGCCACGTGTCAGGTGCTGATACGTCAGCGCAGCGCCCGAGGCAGCGCGCCCAATCAGAGCAAAGCTCTATCAAAAAAACAAAAGGAAGCAACGCTTCAGTTGCGCAAGCACTGCGCTGCGCGATACGTGTCAGCGCAGATGCGCTGCGCTGTGCTACACGTGTCAGCGCAGATGCGCTGCGCGACACGTGTCAGCGCAGATGCGCTAGCGCAGTTGCGCTGCGTTGTGCGCTGCTTGACACGTGTCACACGCTGGGGCGTTTGCGCCAAACAGAATTAAGATTTTAAAGAAATCTTTCTGTTCTTGTTAAAACAAGAAGATTTTCTTCTGTAAAACAGAAGCTCTTGGATCAAAGATTCAACGGTGGGGAAAATTCCCCAAATCACTCAGAGAAAGATCACTTTAACAAATTTATGAGCACTATATAAAGGCCACTAGACCTCTTAATTCAAAGGCATCAACATTTTTGTGAGAAATCAAAACTTCAAACAAAGAGAACTCTGAAGAAATTTCAAGAAGAAAAAGGTAAAAGACCTTTTAGATAGAAGAATTTCTTCTAGTAGATCATTGATCTAAGAACAAGATCAAGGATCTTTAATAAAAAAAACAAATAAAAATAGTGCTTTGCACTTTTTATGAACCTCTGGTTCCCTGAAATAAGAAAAACAAGAGAAACTTGTTTTCTTTGATCTAAATTAGATCAAGAAAACAAATAGTGCTTTGCACTTCTTTTATGAACCATTGGTTCTGGAATCTAAAAGATTCTCAAATTAATAGTGCCTTGCACTTGCAAAACTGCACTGTTGCGCTCTTGGGTTGGCGCAAGCCACCAGATAGCGCCACGTGTCAGTATCTAAACCGTTTGCGCTATGCGCTTTTGAAATAGAGCCTTGCTCTCTGAAACTGGCGCAACTCACCACAGCGTGCCACGTGTCAGCAGCGCAAGCGCAGCGCACTGCGCTTGCATGACACATGTCATCACCACAAGCGCTTGCGCTCTTTGATTGGCGCAAAGCACCTGACAAATGCAATGCATTTCTCTTGCTAAAGGGCCAGGCCCAAGCCAAAAAGACCTAGCAGGCCAAAATAAATTGCAAAGCAATAAAAGGGGCAGAGCCCAAATAAAATTGATGCTCTGCATCATTTATAAATGGGCAGAGCCCAAAACAAATTGATGCTCTGCATCCTTTATGGGCAGAGCCCAAACAAAAATAAAAAGTAATGCAATGCATTATTTAAATGTGGGCAAAGCCCTAGCACAGGTCTAATAGACCAAAAATAAATAAAAGCATTGAATATTTTTCAACTGGACTTAGCCCAATCATGGCCGTAAGTCCTCAAATTAAATTGACTGAGCACAGCTGCTCTCTTAAATCAATTTACGACCGGTTCAAGGGTACATCTCCGAACTCCTTTGACTCCTATCGTTGTAATCCTTCAACGACGTCAGAGAGGTGACGGGTCCCGACAACCACACATCAACACGGACTGTGGGGTCCTTAAACTCATGGACTTAAACGTCCTTAAACCAAAAGACGGATTGTGGGATCCTTAAACCCGCGGACTTATGCGTCCTTAAACTAAAACACGGACTGTGGGGTCCTTAAACTCACGGACTTAAGCGTCCTTAAACTACCTATGGACCACCACGTCCCTAAACTGGAATATGGACCACCACATCCCTAAACTGGAATATGGATCACTATGTCCCTAAACTGGAACAATAGAGTCCTCAAACGCTCTTTTGTCGGATCTAAACGATCCCGTTAAGTTGATCTTAGTTTCAAATCAGACTAACGTATCCTTAACAAACGTTTAAGTCGATCTTAGCCTAAATATGGTTAACGTATCCTTAAACCAAAACACCAGACCCAAATCTAAGTAAATACGGATTTGGACTAATCCGCGTCCTACGGGCGATGACATCACTTTGTCTCCGTATACAATCAACGGGCAATGACAAACAAAACAAACACACATGACACGAAGTGAAATTCTGGAGAAGGAGAAAGTTGTTACCGCGATGCGGTAGCGTAATTAACTGCAGGGGCTTGCGCCTGCAGGGAAGAGCGTCCCCACAATCAAAAACCCCTCAAGCGAGGGGGAATCTGACGAAATCTGCTACATCGGCCGCATCCGTCTAAACCTCCGATACACGGTGCCAAATCAACTTGGCATCTTCGGAGAGGTGGACGGATAAAACCAAATAGCATCTGCCCCGAACCCCAGCGTCAGGACTTCGCAGTCCTGTGCGCCGTATTTCGGAGGGGAACAGATTCTGACACGCCCAGTTGGACCTTTTCCTCTTTCCACTCCACACTTCGTGTGTCGTGTTCGCGAACGAATCGCGGTTTGCTAATGGTTGCCTTTGGATTTCAAGTTTACTAAGATTTGGTCTCTTGCTTGGCGCAGAAAAGAAATCAAGCATCGATGGCCTCTACCTGTTCGAAGTGCTCTAACTGCAGCTACAGCTCGCGTCCGGCCTCAACTGGGGGCATAACCTACGGGCCCCAAGCGGCCTCTTTGTTCACCATGCCCGTGGAGCAGATTACTCAAGCCACCAAGGGGTTGTTTTTCGGAACTATGTTTCCGCCAACAAGCTTCAGCGCCCCCGTGCCCGTACAAGAAGCTCCTAAGAAGCCGGTCTTCGATCGACTTTCAGCTACTGCGGCCCCTCTCAACGGGTCGCCCAACACCAGTGCCTCGGTCTTCTCCAGGCTGGGCCAAAACTCCTGCGGGCCCACGATGAAGCTTGCAGTCCCGGAAAAGGTTATTCCAAAAAGAATAGCCAAACCTGCTCCTGAAGTCGTCAAGGCGGCTTCTCCTGCTAAGAGATCGGTCTTTACAAGATTGACCGTCCCAATTCCCACTCCTGCTTTTGCTGCTCAAAAGATATCAGTCTTTAACAGGCTGACACCGGCGACAGCCCCACACCTGAACAGGGGGAAAGAAGAAGTTGTTTCTGTCTCTGAGCCAATACCGACAACTCATCGCGCCCGACGACGCCACTGGCGCCGGATAAGGAAGACCTGGGGCAACTCCCCTTCTGGGATGACTCCGCCAGCTTCAACGGTAGAAGTTAACGCTGCTATTCCAACTGGGAACAGCTTTGAGCTACTAAACAAAGTACGCAGAAACTCGCCAACTGCGGTGCTAAAAAGATCTCCTCCACCAGTAGAGACTGCCGTGGAAGCAGAAAAGCCAGAGCAGTCTCCTCGATCGCTGTCCTCCAGGATCTATAAGACATGGCGACGAGTCCGAGAATCTGTCATTGATCCTAACCTCTCTCGCCAACAGAAGAAGTCGAAAGGTCGACAAGAAGAAAATCCCCCGGTCAAGCAACGAAAGGTGACGACCGCTTGGGTGCCCAAAGCAACGGCCCCCTCAACTTCTACGGCCCATAAAAGAAGAAGGCCGGAGAAAGTGCCTACGCCGACTATGAATATCAAAGGTGGTGAACCCAAACGCCCTAAGTCTGGGGGCATGATAGTTCATACCGTCTACGTGGCGTCTGGTAAAGAGGACAGTCGCATATCTACGGGTCATCGACCGCTTACGCGATCAGTGACCAAAGCCCAGTAGCAGCAGCAGAAGCTCCAAGAGATGATGAATGCTATGGCCGCACTTACTGGGCCAAAAGAAAACCATGAAACGTCCTCGGATGAACGCCAAGAGGAAGAAACCGACGCCGAATTCCTTCGTCGAATATTGGAGAAGAAGGACAAAGAGGCTGCTGAACAAGCAGCCAACATAAAGCGTATGGGCCTCCTATTCCAAGACATGGTGGGGATGATGATCCAACAAGATCCTCCGGCCGAAAATCCCCCGATCGTCCTTGAAGACGATAGGGGAGAGACGTCAAATCCTCCGCCAGCCCTATCAACAGCTAAGGAGGATACAATCTCCAAAGCTGATTTGGACGAGTACATAGCCCAACAAATACGGGTTCATCATGCGACTGAAGCAGCTGGCCGGGTCGTAAAAACGGGGCGGCCATATCCAAGTTGGTACGACCAAATCAAGTACCCGTCCGGTTACACAATTCCCAAGTTCCATGTCTGCAAGGGGACCGGCAATCCTCACCAGCATATTGCCCAGTTCAGGGCACTCTGCGGTAACACCGGCGGTGATGACAAGCTTTTACTTCGCCAGTTTGTTGGAAGTTTATCAGATACGGCGTTCGAGTGGTACTCTGAGCTCCCGAACGACTCTATCAAGACCTTCGCGGAGATGGAGCTGTTGTTTACTCAGCGTTTTGCAAGCGCCAGTGAACGCATCCCGATGACGGCACTGATTAACACCAGGGTAAAGCCAGGCGAGACATGGGTTCAATATGCTATACGGTGGCGGAACTTATGGTCGAAGTGCGAGCAGCGCATTGAAGAAGCTCCCGCAGTGGGTATGTTTGTGGGAACCCTTGATCCGCAAGCAACCATCTCACAATTTATGATGTTTTTCAAGCCGACTACCTTCCAGGCCTTGATTGACAAGCTAGCGCAAATGGATCAGATGGGCCATAAACCCCCTCTTCCAAAGCCGGACTCCCGAAATGACAAGGGGAAGGGAAAAGCGATCGTTGTCGCTAATGCTCAACAACAACCAAGCAACTCGAAGCCGGTTGTTCGTCAAAATAATATGCGCCCGTACGTAGCCCTTGAGGAGAGGCTAGGACGTTCTTACTCATTTCCCCGAGATAAAACGAGAAGGTTATTCGAGCTGGCGTTGCGCAACCGACTCATAAATCTACCGGATCCAAAACGTCCGTCGCAACCAAATGATGTCAATGAGCCCAACTACTGTCCTTATCATCGAGTACTGGGTCATCCGATCGAAGATTGCTACGTCTTCAAAAATTGGCTTGAAGACCAGTACCGACAGGGCAAGTTCGTGTTATCTGACAAATGGAAGGTGAATCCCCCATAGCCCCACACCTCTAAGGGGATGAATACGCCGGGGGCAACATGCTCCGTCGTTGAAGAAGCTCTTTGGGAGGTTGTATTATCAGCTAAGACAAAGAGAATGCTGAACGACCTTCAGGCATGCCCAGCGATCAAGTGGAAGAACCCGCTGGAACCGCAGGTCATTGAGGGGATGTTGAAGCCACGTACAACTCCAAAGACCGATGGTGGTGGCCCAAGCATTCACGACCAACCGTCGAAGTCTTCGAAAAAGAAGAAGAAGAAATCTAAGAAGCCCGTGAAGCCTGGCGACAAGCGCACGGACTTGCAAAAACAAATTGACGTGCTGGAGGAATACAACCAGAAGGCACGGACTCCCATTACATTCCAAGAGTTCCTCAATCATGTCTTTCAAGAGGAAGATGAGGGAGAAGTTCATCTGATGAATCTGAAGAATATGTGGCGAGCTGTCATGTGATTTCCCATTCGTTCATGGACGATGAGGAGACTCCTTGTACTGAAACGCTGGGGGCAGACCCTGAATCAAAAATTCTGGGGCCATCAGATGAAGTAATTGACGCATCCCTTAACGAAGCTCGATTGAAAAGTAAAGCTGATCGAGAACGCGAGACGGCTGTATTTGAAAAGGCCAAGCGCCAGCGATTTGATGAAAGAGCTGAGATGATCCCGCTGGAGCAAAATACCTCCACTACCGACAAAAGCCAATTCAAGATGAGGAAAAGGTTTGCTAAGGCCATATCAATGGGCATGAAGCTACCATCCTCCGAAGGAAAAATTACTGGTGAAATAGAAATGCACCCCTCTTATTGCTTATATCATCAGATGGTTTCGCACCCCACTCAAGAGTGAAAAGCTTTCGATAGATGGTGGCAAGGATACGTTGCTCATCGACAACGCTTTAAGCGGGAAAAGCGCAAAACTCGTCGGGAGCAAAGAAATACGACCGAAGGGCTTAAAAGAACTACCGGCGATTGTCGCATGGTTAACACCGGCGGGTCACAAGTGCCTACATTCGGGAGCAATTCTGATGAGGAGCTGGAACTCGCCCCTCTCTTTAAGAAGTCCACTTCGGGAAAAGAAGAAGAGCCGAAGGTTTGCGAAAATATTCGGCTGCGGAATCGGACGCTGCCTGAAAAGAATCTCGGACCCTCAAACAGAAAAGATAAAGGGAAAGAAAAGGTCTCTGAAGATATCGTCTTAGATGACCAAGTTCTGGGGGAGCTAAGCGCCAAGGACCCGCCGAAGAAGAATAAGGTGGATTACAACGTCTTAGCACATCTGAGGAAGCTACCCTCACAGCTCAGCATTTTTGACGCCCTTTTGCTATCAAAGGAGGCGAGAGATTCGTTAATCAAGGCATTACAAGATCCGGAACAATTCCAAGCTTTCCTGGCTGAAGAAAATATGAAGGATGAATTGGAGGAAGTGCACACGGCCGATGTCGCTTTTGGTGATGAAGACCTTCTCCTTGGGACGTGCGAACACAATCACCTCCTTTATGTCTCAGGATACTGCCACGATATAAAGATAGGCAAAATCCTGATCGACAATGGATCCTCCGTTAACCTCCTTAATCTGCGGGTGTTAAAAGAAATCTACATGAGCGTCCAACACCTTGCTCGGGACAAGATCACCATCTCCGGGTTCGACTCCCAGTCATCAAGAACTCTTGGGTCTGTGATACTGACGCTACGCTTTGGGCTACTCGTCACGGACATTAAGTTCCACGTCATAGACGCCAAGACATGCTACAATGCTCTGCCCGGCCGACCATGGTTACACGAGTACAACGTCATCCCTTCTACACAACATCAGTGTATGAAATACGCTAAGAATGGTCTCGAGTATACCGTGGCGGGAGAACTGAATCCGTTTTCCGTGAACGAAATCCGCAAATATGAAGATACCAAGTACTTCTTACCGGATTTCGAAGACACGGAAATGTGTCACAAGCTGGAAAACAAAGCTAATGCTACCATCCCTGTCTTCGGCAGTGATACCGAGGAGGAAGAGGAGATAGTTTATTCGGGGCCGCCCCAACACAACAAGCTAGGGCCATCTACTCCTACGTTAATCTTTGGTAGTGACTCGGAAGATGAAGTCCATGCTGTATTCCCTGCTCGACCTTCAATACAAACGTCCGCTGACGAAGAGCAAAGTCTACAAGTCGTCATGGTGCCGCTTAAACACCGTAAAGAACTGGATGCACTTGATATTTACAATATAGAAGAGCTACAAACGTTCTATATCCCTCCCAGGTGAGAAAGCGAAAAAGCAATTCTATTCTACCGCTCTGAAGAAACCAAATTGGAGAAAGAAATCTGGCATGGCACGAATCCTACGCTCGAAAGGCTTCAGCCTATCCGTCTTCCCAGATATTATACGGAAGGTTTGAAAAAGCTGCTGAAACGCCAGGGGATATCCTTCAAGCAGACCGTTCGAAAAGCCAAGCTCTATGACAAAGTCTGGAACGTTCCCGGGACTCAACGCAAACTGCCTAATGGGAGAATGGAAACAATCGGGCTTGGATACATCCGGTCAAAGAAACGAGAGCCACTACACGGCTGCTACGTCATGTATGATTTCGATGAAGAAGTGGATGCTCAATGGGAGGACGCTAATCCTGAGCCAGTGAAAGTTCCAGATGCAAAAGAGCCCAGTCTGTCGTTCGAAGAACAAATGGACAAACTTATAAGAGAAGCTGGTCAAAAAGTCCGAGACGACCATAACCGCGAAATGGTCATCTACAAGAAAGCCAAAACGCAACGCCTCCTCCAACAGGCCGCAAAGGATGAAAATGCCGCTTCTTGTCAACCTGTTATAAGGAAGGCTCGACGCAGAGGCAGAAACAAGTTGAAACGCGAAAAAGACGCTCAACATCAACGAAGCGGGACTAAGAGGCCACGCAAGCGGGAACCGAGCGGTTCCGATCTATCCCTCATGAGAAAAATGGGTCGAGCATACTCTTTTCCTCGGGACAAGACGAAGAAAATACTTGACCTCGCTTTAAAACATCAGATGCTTACACTGCCGGAGTCTAAACACCCCGAACAAGCAGGCGAGATCTCACACCCAGACTATTGCTCTTATCACCGAGTGGTAGGGCATCCTCTCGAAGACTGCTTCACCTTCAAAAATTGGGTTGAAGATCAGTACCAGCTTGGCAAGTTCGCTCTGTCCGACAACTGGAGGGTAGCGCCGCCACAGAAGCACGAACCCAAGGCCACGGAAGAAGAACCAGTTCCACATTAAGATTGGAAGCGAATTCGTACTTGTCACATGATAACAATGTCAAAAGAAGAGCCCGAGAACATGGATGACCTTCCCTGGTGCTTCGAAAACAGCAACGATGAGGTAATCTCAGAATTCCCACCAGCGCCAAAAGAGCTGGAAGATGGAATCCATACCACTGCAGATAACCTTAAGAAAATTGAGTTGGGAACGGCGAATGACCCGCGACTGACATTCATCAGCGAGATGCTATCTGAAGAAAGGGTGGCTGCGTTAAAGGACGTGCTTCTACAGCATAGGGATTGCTTCGCGTAGAACTATTCCGAAATGCCGAGACTAGATCCAGAAATTGCTGTGCACAGATTGGCGATATCTCCGGACGTCAAACCAGTCAAACAGGCGCCGAGAAGAATGCGGCTCGAGCTTGAGATGAGTATCAATGCCGAGGTCAAGAAGCTGATCGACTCTGGCTTTATCCAGGAAGTTCAATACCCTGAATGGATCGCCAACATCGTCCCGGTGATGAAGAAAAATGGGACAGTGCGCATATGCGTGGACTTCCGGGATCTCAATAAAGCTTGCCCGAAAGACGATTTCCCAGTACCAGTCACCGAACTGATGATAGATAATACGTCCAATCATGAAGTTTTCTCCTTCATGGACGGCTCGTCAGGGTATAATCAGATAAAGATGCATCCCGAAGACCAGAAGCACACCGCCTTCAGGACTCCTCTGGGAATATTCTGTTACAAGGTGATGCCCTTCGGTCTAAAGAACGCCGGTGCCACCTACCAGAGGGCCATGACGAAAATCTTCGATGACCTTATACATGAAATCGTAGAATGCTATATCGACGATCTCGTGGTTAAAAGTAAATCATACGAGGAACATCTCGAGCATCTGAAGACCGTATTTCAACGTCTTCGGCAATACAACTTGAAGATGAACCCTCTCAAGTGTGCATTCGGAGTTTCTTCGGGCAAATTCTTGGGATTCATCGTCCGACACCGGGTATCGAAATAGATCCGTCAAAGATCAAAGCGATCATGGAAATGCCTCCGCCAAGGACTCTCAAACAGCTGCGGTCTCTCCAAGGGAAGCTCGCGTATATACGGCAATTTATAGCCAACCTTTCAGGAAAGTGCCGTCCTTACAGCCACCTGATGAAGAAGGGAACCCCGTTCGTCTGGGACCAAAAATGCCAAAGCGCGCTAGACGAGATCAAACAATACCTGCAGAACCCGCCGGTGTTGGCTGCTCCGGTCAAGGGAAAGCCCCCCATTCTTTATACAACCGCTCTCGAAGGCTCCTTAGGCGCATTATAGGCACAAGAGAACGACCAAGGGAAGGAAAGAGGGCTCTACTACTTAAGTCGAGTTCTACTGGGGGCAGAAAGCAACTACTCCCCCATTGAAAAACACTGCCTGGCGTTGATCTTTGCGATAACAAAGCTCAGGCACTATGCGTTGGCACATGAAGTCCGTCTCATTTCGAAGGTGGACCCCCTTAAATATTTAATGTCAAAGGCCATATTGACGGGACGATTCGCTAAATGGGCCCTGCTCTTGATGGAGTTCTCGATAACGTATCAACCTCTCAAGGCAGTAAAAGGCCAGGCCATCGCCGACTTCCTCGCTGAGCATCCGATACCCGCCGATTCTCCTTTGAATTGTGATCTTCCAGACGAACATGCGTTTGATGCGATCGACGGTGGTGATACCCGATGGGAGCTTTATTTCGATGGAGCATCTTCCGTGAAGAAGCGCAAACAAAGTACCCCTATAATCAAATCGGGGGTAGGACTCATCTTTGTAACTCCACAAGGAGGGATAATGCGCTTTGCTTTCTCCATGACGGAGCCGAGGACAAACAATGAAGCCGAATATGAAGCTCTGATAGCGGGCCTCGAGATCGCCATCGACATGGGAATTGAAAACCTCCTCATATATGGAGATTCCCAACTGGTCGTTAGTCAAGTAAACGGCGACTATCAAACGTGCAAACCAGAGTTGGTGAAGTACGGCGGAAAAGTGCAGCAATTGTTGACCCAAATTCCTTCCTATACTTTGGAAAACATACCGCGCGCGGAAAACAGCAAAGCGAACGCATTGGCCAAACTCGCTAAGGAACTGGCTGATGAGAACCTCAATGACGTAAGAATCGTGGTACAAAGCCGTCGGGTGCTTGCCCCAGCGGAAATATCTCCGGAATCACCCGAAGAAAAGGGAGCGACTGAACAGATGACCCTGCAAATAAAAGATTGGGAAAATACCGAGGATTGGAGAGAAGTCTTTATAGACTACTTCAAATACCGCCGAACGCCCGAAGATGCGTCCTCAAGACATCAGCTTATGAAACGAGCTCTGTCTTTCGCCTTCGTCAATGATACTCTGTACAAGAGGTCGTTTGATTCTTTGTGGTTAAGATGCCTGGGACCCGACGAAGCGAAAAGAGTCATCCAGGAAGTTCATGACGGACTCTGCGGTTCTCACCAAGCAGGCCCGAAGATGAAGTTGAAGATTAAACGGATGGGTTACTACTGGCCCACGATGATCCAAGACTGCCTTGAGTATGTGAAGCAGTGCCACTCATGCCAAATTCATGGGGACTTCATCCACCAGCATCCGAATCCACTGCATCCAACGATGGCTAGCTGGCCATTTGAAATGTGGGGAACTGACATAGTCGGCCCCATCGAACCGGCATCGTCTAGAGGACATCGTTTCATCCTGGCGACGACTGACTACTTCTCCAAATAGGCAGAGGCAGTACCGTTAAAAGAAGTGAAGACGGAGAATATCCTCCATTTCTTCAAGATGCACGTCATATATCGGTTTGGAACTCCGCGACGGATCATCTCCGATAACGGGCCAGCTTATAGAAGCCACAAGATCAGTCGTTTCGCACAACAACACAATATAGACTGGAGATATTCCTCGGTTTATAATCCGCGAGCTAATAGTTTAGCTGAAGCCCTCAACAAAACCTTGACAAAGATCATGAAGAAAACGGTGTCCCGAAATAAGAAGGACTGGCACGAGAGGATGCAAGAGGCTCTCTGGGCGTATCGAACTACGTTCAAGACAGCCACAAACACAACGCCATATGCGCTGGTCTTCGGTACAGAAGCAGTACTCCCCCTCGAGATAGAGTTACCCTCTCTACGAGTGGCAGTCCACTACGAGCTAACAGATGAAGAAAATGCTCACCTTCGGCTTGAGGAGCTCGATGCCCTCGATGAGACCCGGCTCATAGCACAACAAAATCTGGAGGCCTATAAAGCAAAGATGACGCGCTCATAAGAAAGATTGACCCGGCCGAGGACATTCCGCCAAGGCGAACTCGTGCTAGTGGTCAAGAGGCCTATGATCCCCAATCGCGCCAAGCGGGAAAAATTCGAGCCGAACTATGAAGGCCCGTACATCATAGACAAAGTCTACCAAGGTGGAGCCTATCTACTTATGGATATGCACGGTGAAAGGCCTTTCAGGCCAATAAATGGTCGCTTCCTAAAGAAATACTACGCTTAGAAGGTTACCACCTAGGTCAATGATAGATGACGAAGACTATGTCCGCTCGCTATCTTCCTAAGCTCAAACTTTATAAGCGGTAGCCAGCATTCTCAATGACGGACCGAAACGTCCTTAAACTAATGGCAGACCGAAACGTTCTTAAACTAATGAAGGACCGAAACGTCTTTTAACTATTACCGCAGCATCTTCAGGCTGACGAGATGAGTAAAAGAAAAAGAAAAAAATATATATAAAAAAAATATAATAAACGGTATGTCCATAAGCAAAATGGGCACGGATGAAAACCCGAAAGGGCTCCGTGAGTAAAAACAGCAGGGCTACCGGCGAGTGTTCGTGAAAACCCGAAAGGGCGCGACCTCGTAAAAAAAAAAGAGAGAAAATAAAAAGAATAAAAAAAAGAATAAAAAAAACGGTATGTCCATAAGCAAAATGGGCACGGATGAAAACCCGAAAGGGCTCCGTGAGTAAAAACAGCAGGACTACCGGCGAGTGTTTGTGAAAACCTGAAAGGGCGCAACCTCGTTAAAGGACACTTACAGGGTCCTCTCAACCTTGTAAGGAGAAACCACCCGCGTGAGATCCTTACGACTCACAAGGGAGCAACACACTTAGGGATCCCCACGATTCCTAAGGAGAAAATACACTTGCGAGATCCTCACGACTCGTAAGGAGAACTCTCTAATGGGACCCTCACGGCTCATAAGATTTGAAAGTCTTAAGTTATAGAGACCTAAACCTGTGCTTAAGCAACCCCCACAACCTTCGATATTGCCCTACAAGTGGTTCAATACTGACCCTTGTATACAATCCACGGGCGCGAATAAACATTTCCCTAACGAAGTCCCATCCGTGACTAGGGATATGTTCATATGATGAACGACCCTTGTAGCTCCTCTCGACTTACAAGGAGAAAACCCTCTTGTAGGATCCTTACGACTTACAGAGGAACATACACTTAGGAATCCTCACGATTCCTAAGGAGAAAATACACTTGCAAGATCCTCACGACTTGTAGGGAGAAATACCTTTGTGAAACCCTTACGGCTCATGAAGTTAAAAGCCTTAGTTGACAGGACCTTAACCCTGTTCGCTAAGCCACCTTTGATCAACATCGACAGAGGCAAATGATGATTCGCTCCTGGAAATATCCCAGTTGCAGCGGTGCTGATGCCGAAATTGGTGTCTAATTTCAGGTTTACGGTGAAAAGCCGGTAGGCCGCACATGCATACGAAATAGCCGAAATGATAGGGCAACTTGCAATAAAAAGCAGCAAGTAAAAACGTATGCATACGAAAAATAGCCGAAATGATTGGGCAACTCGCAATAAAAAGCAGCGAGTAAAAATAAAATAAATAGCCGAAATGATTGGGCACCGCGAAAAATAGCCGAAATGATGGGCAATCGCGACCTTCGCGATATAAAAGCTGAAATGATAAAGCATCGCAGAAAATAAAAAAAATGAAAAATGATAAAATTTTGGCCCTACAGCTAAGATCACATCGATCCCTGTATACAATCCAAGGGCGCAAACAAAGAGAGAACCATACCTTCCTACCAGGCTCCGCCAGAAAACGAAGCCAAATCTCGACAATTCGTTCTAACCCCGAAGAAACCAGTGTCTTCGGCAAATCATTCGACTCGAGGAAACAAATATCCTTGGCAAATACCTCAATTCAGGGAAACAAACATCCTTGATGAGAGCCTCCTGATTCGCGTCGACTCGCAGAGAAACCAGTGTCTCCGTGGGAAATTCTCGATCCGTTTCAACACCAGGGAAACAAATATCCTTGGCAAATACCTCAATTCAGGGAAACAAACATCCTTGATGAGAGCCTCCTGATTCGCGTCGACTCGCAGAGAAACCAGTGTCTCCGTGGGAAATTCTCGATCCGTTTCAACACCAGGGAAACAAATATCCTTGGCAAATACCTCAATTCAGGGAAACAAACATCCTTGATGAGAGCCTCCTGATTCGCGTCGACTCGCAGAGAAACCAGTGTCTCCGTGGGAAATTCTCGATCCGTTTCAACACCAGGGAAACAAATATCCTTGGCAAATACCTCAATTCAGGGAAACAAACATCCTTGATGAGAGCCTCCTGATTCGCGTCGACTCGCAGAGAAACCAGTGTCTCCGTGGGAAATTCTCGATCCGTTTCAACACCAGGGAAACAAATATCCTTGGAAAATACCTCAATTCAGGGAAACAAATATCCTTGATGAAAGCCTCCTGATTCGCGTCGGCTCGCAGAGAAACCAGTGTTTCCGCGGGAAATTCCCGATTCGTCTCAACTTGCAAGATGAAGCCTCAGGCAGCAGAGATTAAAAACTTGTTTCCTGAACAATGGGACCCTGCAAGTCGGTCTAAAACGGTCTATTGCATACTATTCACGGGTCTCACTCTCCAAAGTCGAATTTCGACAAGGAGGGAAACAACCGCTTGCGGGTCCTCTCGACTCGTAAGAGGGAAAAATTCTCTTATAAGATCCTTACGACTTATAAGAGAAAACGCACTTAGGAATCCTCACGATTCCTAAGGAGAAAACACACCTACGAAATCCTCTCAATCCGTAGGGAGAAAAATCTCTATGAGACCCTCACGGCTCATAGAGTTGAAAAGTCTTAGGCAACAGATCTGAACCTGCGGCCTAAGCCATCGCTATTTCTTGAGGAAGTCAAGATGCTTGCTCTAATTATCTGTCAACCATGTTTACTAAGGTAGCATGCTGATAATAAAAGAAAGAAAAGGCGGAGAAATGACACAAGACATTACCAAAAAATGTGTATCTTTTATTCATAAATTTGATTGGGTACAGGATACATTGTGTTAAAGAATAAAAAATATATATATACATTTTTTTATTTACAAGTACAAACGATACAAAGAGAGATAGCTACTGAGGAGGAAGTGTCTTTAACAAATCCGCAAGCTGCTCTCGCACTTCCTTCAGCGCCTCCGCCTGAGTGGCTGCCGCGGCCACCTCAGCTTCCACCTGGGCTCGCTGCTGCAAAAAGGATGAAAGTTGCTCCTTGGCCGCCTTCTGGGCTGCTTCCTGTCTAGGTGCATCCCGCTCGACAACGTCAAGCTGTTGCCTCAGTGATAACCCTTCGTAAAGGCATTGCAGAAGGCCCTCAAAGACAACCTTCAGCCGTGCAGCATTGGCCTCCACCCGAGCATGCAGTTGGGCAGACTTGCTCGAAGTCTCACCGCGCTCCTTACGCCTTGAAATGACTTCTTGTTCGAGATGGCGGAAGTAAGAAGCGCTCTGCTCAATCCACGCTGCTCTTTGATTACTGGCGGCTAAGGTCTCGGGAGCGGGACGCATCGACTCCAGCTGATGCAGGCGGGCCTCGATCTCCCTGCAATGGTTAACCCAAGATGCGATGATGCCCTCGTCATGAAAGTTCACAAGTATCACCAGCATCGGGTTAACTGCCGTAGCGAAGTCTACGGCAGATGTAGGAGTTCCAACGTCGAGTTCCTCGACGTAGTCACTCAACATGCGCAGACTATTCGCGGCGCCTTTCGAAGATGGACGTCTCAGATAAGGACCTGCCGGCATTGTGATGCGAGGCTCGAAGGGCGCCGAGACCGGAACGACAGCTGAAAAGAAACAAGATGTGATCAGATAACAGTTCAGGAAATAAAAAGGGGGGGTTATCAGTGTAATAATCGCTGTACCAGCTGAGGCAGATGGCAAGGCCGGAAGGGTCGGTGGCGCAGCCGATCTTTCATCCCCTCCTTCGATTTGTAGCACTGCAGTCGGGACAAAAAAGAAGTTAGAAGTACTCCCATCAACGAAAAAGAAAGATATCAATGGAAACCATACTCACCAGCGCCACCAGAGGAAGAAGCGAGTTCGGATGGGAAGGAGAAGTGTGGGAGGTACACCTGATAAAGATGGTCAAAAAGCACTCCTGAAAGGCACAACAGTATGACTTTAGTACACAAATTATACGTCTGAAAAGTAAGATTAATAAGTTGCAAACCCATACCTTCCAACATCTTTGACGGTATGAGAGAGGGCTGAGAAGTGACCACCGCCAAGGCAGTAGTTGAAGGCACTCCCTCGAGCAATGGGGCATCGGCACTGGCTGCACCTGCGTTACGAACAAATGTGAACTTGTCAGAAAGGATTGTAAGATAAAGAGAACAGTAACTTGGGATTTACTTGATGAGCTGCCGGCCGAAACGGAGGCGACTCCCTCCTCCATCGACATGAGGCCACTGCCCGTGGCCTCGTCACCCGACTCAATGGGGACCGTTGTCGTGCTCGCAAGACCTGGAGACGGCGGGGGACCATAGGCGGGGAAGGCTATGACCGGAGCATTACCAGATTCCTGAGAAAGAGCGATTGGCTCGTCCTCAGGAATCATGTCTACCTCACCCGCTACTCCCTCGGGCTCAGCAGTCACGATTGCCTCGTCCACCGTCACCACGAGGTCATCGGCCTCAGGCACTCCGCCCGCTGCTACCTCGGGCTCAGCAACAACCGCTTGCTCAGGCATAGTGGACATGACCAGTTCGTCAGCCACTATTTCGGGCCCAGCAATCCCGGCTGTGTCATCCGCCACCGGCTCAGGCTCGACCAATGCCTCTTCCCTTAGCCCCTCAGGTTCGACAGTCTCCGCCTCCCCCTCGGTTGGGCTTGGCCTATAAGAACCGACGGCTTTATAATTCTTACAACAAAATTCTGAAAGAAGTATTACCTGAGGTGGACTTGTCGTTAGCCTCCCTGTTGGCGCGGATCGCCTGTCTATGAGCTATAGACAGGGCGACCGGGGACTCTTCTGACGGAGTGTCGGCACGAGGAACGGTGTTGGGGCCCGCTCCAATGGCCAAGGCAGCCCTGCGTGCCTTTGCTTCGCGCCTCGACCGCTTCCTTTCCTCCCGAGCTGTCGCGATGGACCTCTTTGACGCTTCCTTCATCGAAGCGTCGCCGTCCTCGTTCAGAGACGCCTCCAGAGCCTTTAAGGCATCTCTCATAGGCTCTTCAAGACGAACCTCCTGCGGTGGCCCAGAGGAAGCAGGAACATCGGCAGCTGGCAGAACATTTGCGTCGCTTGGAGGGAACGGCATTGAGGTTTCTGCGATAAAAAGGGAGAGGTTAGATTGACCATGACACAAGGAAAATGAAAACTTGATGAATTGAAACTTACTAAGGCCTAAAGACGCTCTGAGACGTTCCTCCTCTTGGAAAGTCTCGAGGGAAGCGGCAATGGCGTCTTCATCGGTGATGCCTGTTGGAAGAAAAGAAGGAAAAACGTTAGTCAAAGGCAATGAGGAGGATATGATACAATAAAGAAAATACGACTAGTAGTTACCTGATTGCGCAAGCTTAGCTAGCCACGCGTCACGCTTTGCCAACCACGCTGAAGTTTCGAGGCGGCCTCCAAGTCTGTGTCATCCGGCAGCGGCATGACTAATCCCTCGTTAGTCCCATATTCGCTCAGGCCCTCGGCATAGGGAGCGTGGGGTTCCTGACCGAATACGACGTCAGCGGCGAAGAGCGACTTCTTTTTCTTCTTCTGCCCACCAACCCTAGCGGCACCAGGGATTGACTTACGCTTAGCAGCCACCTTGGGACGGCGGGTCCCGATGTCCGCACCCACGCCAGACTCTGGCGAGGCTACAACCACTGTCTCCACTGGAGCACAGGGCGCTGGAGGTGCATCTGCAATATCAGGGAGCGGCAATCCGTGCGGAGGATTTTGCGCACGCGATGGCCCGGCTCTAACATCTTTTAGAGGGGCAACTACCGGGGTCCTAGGCACTAAAGGAGCATTGCGGTCGCTGCCTGGAGGCGCACCCTTACGGTCGACCAGCAATCGCCTTTCCTCCTTTATAACGGCTCCCGTTGCATGATTGTACCATTCTTTATATACGTTGAGGAGTCGTGGAGCGCAAGCCGGCGCACTGATAAAAAAGTGAGAACCCGTATTCAGGCGCATGAAATGATGCAGCGCGTTCTTCATCCTTTCTTCAGTGGCAGCGAGTTCCAATAGGAAAGCTTCCAAGGGTACCCCTTGATCGTAGCTCAGTTGCTGGGCGAAACGATGCGGGTTGTATCTCATGAAAATCGCCGCACCGTTCTGCCTGAATACTAGGAAGCCCGGTCTAATAGAATATAAGTGAAGGGTCTCCCGGGCCGTCAAAACTGAGGCTCCATCCTTGAAAGCGTCTTATAATGGCCACATCGCAGTGGTAGACGCCTTTCCAATAGTCAACACCTTATCGATGAAAGACATCCCGTCTCCAACGGTGTGGGGGCGAAGGAGTAAACCCCTGGCGTTCCGTGGCGATGGAGTCACAATTGATGCGCCAATCAACTGTATGATGCGAGGGAAACCGCACTTGTCGTAGAACGAGGGCCTTTTGTGCATGCCGAAGACACCTGACGTGTGTAGCTCGAGCCACGATACGAAGTAGTGCATCGGGAAGACCACGTGCAGTACCCCAGGCTCATTAGCGTCCGCTGCTCGACTGAGGCCATGATACAAGTGTGCCAAGCCGGCGATCCCAACGGCCACTTTTACCCCGATGGTCATCCGGTGGGCTGGGTAAAAGACAGAGGGCCGCATATGGCGAGAATGCATTGGGATCGCAAACCAACTCAGCCATAGCCCAAGAAATCCTAAGAAAAAGGCATCCTCGTCCATCCCAGGGGCTGCAATTTCTGCAAAAGACATAGTCGGGAAGTCCGGAAGGAAAAACCCTTTTGGTCTATTTCCTTCGCCGGCAGGTTATCCAAACCTAGACCGAAAGGGTCATCCAGGGTAGCAAACTTGGCAGCTTCTGATGAGAGGACGCTTGGGCGAAGGAACCGAGCGATGAAATCCTCAAAACTAACTCCGCGACTCCCATGTTCGATGAAAAGGGCCTCATAGATGTTCAACACTTTGATCAAACTTGGGAATTGGTGTTGAACAGCATTTTCCGGCGTGAGGCCCTTTACCACCGGCTTAGCACCGAAGACATACTCGTCTGTCGGAAGCAATTCCTCATAGTGCTCCCCAATAAACGGCAAACCGGAGACCTCTGTGAACTCCTCCAGAGAAATTGACACTTCCCGATCCATTGCAAGGAAAGTGTGGGTAGGAATGTTCCACTGCTCCAAGAAAGCCTTGAACCACCAAGTGGGAAGCATGGGATACTGGAAGAGGGAGACGTAAACCGTAGTATATAATCCTAACCTTATCAACTGCGACTTCTTCGTCGACAGGATATACCGGGCCCACGGCAGATAGCCGATCGGGTGGCGGGGGATCAGACCGATGTTATATGATTGCCCCCAAGGTCGCGCCTCGCCTTGACAGATACGGCGTCCTAGGATATCCAAAACCATAGGACGCTGGACCGGAATCGCATCTATGGCGGGATGAAGAAAGCCCTTCGAGGTCCAATCAACCATCTCCACGGCATACTGCACCGAGGGTGGGGTGGCATAATGAATCGTCGTGATGGGTTCTGACGATACTGCGCACGTGAAGCTCCGTCGACCCATAATAATCTGATTATACCACGACCCCCAAAGATGGAGACTCTTGTATTCCGGGTCGTGGTCCTGAATCATGGCTAGAACCTCGCGGTCCAAGGGCGCTTCAGGAAACCCTTCCTCCGAGCGAGCGAACGGGAATGAAGTATCAAGAGACATGGTTACTACAAGAGAACAAAAAATAGCCGTTAGTGCTGCAATTCCAACGCTTGGCGTTTAAAATTTTTAATGAACTGAATTTAAAAATTAATTAAATTAAAATTAATCACACCACACTTGCAGTGCAGTGGGTAGGGGACCAGATGGGGACCCACAAAATCTGGATGAAAGTGCCTCATTTAATAAGACAGCCCCATCATTGGGTGAGACTGTCAGTTAAAGAAAAGATCCCAAAGAGAATATTCTCATCAGTGGGGAATCCCTACAGACAAAGAGAAAATCTTCTCTTTCAGAGCAAAGCTCTGTCACAGAATGACACTTGTCAAATTCTGGTCTCAAAGGAATAAAATTTCTTAAAAAGAGCTTAGATCTGTAATGGTGATAAAAAAAATCCATCAAAAGAAAATTTTAACTTTCAAAGAAATTTAAAATTAAAAATTTTGGGATCTTGAAAATCCAAGAAAACTCTTAAGAGTTCATCATCAGGAGATCCAAAGATCTATATTCTGTCAATGAGCAAAGCTCTGTTCATGGGTTAAGAAACCCTAAAACAAATTCTTGAGAGCAAAGCTCTGTTTATGAAACCCCAAAGGGAATTTCTTTAGATCGAAAGATCTGTGAGAGCAAAGCTCTTTTGGTTAAGATTGATTTGAATTAATTTAATTTAAATTAATTTTACCTAAAAGTTTTCTAACTCTGGAAACGAGCAAAGCTCTGAAGTTCTTAAGCAAGAGCAAAGCTCTGGAAAATCAAAATCTTGAAAAGATGGTGAAGAGTTTCTAAGGGCCAGAGGTCCTATTTATAAGGCGCTTGTGCCCCTTCAGCTCACCCGTTGATCCAACGGTCAAGAGCTTGCCACCGCTGCACTCACGTATGCGCCACGTGAGCGCAACGGTGGGGGGGCATTTGTTTCCCCCAATCAGAGCAAAGCTCTGTTGAAATTCAAAATTCAAATTTTGAAGCAACGCTTCAAATCCCGGGCGCAACGCGCCACGTGTCAGGTGCTGATACGTCAGCGCAGCGCCCGAGGCAGCACGCCCAATCAGAGCAAAGCTCTATCAAAAAAACAAAAGGAAGCAACGCTTCAGTTGCGCAAGCACTGCGCTGCGCGACACGTGTCAGCGCAGATGCGCTAGCGCAGTTGCGCTGCGCGACACGTGTCAGCGCAGATGCGCTAGCGCAGTTGCGCTGCTTGACACGTGTCACGCGCTGGGGCGTTTGCGCCAAACAGAATTAAGATTTTAAAGAAATCTTTCTGTTCTTGTTATAACAAGAAGATTTTATTCTGTAAAACAGAAGCCCTTGGATCAAAGATCCAACGGTGGGGAAAATTCCCCAAATCACTCAGAGAAAAATCTTTTTAACAAATTTATGAGCACTATATAAAGGCCCCTAGACCTCAATTCAAAAGCATCAACATTTTTGTGAGAAATCAGAACTTCAAACAGAGAGAACTCTGAAGAAATTTCAAGAAGAAGAAGGTAAAAGACCTTTTAGATAGAAGAATTTCTTCTAATAGATCATTGATCTGAGAACAAGATCAAGGATCTTTAATAAAAAACAAATAAAAATAGTGCTTTGCACTTTTTATGAACCTCTGGTTCCCTAAATTAGAAAAACAAGAGAAACTTGTTTTCTTTGATCTAAATTAGATCAAGAAAACAAATAGTGCTTTGCACTTCTTTTATGAACCATTGGTTCTGAAATCTAAAAGATTCACAAATTAATAGTGCCTTGCACTTGCAAAACTGCACTGTTGCGCTCTTGGGTTGGCGCAAGCCACCAGAGAGCGCCGTGTCAGTATCTGAACCGTTTGCGCTATGCGCTTTTAAAATAGAGCCTTGCTCTCTGAAACTGGCGCAACTCATCACAGCGCACCACGTGTCAGCAGCGCAAGCGCAGCGCACTGCGCTTGCATGACACGTGTCATCACCACAAGCGCTTGCGCTCTTTGATTGGCTCAAAGCGCCTGACAAATGCAATGCATTTCTCTTGCTAAAGGGCCAGGCCCAAGCCAAAAAGACCTAGCAGGCCAAAATAAATTGCAAAGCAATAAAAGGGGCAGAGCCCAAATAAAATTGATGCTCTGCATCATTTATAAATAGGCAGAGCCCAAAACAAATTGATGCTCTGCATCCTTTATGGGCAGAGCCCAAACAAAAATAAAAAGTAATGCAATGCATTATTTAAATGTGGGCAAAGCCCTAGCACAGGTCTAATAGACAAAAAATAAATAAAAGCGTTGAATATTTTTCAACTGGACTTAGCCCAATCATGGCCGTAAGTCCTCAAATTAAATTGACTGAGCACAGCTGCTCTCTTAAATCAATTTACGACCGGTTCAAGGGTACATCTCCGAACTCCTTTGACTCCTATCGTTGTAATCCTTCAACGACGTCAGAGAGGTGACGGGTCCCGACAACCACACATCAAGACGGACTGTGGGGTCCTTAAACTCATGGACTTAAGCGTCCTTAAACCAAAAGACGGATTGTTGGATCTTTAAACCCGCGGACTTATGCGTTCTTAAACTAAAACACGGACTGTAGGGTCCTTAAACTCACGGACTTAAGCGTCCTTAAACTACCTATGGACCACCACGTCCCTAAACTGGAATATGGACCACCACGTCCCTAAACTGGAATATGGACCACTATGTCCCTAAACTGGAACAATAGAGTCCCCAAACGCTCTTTTGTCGGATCTAAACGATCTCGTAAAGTTGATCTTAGTCTCAAATCAGACTAACGTATCCTTAACAAACGTTGAAGTCGATCTTAGCCTAAATATGGCTAACGTATTCTTAAACCAAAACACCAAATCCAAATCTAAGTAAATACGGATTTAGACTAATCCACGTCCTACGGGCGACGGCATCACTTAGTCTCTGTATACAATCCACGGGCAATCACAAACAAAACAAACACACATGACACGAAGTGAAATTCTGGAGAAGGAGAAAGTTGTTACCGCGATGCGGTAGCGTAATTAACTGCAGGGGCTTGCGCCTGCAGGGAAGAGCGTCCCCACAATTAAAAACTCCTCAAGCGAGGGGGAATCTGACGAAGTCTGCTACATCGGCCGCATCCGTCTAAACCTCCGATACACGGTGCCATAAATCAACTTGGCATCTTCGGAGAGGTGAACGGATAAAACCAAATAGCATCTGCCCCGAACCCCAGCGTCAGGACTTCGCAGTCCTGTGAGCCATCTTTCGGAGGGGAACACGCGCGCGCATTCCCACCTCAATGGGGTGACGAAAAACACCCTACAGGTTGTACCACCGAGGACCCTCCGACGATCAAGTTAGACTAGAGATCCGAGCAGTGTAACGGCTTAGTGGAGTAGAAATGGCTTACTTGAACCGTTTGAAGAAGGGGTTTATATAGTGGTGACAGCAGGCGAGGCAGGCGTGAGAATCACGCCGGCCGTTACGCTCCCGACGTCACGCCCGCGTGATGAGCGGGACCTCCCATTAATGGCGAGACATGCTCGTTAATGGAGGATCGTGGTGGCGTGGAACGTGGGATGTGGCCGGCGGAGATCTCGCGCATGGCGAGATTCGCGGGATGGCGGTTACGCCTGCAAGCGGTGCTGTCTGTCGGTCGATGAGACCGTGGGAGAGCTCACGGAGAAGCGGGAGAGCCGAGGTATCTTGGTTTTGCTCGAGCCCGGAGGCGAGCTGAGGGGCCCGAGGAGGCTCGGGCCTGTGATAGTTCGGAGGCGAGCTGTGGGGCCAAGGAGGCCAATTGTGCTGGGGGCTCGGAGGTGAGACAACGTTTGCTTGTAGGTCGGACGCAGGAGTGGTCTGGTCGGCCACTGTAGATCCTTTCTTGTGAGCCCTGGGACACGTCATCTGCCACGTGTCCTGATCTGGGAGACTACCGATATCGAGTATCATCAGTCGTAGTAAACGATTTTATTACCTCTCTCGTTTTTCTTGAGCTGCCTCATTAAATTTTAGTTCATCATTTTCCTCTCTTATTATCATTTTTTTTAATTTTTTGCTGCATAATTTCATTGCCCAGTTGCAGTATTTCTGTTGGAAGCTTTATGTTGTTTCATTTCGAGAAATATGTTGCTTGAAATATCATTGTCATCGTCATCATTATCCAACACTTTTCCCATTCAAATGGGTTTGCTATGAAGCAAAGCTTAGTAAAGAGCTTACAAAGTTTTATGACCGGCTGTCGGCCTTGCATCAACCTCCAAATAAGTGCCAAATTCTTGGTTCAACAAACTATGAAAAGAGAAGAGCGTGTCAATTCCTAGATGACCCGTTAGCAACGAACAATAGGTCATCGGGAAAAGAGTGAATTGCATATTCACTTGGGGAAATTTGGGCTATATATCTCCTCTATGGCACCCAAAATTCCATTTCATAGAAGTCATCAAGAATAACATTTTGATAACTATAAAAAATCGAAGAAAAAGGGTCTTGTGCTTTCTTGTTTGCATTTGGTTATTAATAGAAGTGGAAATAATTAGGAGAAAAAATCAGCGATATACAATTTACTTTCAGGTTACTTTAATTTACCCTCTTCAACAATGTGTCTAGTTCACAAGAAAGTTATGTAAAGTACATATAAAAAAGTTAATCTTCCTTGTTTGTTAATGTTAAGAGATAAAAGGGTATTTTCGGTATCAACTGTAACAATAAAACCGTAATTAATAATAGACCTATCTCTCATTCTCTCCCCTTGAGTTGTTTGCCTTCAGTATCATGTTCATGTTACTAGAGTACTATATTTATAGGTATTTCAAAAAATACTAAATTTAAGCCTATTATTTATTTCAGAATTCATTACCGTAAGGCACGAAAGGAAAGAATGGGTTATTTCTATCTGTTGTTCCTTTTTCCTTTTGCCCTTGTTGCCTATCAATTGCTATGCAACTGAAAAACATACTTAAAAGTGGTCAATTTCCATGTTTCTAATGCCTCTTATTTGCTTATGGATATAGCAATGACTCAATAGGTCAGCAATCGAGAGATTTAGATGATAGATTGCTATCGAGGGATTAGGCATCAGTCAGGGCTCCCTCGTCGAGGCCAGCGCACAAATACCAACAACAAGACAGTCAAGAAGAAGAAAACTGGCGCAAAGTAGATTTGTTGAAACACTGATTCAGTAACAAGTCCCTTCTACTCTTTACTTCTTTTTGGACTATTGTTGGATTTCACAAATGGTGTTATCATGGCCGTTAATCGATATGCATCCATTCAATCGTGTGGCCGAATGCAAGGATTTGGTATATTAACTAAATTTCCAATGTGTATCATATTGTTTGCTGACAAAACTGGTGTCATGCAAGCTTCCCCAGCTTCATTTATTTTCTCAATAAACTTTTATGTATCAAAATTCTGAGTACCATTCCAAAATGTTTCGATACAGCTCTTATCAGTGTTATAGTTGTCTTCGATCTTTCTCTATCATTAGCTAGCCTATAAGGCCAATTCGATCACCATCGTTAATAGATTTTCTAAACCTATGTGCCTCCTTCAAATCATGTATTGTAGGGCATTAGGTATCATATGGATCTCAAAATCAGATCCTCCTCCTTTTGGACCCAAATATTGCATTGGTTTTGGTCCCTTGATCACAAGTAAGACATGTCTTCAGATTTGTGTGCGTTCTGTGATATGGTTTACACTTTACACTATTGTAAAACGACGTTAAAAGATAGGGGCATAGCTTTTGTGTGTGCATGTTTATTTGTTTATTGTAAGCGTATATTTGTGCACAATTATTTGTCGGGTAATTTACACTAAAATATCCTCAACTGTTTTTTGTCGATAGAATTATGCCAAAATCACTGCATTTCATTAAAGTCTTTTTTTAATTAAAAAATATTCAGTAAGCTCCCTTGGAATGCTATATAGTTATGGGGTTTTTAATGAGAAAACTGTCAAAGCGAAAATCTAACGGATGTTACCGCAATAGAAAAAAACTTTCAAGGCAGTCTGGTGAAAACAACTAGCTAAAGGTGTTTCGGTGTGATTCACCCTTACTGTTGTAATTTCTATGTGGCTTGGTGTCTTCATATATGCATATTATGGGCGCGTGAAAGGAAAGCTCAAAAAAGTTTAAATGCTGAGAAAAGATGGACATGTGGGATTGTAGTGATGCTTGAGTTACGATGTTCAGGGTTGGATTTTAGTTATCCTATTAAGAAAAATCCACTCATAGATCCATAATTAGCAAGGAGTCTATGGACACAAGATATCTGATCTGTCCAAATTGACGGCCTCGTCACCTGAGGAAATTTCTTCTATAGTAACTGGTTCTCTGTAGTTTATATAACACACGCACAGGACACTGTAATCGATTTTTCTTTTTCTTCTTTTATGCATTATTATAGGTTTACCATAAAAGTTATTTTCAGTTCATTTTCACACCTAACATTGTTATCCCTATTTTCATACGGATCTGAAGCTTCTAAGCATAATCTGGTGCTGATCAGGAGGAGGTAACATGTACTAAGTTTTTCAATGTCCGACGAATAAAAGGCCTTCTTTTTATTGAACTGGGTTGTCTCTGATGGTTGAACTCTTGATAGAATTCTACCATTATGCATTCCATCTTACTAACATTATTGTGTTGGTTATAAATGTTTTGGTTGTTCTCATGGTAAAACGATATACAATTTCCGTGTCGAGAAATGTCATGGTTAGTGTCATGAAATTTTTGGCATTTATTATTGGTGTTTTATATGTTGTGTTCTTGGGAACTGTTTTCTTATTGCAATTATTCGTATTATCTACATCACCATCATCACTACAGGTAGAGGTTTAAGAGAATTGTTTGTTTACAATGATTGTAAATCAGGCTTTATACTAATTGCTCACCTGACCTTTGTCATTAGTCATTATCCAGCAAGCTACCCTTATTATTTGAATGCTAGAGCATATTAGTCGATAAATTCATGTGTTTTGCATGTCAATTTTATAACTTACTAAAAAAATGAGAAAATTACATGAAACATTTTCAAACTTTTCTAGAATCCAGCAAATTAAACTGGCTAAATTGCAGTAAATATCCAAGGTTTCATCCGTTTGACAGATAAATACCTAAGTTTTTGTGAGTTGCATATAAATACCTGTCTTTGACACTAGCAGTTTGAAACTGATGTTGTTAACGGAAATTAGAAAATTACTGCTATATCCTCCCTTTTGACTGGTCAAAAAACAAAAAAACAAAATCAATAAATAAATAATCACTCACTCTCTTTTCCCCCTCTCAAAAATCTCTCAAGCTCCATGGCCATGGCCTCCTCCATTCTTCTCCGCTCTCCCTCCTCTGTCGCCGCTCCCCGTCTCGACCATCGCCGCCCTCACTCCTCTTCAACTGATCGACCTCTTCTATCAACGGTGATTGAAAGAAAAATCTTAAATCAAAACTCATAGTTCTTGATCTCAACATAGCTCCCATATCATCACCCTTCTCTAATCCTATTCTCAAATCGATCCATTTCAAAATCAATCATCCCCAACATAATTCTACAATTCTCTTTTTTTGTGTGTTCATACTTATAAAGGAAAATAGGGTTTTTAAGAGAGAAGGCTTGTTACGTCTCATGTTTTTGAAGATGAGAATCAAAATCTTCAAGAAGGAGCCATGTATTATTAGACTAAGAAATTTAAATGTTGTAGAAAGTAGGGTTAGGGTTCAATTTGAAAAGAAGAATATGGGAAGAGGGCTATGATTAGGGTTCAATTTGAGAAGAAGAAGAAGATATGTAGAAAGTAGGGTTAGGGTTCAATTTGAAAAGAAGATCAGGGGAAGAGGGCTATGATTAGGGTTCAATTTGAGAAGAGGATTAGAAGGGAAAGAGAGCTAGGGTTTGGGTTCAATTTGAGAAGAAAATGAAGAACGGCAAAATGGTCCAGCAATATCATGTGCAATGCACGTGGGAATAAAAAAAGTAATATTCTGACGGTTGACTAACAATAGATAATTGCAAATGGAGTAAATTATTGGGTATTTATCTGCTACTTACAGAAATATAGGTATTTATCTGCCAAAGCTTGAAACCTTGGATATTTATATGCAATTTAGCCAATTAAACCATAACTTGTACTAAACTCCATTGAACTGCCCCATGTTAACAAAAATAACCTCCTTCCTTTAAAAGGACAATATCGATCTCTTAAATCCTCTAGACTCTCTTCTCAAATCCATAACTAATATTGCACACTCTTGTTTATGTTTTATGGTTTAATAATGGTGCAATTATATGATCACTGTTATGGCGTAATTATTAGACAAGATTGATGAGTGTTTACCCTTTTTGGGAACCTCGCGATTGAACGTTGAAACAAAAGCGAGTTTAAACAAAACGAGATATTTAGTATTTTTTAAAAGTTGACCAGAAGGTTCTGGGTTCGAGACGTCCGGTAGCACAAGCGCGTACCATTAATTATATCTATTGTCACAGGACATACCTGGACGAGATACCGTACTAGCTCATTTCAAGTCACATCATTATGGAATGAGGGTTCGTGTATATATTAGTAAAGTAAGTGCCAAATATAGGTCGAACAAAAGAATGTATATTTTATTCATTTTGTTCAAGTTTGTATACAATTTGAATGTAAATACATTGATATTTGGAAAAAAGTGTAAAATACATCGAGCTCTCATTTGAGAGTTGAATGGAAATATTTGAAGGTATTTTAAAGTCAACTTGGTAAAAGTTGATGGGCACTGCCTTATGTGGGGGCCACATCACTTCTGCTGGTATGCAAATGGGACACTCTAGGTAGAGTCTACACCGCCTCATTTAAGGTAAGAGTATCACTTCATTTGAAGTATAAGTGGTACTTCATTTGAAGTACAAGTGGGACCCCCACACCAGTCATGCATGAGCGAGACATCCTGGACGGGGTCCATACCACTTCATTTGAATTAGAGAACACTTCATTTGAACTGTGGATTGGATCCCTAGATGGGGTCCACATATTTTAAGGAAACCGAGATGTTTCCATTTAGGGAGGCCTATTTAGGGCCTCCCGAAGGACCGAGAGGGGTCCCGAAACAGTCGAGGGGCCATTTTAGGCCTCGAAGGCTGCCTCAAACCAAATCAGAAAACTCCATAAACTCTTTTATGGAGTTTTCTTATATGAAACTCATTTATTTTGAGTTTCAAGCACCTATTGGAAATGTGTGATATCATTGTCAATAGTTTGTGCAAAATGAACATATGGGTTTATGTTCAAAAGGTAAGAACATGGTTTTGGGGGCCATGTTCATATGATGAATGCACTGTATTTATCAGACATGTTCCGCGGGTCTAATAAGTGAATAGGGTATTCCTACTCATAAAAGGGTTGAGAATAGAGTTTTCCTATTTATGAAAATCTTGAAGACATGATTTTCATGTCTCAGGACATAAATGGAGTATTCCATTCATATATGTATAGACATACAATCACACCCCGACATGTTTATGTCTGAAAATGAATAAGGTTTTCCTATTCACATGTCAGGAGACATGATTTTCATGTTTCATGAATAGGGTTTTCCTATTCAAAGGTATCCTAAAGACTTATTTTTATATTAAGGGATGAATGAGATTTTCATTCATATGATTTAGAGACACCAATGTATGTCTCATAATGAATATAATTTTCTATTCACCATTTTTGTTTAAAAGAAAGAACATAGGATTTTGACCTATGTTCTTCTTGAAATAGCTCGTCTATTTCTATTTATGTATTAGGAAATAGGATGTCAAATATACAGAACACGGGATGATCCATGTTCTTAGTTCAGTTCATATTAATCAAGAACACCTTTGTGTTCTAAATCTCCTTCATCATGGAGGAAGCCATGGCCATGGCTTCCGAGGTCCTCTGTTGAGATTGAAAACTTATACAAGTTTTCATGATTCTCTCTGGTCGGAGAGATGGAGAGATGGAGAAAGAGAGGGATTAGAAGAGTGAAGGAATGAGGGTATTCTATTCCTGTATTCTCACCTTCTTTTTTTCTTTTTCTTATACTTCTTTATTCTTTTGAGAATAAAAGTTCAGAGTTTCAAGGCTAAAAATTCTCGATCATTTGATCAGTTGCTCACAGGGGGTATTTATATCCCTCCGTGAGTGGAGAGTAGCGGTAATTATTCTCTCGATATTAGGGGAAGTGGAGGGTGAGAAATCCCCCTACTATCTCCTGAGCTATAGGTCAAACCTATTAGAAAGAAGGGGTTCCGGAGCTGTCTTGAAAGACAAGCGCACCGGGATACCCTATTAGGGGCCTCCCGGTATCGAGAAAGGGCTTCCCGAGCTCGGGAGGGGATGTCCCGAGCTCGTGAGGGGGTATCCCGATAAGGGATGCCCCAAATCAACTCAATTTTGAATTGAGGCAACTTAATTTTGAGTTGTATTACGGGGGACCTTCTTAAGCATGGGGTCCCACCAGTGATGAACAAGCTTTTGGTTTATTTTTTATCATGTTTTGATCAAAGATTTATCATTGGTGTATATTTAAAAAAAATACTTATGAGTATTTTTTTTATTTGAAAGTTAAAATTTTAACACCAACAAGTGCCCCCCACAATGGATATGCACAGATTTGTGTATATCTCATTGTTGTTTAGATTGCATCTGATTTTTAGATATAAGAACTAGATTTCTAGTTCAAGCTCGACTGCCTAGGCTTTAAAAGCAAGAATTCCAAAGCTTTCTTTAGTAAATATCTTAGAAAATATCCCTTTTGTATGCAATAAATTGCATGCATGATTCCAAGGGTTCTCCTTAAGTACTCTCTTTTGCTATAAAATGAAAGGGGGGTTCTCTTTCTTCTGCATTCTTCAAACAAGAGAGAGATGTCCCATAATCCCTACATGTTTTCTCTTAGAGAGATCGTCCCTCCGCTTGCCGCCCACCGTTTGTCTTTTGAATGTCAGATACAACGATGATCAGTGTGAGACTATCATGGCTCGCCTAAAGAGGCCGTTGGGGTAAAAATTTACACCCCGGTTGACCAAGTCAAAATCAAAGTCAACCCCAAGCCAGGTGGGCCTAAGCCCAGGTCAAGCGGGCCCATGCTCAAGTCGAGCCCGTAGCCAGCCTTCCCATGCCAACTACAAAATCATGTAATAAATAATTTTTATGTAATTATTTATGCATGAATGTAAACAAAATGGGCATAAAGCCAATATTTTGTAAGCCCATGGCTTATGTGCAAAAATGAAATGGCACATGAGCCATGGGATGGCTAAAATGCCATTTTTGTAAAGCCCAAGGGGCTATATGTAAATATGTAAGCCTATATAAGGCAACATGATGATGAATAAAAGATACACATTTCATTCCCCCAAAAACTAGGGTTTTTTGTGTCTCCTTCTCCAAGGTTCTAAATCTTCTCATTTCTTTTGAATTAAATCAAGAGTATTATCCTTTCTTTTCCAAAACTAAGTAGTTTTCCACACAAAACCCACAAAGGGGAACTTATATCTCCCATCAGATCTCAAAAAGGAGTGATTTTTAAAATCTCCTACTTCTTGATCTTCAAGATCCGACCAAACAACAGGAGGAAGAAGAAGAACCCCCTTCATCAGCTTCAAAACATCCTAGGAGTTTTAACTTCATATATATATATATAACAACAAATATTTCCTTTCTGAAGCATAGCTTCTGTTTCTTAGGCTAAAAGCCTCCTTTTCTCGCCGGCGCTCAAGCGCAGAGCGCCCGCGTGCCGACACGTGGCGCGCTTGCGCTCAAGCGCTCGAGCGCAAAGCGCCCACGTGCCGACACGTGGCGCGTTTGCACTACAGCGCACTGCGCTCAAGCGCAAAGCGCCCACGTGCCGACACGTGGCGCGCTTGCGCTCAAGCACAAGCGCTCGAGTGCAAGTCGCCCCGGTGCCGACACGTGGCGCGCTGGCGCTCAAGCACAAGCCCTCGAGCGCAAGTCGTCCCGGTGCCGACACGTGGAGCGCAAGTCGCCCCCGTGCCGACACGTGGCGCACTTGCGCTCTAGCGCCCAGTGCTCAAGCGCAAGTTTCTCCCGTGCTGACACGTGGTGCACTTGCGCTCGAGCGTCAGGCGCTCAAGCGCAGAGCGCCCACGTGCCGACACATGGCACTCTAGCGCCTGAGCGCACAGCGTCCAAGGTGTTGCCCCCATGCATCCCTTGGATGCTTTCCCCCCTCTTTTTATGTACATACATATACATATACATACATACATATATATATATATACACATATGCATACATATGTACACATACTCCACGACACTGCCCCTGTTAGAAAAAAATTGCTAACGGGGCGCTGCCCCGCACCCCGCAAGGGGGCTGCTAGCCTTCTTGACCCCCAGCCCGCTATCCGGGTAGCGGGACCCCCGTAAAAACTCTGCGTGGCTCCCGATATATCCAAAACCCTCTTCAAAACACAACACACGTACACTGCACATCGAGTTCGCATGACCAGTTTAACCCGTCAATCGGAGATTCCCTCGCTTCAAAGGCGAGGGGTAATTAACGACAGTTTAGTCCGCGACTGCCGGAGATTCGGATCCCCACAATCATTAAACCCCGCCCTACCCTAGGCAGGGGGAATCTGTAGTACGCCTAACAAGCGTGCGCGTATTCCCATCTCAATGGGGTGACGAAAAACACGTTACAGATTCTGGCATGCCCGGTGGGACCATCTCTCCTCCCATATTTCGGGTTAAAATGTTCATGCGAACTCAATCAATATACATATCGATTGCCTATACTGAAATAATGTTTCTATTTGCAGGTTAACAATTTCCAATTGCCATATTCGATGCAAGTCGGTATTTGAACGATTTTTCTTGGCCCCAGCTGGGGGCAAGGCCATCAACACTGACAAAGTAATAAGGCATCTCGGGCAAACTCCAGCGGTGCCCCTTACAACTACTCAATCAGGTATCTTCTCTAAGCTCCTCGTCACATGACCTCCAAGTCGTTAAACTGGAAACAGATGACTACCAAGTCGTTAAACTGGAAACAGATGACCACCAAGTCGTTAAACTGGAAACAGATGACCACCAAGTCGTTAAACTGGAAACAGATGACCACCAAGTCGTTAAACTGGAAACAGATGACCACCAAGTCTCTAAACTGGAAACAGATGACCACCACGTCGCTAAACTGGAAACAGATGACCGCTAAGTCGTTAAACTGGGCACCATAGACCCCTAAGTCTTTAAACTGGAAACAGATGACCGCTAAGTCGTTAAACTGGAAACAGTCGACCTCTAAGTCATTAAACTGGGAACGAGGGAAATCCACTCATGTGTCCTCACGATACATGAGGACAACAGACCTTTGTGGATCCTTACGACTCACAAAGGAAAAACACACTTAGGAGTCCTCACGACTCCTAAGGAGAAAATACACCTGCGGGATCCTTACGACTCGCAGGGAGAAAATGCTTTTATGGGACCCTCACGGTCTATAAAATTGAAAAGTCTTAGGTGACAGGGATCTAAATCTGTCTTCTAAGCCATCGCTCTCCAACCCCAAAGTGTGGTACCATATTCCAGTATAGCGATGCAGACGCCAACCAAATTCCAAATCCCATACCCCAGTGGCGAATGATGAGTCGCTCCTGGTACCATATTCCAGTGTAGCGATGCAGACGCCAACCAAATTCCAAATACCATACCCCAACGGCGAATGATGAGTCGCTCCTGGTACCACATTCCAGTGCAGCGATGCAGACGCCAACAAAGTCCTGAAATTTTTCCGGCCCTACGGTCTGGATCATACATCCTGCAAAACCGTATACAATCCACGGGCGTAAAACAATCCCGATCTCTAAAAAAAACGGTATGCTTACAAGCAAAATGGGCACGGATGAAAACCCGAAAGGGCTCCGTGAGTAAAAACAGCAGGACTGCCAGCGAGTTTGTGAAAACCCGAAAGGACGCAAACTCGTAAAAAAAAGAAGGGAGAAATGAAATGCACTCGCAAAGTCCTCTCGACTTTGTGAGGAGAAAATTCCCGCGTGAGATCCCTACGACTCACAAAGGAGCAACACACATAGGAGTCCCCACGACTCCTAAGGAGAAAATACACCTACGGGATCCTTATGACCCGTAGGGAGAAAATGATTTGTGAGACCCTTACGGCTCACAAAATGGAAAAACCTTAGGTGATAGGGATCTAAACCCGTCTCCTAAGCCACCAATTCCCAAATCCTCTCGGGGCACATGATGAGTTGCTCCTGGCATTATTCCAGTGCAGCAATGCAGATGCCAAACAAACCAAATCCAAATCCTTTCGGGGCACATGATGAGTTGCTCCTGGCATCATTCCAGTGCAGCAATGCAGATGCCAAACAAAAAAAAAACCAAATCCAAATCCTCTCGGGGCATATGATGAGTTGCTCCTGGCATTATTCCAGTGCAGCAATGCAGATGCCGACAAAAATACCAATCCCAAAATTCTTTCATGACAAATGATGATTCGCTCCTGGTACCATATTCCAGTATAGCGATGCAGATGTCAACTCAAATCAAACAAATCAAACCAACCAATTCCAACATCGACCTCTGCGTTGGACAACAGACACTCCGTCTAGGGGACACGTCAACAAGCGACACTCTGCATCGGGGAAACGTCCAACAGCAGACACTTCGCATCAGGGAAACGTCCGACAACGACACTCCGTGCCGGGGAAACGTCAAGCAGACACTCCGTACTGGGGACACGTCAACCAGCGACACTCTGCATCGGGGAAACGTCCAACACAGACACTCCGCATCAGGGAAACGTCCGACAACGACACTCCGTGCCGGGGAAACGTCCGACAGACACTCCGTACCGGGGACACGTTAACCAGCGACACTCTGCATCGGGGAAACGTCCAACACAGACACTCCGCATCAGGGAAACGTCCGACAACGACACTCCGTGCCGGGGAAACGTCAAGCAGACACTCCGTACCGGGGACACGTCAACCAGCGACACTCTGCATCGGGGAAACGTCCAACACAGACACTCCGCATCAGGGAAACGTCCGACAACGATACTCCGTGCCGGGGAAAAGTCAACCAGCGACACTCCGCGCCGGGGAAAAGTCGATCAGCGACACTCCGTGCCGGGGAAAAGTCAACCCGACACTCCGCACCGGGGAAAGGTCGATCAGCGACACTCCGCGCCGGGGAAAAGTCAACCCGACACTCCGCGCCGGGGAAAAGTCAACCCGACACTCCGCGCCGGGGAAAAGTCGATCAGCGACACTCCGTGCCGGGGAAAAGTCAACCCACGACACTCCGCACCGGGGAAAAGTCGATCAGCGACACTCCGTGCCGGAGAAAAGTCAACCCGACACTCCGCGCCGGGGAAAAGTCGATCAGCGACACTCCGTGCCGGGGAAAAGTCAATCAACGACACTCCGCGCCGGGGAAAATTCGATCAGCGACACTCCGCGCCGGGGAAAAGTCAACCCGCGACACTCAGCGCCGGGGAAAAGTCGATCAGCGACACTCCGTGCCGGGGAAAAGTCAACCCGACACTCCGCGCCGGGAAAAAGTCGATCAGCGACACTCCGTGCCGGGGACACGTCAACCAGCGACACTCTGCATCAGGGAAACGTCCAACACCGACACTCCGTCTCGGGGATACGTCCTACCACAGGCACTCCGTCTCGTGGAAACGTCCTACCACAGGCACTCCGTCTCGGGGAAACGTCCAACAACAGGCACTCCGTCTCGGGGAAACGTCCTACAGCAGGCACTCCGTCTCGGGAAAACGTCCGACAACAGACACTCCGTGCCGGGGACACGTCTACCAAATTACTCTGGACCAGAGAAACGTCTACCACAGACACTCCATCTCGGAGACGGATCAAGCGCCGACCGTCCATGTCGTAAAAAAGGCAGTGCATCCCAAAAAGTGGGAACCAAAGCAAGTCGCCTCCATGCAAAAGAAGATCCATCAATTTCATGCACACAACCCACATATGCTGTGTGCATTTATTGATGGGGGGCAATTTGTTGGGGTAAAAATTTACACCCCGGTTGACCAAGTCAAAATCAAAGTCAACCCCAAGCCAGGTGGGCCCAAGCCCAGGTCAAGCGAGCCCATGCCCAAGTCGAGCCCGCAGCCAGCCTCCCCATGCCAACAACAAAATCATGTAATAAATAATTTTTATGTAATTGTTTATGCATGAATGTAAACAAAATGGGCATAAAGCCAATATTTTGTAAGCCCATGGCTTATGTGCAAAAATGAAATGACACATGAGCCATGGGATGGCTAAAATGCCATTTTTGTTAAGCCCAAGGGGCTATATGTAAATATGTAAGCCTATATAAGGCAACATGATGATGAATAAAATATACACATTTCATTCCCCCAAAAACTAGGGTTTTTTGTGCCTCCTGCTCCTTCTCCAAGGTTCTAAACCTTCTCATTTCTTTTGAATTAAATCAAGAGTTTTACCCTTTCTTTTCCAAAACTAAGTAGTTTTCCACCACAAAACCCACAAAGAGGAACTCAGATCTCCCATCAGATCTCAAAAAGGAGTGATTTTTAAAATCTCCTACTTCTTGATCTTCAAGATCCGGCCAAACAACAGGAGGAGGAAGAAGAACCCCCTTCATCAGCTTCAAAACATCCTAGGAGTTTTAACTTCATATATATATATATATATAACAACAAATATTTCCTTTCTGAAGCATAGCTTCTGTTTCTTAGGCTAAAAGCCTCCTTTTCTCGTCGGCGCTCAAGCGCAGAGCGCTCGCGTGCCGACACGTGGCGCGCTTACGCTCAAGCGCTCAGCGCTCGAGCGCAGAGCGCCCGCGTGCCGATACGTGGCGCGCGTACGCTCCAGCGCTCAGCGCTCGAGCGCAAAGCGCCCACGTGCCGACACGTGGCGCGTTTGCACTATAGCGCACTGCGCTCAAGCGCAAAGCGCCCACGTGCCGACACGTGGCGCGCTTGCGCTCAAGCGCAAACGCTCGAGCGCAAGTCGCCCCGGTGCCGACGCGTGGCGTGCTTGCGCTCAAACGCTCGAGCGCAAGTCGTCCCGGTGCCGACACGTGGTGCGCTGGCGCTCAAGCGCTCGAGCGCAAGTCGCCCCCGTGCCGACACGTGGCGCGCTTGAGCTCAAGCGCAAGTCGCCCCCGTGCCAACACGTGGCGCACTTGCGCTCTAGCGCCCAGTGCTCAAGCGCAAGTTTCTCCCGTGCCGACCCGTGGCGCACTTGCGCTCGAGCGTCAGACGCTCAAGCGCAGAGCGCCCACGTGCCGACACGTGGCACTCTAGCGCCTGAGCGCCCAGCGCCCAAGGTGCTGCCCCCACGCATCTCTTGGATGCTTTCCCCCCTCTTTTTATGTATATACATATACATATACATATACATATATATATATATACACATATGCATACATATGTACACATACTCCACGACACTGCTCCTGTTAGAAAAAAATTGCTAACGGGGCGCTGCCCCGCACCCCGCAAGGGGGCTGCTAGCCCCCTTGACCCCTAGCCCGCTATCCGGGTAGCGGGACCCCCGTAAAAACTCTGCGTGGCTCCCGATATATCTAAAACCCTCCTTCAAAACACAACACACGTACACTGCACATCGAGTTCGCATGACCAGTTTAACCCGTCAATCGGAGGTTCTCTCGCTCCAAAGGCGAGGGGTAATTAACGGCAGTTTAGTCCGCGGCTGCCGGAGATTCGAATCCCCACAATCATTAAACCCCCGCCTACCCTAGGCAGGGGGAATCTGTAGTACGCCTGACAAGCGTGCGCGTATTCCCATCTCAATGGGGTGACGAAAAACACCCTACAGAGGCATGCAGGATCGGTTCTTGCATTAGGCTCCCCTTTCCTTCATGTTATTTCCTGGCGCTCCTTGACGCAATCCCAGCCCTTTTTGCTGTCATGACCGTCCATGCTTCGGATGATGCCGAAGACAGGGCCACGTCCGTCTATGCAGCGGGTTTGATTAGCCGACGGGTGCAGGACCATTCATTCAGGATCTTGAGTCGCATCTATGCTCAGCGAGCTATCATGTCGGCTTTCGCTGGCGGATGCAGTGCAGATAGGTGGAACTGGTCGTCTAGCGAAGAGCGACGTTTTGAGATGGCGACTAATGCTGAAACTCGTTTGGTCGGGCTTGATAACAAACTTGTGTACCCTTATCTCCCCGAAATGTAACTGGTGAATGAATGGAATAAAAAAGAAATTAATCTTTTGTTGTGTCGATTTTTTCTTTTATCATATATATATATATACACACACACATATTTTTTGAATGTAACTTCATTTGAAGTGTAGGTGGGGTCCACACCATTCATTTGAAGTGTAGGTGGGGTCCACACCACTCATTTGAAGTACATATGGGACACCCCATGTGGGGTCCACAACCAGCGCATGAAACAGGAAGCCTTTGTTCCTTTTTATGGCCTTCCGAGGTCCGGTAGGGGTCCCGAAGCAGCCATGATGCCTATTTTAGGCCTTCCGATGGCTGTTTCATGGGCAACTCATAAACTTTTTTATAGAGTTTCTTTAAATGTAACTCATGTGTTTGATTTTCATGCACGTGATGAGAATGTGTTATATTTTGCAGAAAAGTTCAGCAAAACTCTAGGGGTCCTCTTTGGGCCCCTTCCTCGATCTCTCTTAAGAACCTTAGCTCCCTCATCGTCATCCTTGGCAACTCGATCTTCGACGGGGCCTGCCTTTTTTATAATCATTTTAGGCATGAATATTAGTTTAGAGTCGTCTCGGACGTTAGTATTAGTTTAGAGTCATTTCGGACATTAGTTTACAATCATTTCGGATATTAGTTTACAGTCATTTCGGACATAAGCATTAGTTTAAAGTCATCTCGGACATAAATATTAGTTTAGAGTAATTTCGGACATTAGTTTACAATCATTTCGGACATAGATATTAGTTTAGTGTCATTTCGGATATTGTTTGAGTCATTTCGGACATGAATATTAGTTTAGAGTCATCTCGGACATTAGTTTACACTCATTTCGGACATAGATATTAGTTTAGAGTCCATTCGGACATGAATATTAGTTTAGAGTCGTCTCGGACGTAGATTTTAGTTTAAAGTCGTTTCAGACATGAATATTAGTTTACAGTGGTTTCGGACATGGATATTAATTTAAAGTCGTTTCGGATGTAGATATTAAATTTAGAGTCGTCTCAGACATAAATTTGTTTCGGACATAACTATTAGTTTGGAGTCATCTCGGACATAGATATTAATTTAGAGTCGTTTCGGACGTAGATATTAGCCTAAAGTCGTTTCGGACGTAGATATTAGCTTAAAGTCGTTTCGGATATCGGTGTTAGTGTAGAGTCGTTTCGGACATGGATATTAGTTTAGAGTCGTCTCGGATATAGGTATTAGTTTAAAGTCATTTCGGACGTAAATATTAGTTTAGAGTCGTTTCAGACGTAAATATTAGTTTAGAGTCATTTCGGACATAAGTATCGGTTTAAAGTCATCTCGAATATAAATAGTAGTTTAGAATCGTTTCGGACGTAGATATTGGGGTTAGGTTTCTTATATTTTTTACACCAGCCTGTGGAATATTGAGGCTCAGCATGTGTAATATTCGTATTTTAAGGTTACTACCTGAGCATGAGCACTCCGGATGTTGTATGCTATCGCGGGACCTGGGGGACAAGTTCAAACAAATATTTTTATGGTATACTCGGGCTTATCCCCGGTACCGCCCCTTTGTAGTTTATCCGCGATATATTTTTTGTTGCTACAGGCCTGAACGATGATCTTTTGATGAGCGTCCTGAGGATAGATCTGAGATATTTTCGGACGTTTCCATTTAGGATATATCCGTAGCGTTTTGCGGGACCATTGAGGTAAGATTTTGGGTGAGTTTCTTTTTGGGATCAATTCGGCCATATCTCGGTATTTTCACAATGTGGATATGTTATCGTATGACCTGTTTGGATAGGACCTTATTACGAGTTTCCTTTTGGGATCAATATTGGTCTTATCTTTAGGTCTTGCTTGCTTTGTAAGCATATACACAGCGACCGACGATAAATCATGATGAGCCTTCTTATTAGTGTGTACTCAATTTATCCCAAGTCTGGTCCAAATTCCGAATTGTATTGAGCCAAGGGTTATTTGTTCAACCCTCAATCTTAGCTGTATATATGGGCATATATGTAAAGTCCGACGAAGTAAAACTTTGAGAAACTTCACCGAGCTTTGTTAGGTGTTGCTTGGTGTTTTCGACCTTATATATGGTCGGTCCCTGAATTTTACGCGTCAGGATCTTGTACTTTATGAGCAGTGACCGGGCGAGGCTTACAACACGGAAAGTAGTCGAAATATGAGGTCTACTTGGCTCAAGCCTTGACAAACAAGGGTGCTAAGATGAGTGGTAATAGCGTTAAGGCGCTAACCCTGATGAGCAGCGGACGGAGGTCCGCGACTAAGTGGGTAGCTGAGAGAAAGGGGGTCTTTTGACCTGTATGTAGAGACTCTTACCACCGTCTGGTTGATAAGAAGCTTAAGACGATTGTACGACAGAAATGCCAAGGTACTCGACTTAATGAGCGGCGGCCAGATAAGGCGCGATGCCGAGAGAAAAGGAGGTTCTTTGACCTGTATGTAGAGGCTTTTACAACCATCTGGTTGATAAGAATCACAAGGAGATTGAGTGACGATCATGCTACGGTGCTCAACTTTGATGAGTGGTGGCCGTTTACGGCTCGCGGCCCGGTGAGCGACCTAAATAGGAGGTTCTTTGACCTATATATTAAGGCACTCGTCATAGTTCGGTAGACGAGAGTGCTAAAAAAAAGATGAGCGGCAGCAATGCCAAGGCTCATCAAGTATTTGTGATGAATCCTTTTATTCCTTTTTACACCGACATGGCAGTGTCTCGGCATAATATTTTTTTCAGGTGCCTACCGTTGATGGGAGGCATGAGACGTTCCCATGTACGTCCTTAAGCTGGTATGCACCGCCATTGAAAATTGTCTCTATCACGTAGGGGCCTTTCCGATTCAACTCAAATTTTCGTTTAGCCTTTCGATTTGGGATTATGGGGCGTCTTAGAAACAGGACCAGTTCGCCTACAGTAAAGACCCTTGGTCTGACTAGTTTTTTATAGGCATGTGACATCCTCGCTCTGTAGAGCTCTAGATTTTGTTGGGCTCTGAGTCGAGTGTCATCCAGGGTCTCGAGTTTTAGCGCAACATTTTCTTCATTTGTTAGTTCTTCGTGGACTGCGACTCGAGGAGATGGTATCTCAATTTCGAGAGGAAGCACGGCTTCTATTCCAAATACTAACCAGTATGGTATAGATTTGGTAGGAGTGTTGTATGTGATCCGGTAGGCCCACAGTGTTTCTGTCATATTATTGTGGCAGTCCCTTTTATTTTTAAGGACTGTCTTTTTGAGTAGCTTGGTCAGAGTTTTGTTGAAGGCTTCTGCTAGACCGTTGGCTCCAGAATTATATATGGTAGAGTAACGTCAGCCAATCTTATGAGTTCTGGCAAGCTTTATGATTTTGTTGTTTTTATAGACGGGCCGGTTGTCTGATATGATACGCCTTGGTATGCTAAATCCATATAGTACATTGTTGTGGAAGAACTGAACGATGGTTTCTGTTATAATTTCCTTGAAACTCGCAGCTCCAGATCATCTAGAGAAGTAGTCGATAACCGCAAGAATGAACCTATGCACATTGGATGATCAAGGTTCAATCGGCCCGACAATATCCGTTCCCCACATTTCGAAGGGCTGATGCAACAGGAGGATGTAGAGGGTTTGGATGCATGTGAATGAAGTTATCGTGTATCTGGCACATGTGACATTTCTTTGCATATTATATGCAGTCTTGTGTCATGTTTAGCCAATAATAACTCATTCTTTTGATTTTTATTTTTATTTTAGGACCCGCTTGGAGGTCTCCACAAATACCTGAATGAACTTTTTCATCACTTGAGTTGCCCCGTCTAAGGTTAGGCATCATAACATGAGTTCATCAAAAGTTCGACGATATAGCGTGCTGTCGAAGAACACATCGCAGTGCTTGCTTTCTCAAGGCAAATCGGGCTGATTTGTCTTCAGGTAAAATATCTCTATAGAAGAAATCTAACGGTTGCCGCCAATCGGTCTTTTCTGCGACTTCTTCATCGCTTTGAATATGGAGAGCTTGTGCGTGCATTCCTTCGTCTTCAAGGACCGCGGAGCACACACTTAAGCGGTTCCATATTATAATTTGGATCTCGCCTGTTTCGGGTTCGGCTAATTCTTTAACTAGTTTTGCTAAAGCGTCGGCCTTTCTATTTTGTGACCGAGAGATGTTTTCTATCTTGAATTTCGGTATTTGCAAGAGAAGGTTTCTGGCGTATTTGCAATAAGCAATTAATGCAGGCTTATAAGTTTTGAAGGTTCCCAAGACTTGCCTAACTGTTAGTTGGGAGTCCCTGTAAATGTGGAGACTTTGTATTCCCATTTGGATGACAAGTTCCAAACCCAGAATGAGAGCTTCGTATTCAGTTTCATTGTTTGTTTTGGGTGCAGTCATCGCAAAAGCTTGCCGAATGATGCCTTTGGCAAAGTAACGAACACCAGTCCTAGTCCCATTTTGACTTTGACGATGCCGCCTTGTGTCCCGTTTTCGAGTGAGTATGCCCCGTCGAAATACAACTCCCAATAAGGTTCGTTATCTTCCATGAGAAGAATTTCTTCTCCAGGTAATTCACAGATTAAGGATGAATTATCTGGCACAGGATGTGCGGCCAAGAAGTCGGCTAAAGCTTGACCTTTGATGGCCTTTTGAGCACTATTTTGTACCATTTCTTTAATTGGGTAGGAGGGGTATATAGCAAGAATAAGCATGCAATTTTAGTATCATCCGAGTTTAAGAATCTTTAAGGTCTGTATAATGGTGAGTGGATGAGTAGACAATATGTAAAATCCAAAATTATTTTGAGAATAATTATATAAAAGTAATATTTCGCATAATTATGGACATAATAATCTAAGAATTGATCAACATAAAAGAGTTAATTTTTAAAATTCAAATTTTCTATATTTAGAATTAAGCCATAATATTATTTTGATTGAATATTTTCAGCTATCTTACCATTTTTAAAATAAGGCACATATATATTTTAACCTACCTATATCTATATGCATAAAACCCTAAATTTTTTGCCCAAGCAATACAAAAAATTAAATAAAAGAAAACACAGAGAGAAGGAGGCGACGTAAATTCGAGATTTGAGACATCGAGGAGGTGACTTACCTGGTTGTCATGCCTCATCTTCTACAAAATCCCTCGAGTTCCTTTTGGATCTCAGTTTAGAGCCATCTCTTGAAAACTAAGGAGAGACGTTGGAGTTTAGTAAAATCAATTTGGATTGTTCGGTAGCAGCAAGTGGATACATTTCTTTTGGCTAGTTCATATGTTATTACTTGCTAATTGATGACGAGTTTATTCGATACTTGATATACAATCTAGATAATACGTTTATTGTTTTTACCATATATAAATCGGCATGTTTTTCATATAGTATTAGAATGCATACGACTTGGTGATTTTAATTATAATTTGTGTCTTGAGCACGTGGTTGGTTATATTTAAAGAATACACACACATTCTATTTTGGAAATAAAAGCTGTATGCGTCTCGTCGGTTAATACCGATATGAGTTGGGAAAACAAACCAGTCTAGTAGTATAGTTTCAGTGAGATTATATCGCGCGCCGTAAGGCAAACTCACCGCAGGTCATAACATGCGGTTCTTTCTACCATGAGCTATCTATAGTGGCGTTTCCTTATGTCAACCGAGAGAGAGTTGTTGACCGTATTTAGTCGTAACCTGCTAGTTTTTCCATGTATGAAAATTACATTTTTCAAATATTGCATTTTTATACATGATTTATGCGCAAAGTAATATCACCATTGCTAGTACGATTGATTGCTTCATATTTTGTCTTTTTTTAATTTATTATAAATACTTTTGACATGTATCTATTTTCTTGCTGAGTGTTATAGCTCATCCACTTTTGTATGTGGCTGCTAATCCCAATGCTGGGTAGCTTTTATAGTAGAGACTAGGATGCATATCATCTTGACAGCTTGTGGAGTTTTGCGATCTTGCTACAAATAAATAATTTAGTTGTCTCTCTATAAAATTGGTAGAATAAACTTTATTCGAATAAGATATTTTATTTAAATATTATTGTACCAAGTCCACTCTATGACTTGGAGTTATTTAGTTAATCTAGAATTTTAAATCCACTATTTATCTTTTTGTGGAAATCTTTGTTAGTTGAGCCTTGCTGTCTCATTGTTAAGATCGCGTCATGTCATGCATTTTTTTGTTGTACTTATACAGTGGATTTTGGGGCGTAACACAATACAATCCTTTTTTGACACCCTAAATATTCATGTCCTGTTTAAGGCCAACTCTCCCTTGGCTGTTTGCTTCAAAATGGATCTCTTTTTAACCTGCTTCCTTCTCTATTTTTTACATGCATCCTTATGGCTGTTTGCATTCCTTCTTTGTGATGGACCGTGGCTTTTACCTTGGTTAACATGAGGTTACGGTAGTTGGACTCAATTTTGTTCCTTGCCAAAATACTTTTTATGATGTAACCCTCTTCTTTGCTCTGACTTGAGATGAGGCAAGCCCTTTTTTTTTTTAAAAAAAAATTCCTTATAAAACTCAACTTTGTGCTTGGATTTAAAATAGATCCTATCTGTTTGCAAATGTTTGTAAACCTGGGTTTCAGATATTCCCTTGACTTGTAAGGTTCTTGTTCTTCTTATTTAGTGGCAGACAAACTCAATTATATTCTATAACAGTTTTCTATATCTTTCCTCCCATGAATATTTTAGCTGCTTCACTTCCTGGCAACACATTTTTAAAAAAAAGTTTACTTTTCTATAGCATTGGTAGCTGTCGTCTGCTTTGTTTCTGTTTTTAACCGATTCTTTGATATAAACACTAGCAAAATAACAAAACTGCTGTGTTATGGTTGCTTGGTTTTAAGTATCTAGTGATTTGCTTCCTAACTGATACTTTCCTTTCAAAAGAGTACAATGTTATGCAAATCTGGGCTGCCAATATCTTCTGACATGCAATTTTGAGATTGCTCTTCTTTCTATTGTCTCATCCTCTCACTGGGTGTGCTTGGTAACTGAAATCTTTATCTTTTCTGGCAAGAATGATTTTAGCCCCGACCTTTATTACCTCATGGTGTCCTTCTCATTTTAAGGCGTTGCATATATCCAGCTTCCACACACACACACACACACCCCGAGGTAGTGCTGTTTTCTCTATATATTTTGCAGGAAAATTCAAAAAAGAGGGTGATTATGCATATGTCATTACTTGGAGCATTGAGCCGTCTAGTCTGTTGCAGCTCAGCCGCAAAGCAAAACTCCAAATTTTCAATTTCCTCTGGATACCTCTTCTTAGTTCTGCAGATTGGCGATGCTTTTTTCTTTTTCTTTTTCTTTTTCTTTTCATCTCTTGTATCATCTGATTCTTTTCCCTTTTTTTCTCCTCTTTTTCCATCTTGCCATGTGATCGTAGAGGGCCGTGTAGTAGGGTTGTGTTTCTGGTTTGGTTTGGTTTTGTTTTTGTATAATTTTTGTGTGTTCAGTTTTTGCCAAGTGTAAACTTTGTAATTTTTTGCTGTTATTAATAAGTTTTTATGGGACGGTTCCATTTTCGGAACCCTGTAGGGGTATTAAATTTTTAATCACATTGAGCTGGCTCGTGTTCAGTTTGGCAAGAGTTTCCTTCAAGTTCAGTTAGTTGTTACGAGCTGAACCTGAGCCAAAACATTAAGCAGTTTAGTTAGAAGTCAAGCCAACCCTTGTTCATTTATAGCTCAAATTCGGTTCGTTGATATATCATGTTATATTTTATATATTTAACAGTCGTTTTCCAAATAGATAAATAGCAAATCATGTCCCAAAACTCAAAAATCAAGAAATTGTACTAATTATATTCTTTTGCATCAATGATTTTAACAAGCTATAAAGAAGCCAAGCCTTTCAAATGAGATAAGAGGAGGAATATATTCTTAACATATTGTTTTGATGTCGACATAGAGAGGTTCTCAGATTAAGCAATCAAAATCTGAGATAAAATCTGAGATAAGAAGAGGAATCATTCTATTTCATCTGATATGATTAATTTCCACTTAGCACCAGGACCAACAAAATAGTTTCAGGTCATGATGTGATCAACAATATAGTTTCTGGCTTCTTCATGTCTTGGAGAATTAAACATAAACAAATTAACTACTAAATAAAGTGACGAAAATGCAATTATAAAGGAATTTTCGGAGAGTCGCCTGATTAAAGAAAGGCCAAGTTTCCATATTTTGCGCTCTCAGAGTGTCTGCATTGATGGCCTGATAGATTTTTCCATTCAGCCGTAAAAATTTCGGCCTCTGTAACATTCAAAGAAGAAGAAAAAAGTGAAAAAAGAAAAAGAAAAAAGGAGGAAAGAACACTTAAATGATCCATTTTTGCCAAAGCTATGACCCCAATTGAGGATATACAATAGAATGTCTGAAAAATTTTATATATGTAAATTGCAAAAGGCACTAAACACTGAGTTTATATTTGTACATTATTTTCAATAATTAGGGTTATATAAATAAACAGAATTATATCAGAGCTGAGAAAAAATATGGGTACTTTGCTCTGTAAACTTGAGCTTGAAGTTCTATATATGAGCTCCCATTTTCCGTTAAGCAAATCCGACTCGTGTGCTTCCTTAATTGGATTTACAGCTTCTAGTTCGCGTACAATCTGTCCATTCGTTCACAAAATCGAACTAAAGTGATTACTGAAAAAATTAGGTATAACAAATTTCCGTATGAATGTAGCTAGCCTAAGTTTTTTCAAACAAAAATATATTTAGTTTACATGTTATGAACATTTTGCGTATATAACCAATTATTCGATATGCATTATCTGTCGTGAAATAAGCGTCAAGAAGAAGCATTTTCTCCTCAAGGTTGGTTCCATCTATTAAGCATCATCGCCTCGATTATATTAACTACGATTTTGTTACACTCAATTCATTTTCTCTCAGTTTTACACAAGCAAACTCTTTATGCTTACAAAAAGCGATTCTTGATATGGTATCAAAGCACGCCAGCTTTAAGAGGTCATGAGTTCAAACCTTATCATTGGCAATTTAAAACATGTTTATATGCCCCCATTTATTCCGCTCTTACAGTGAAAGTCTCATCTGTTTGCCTTCGCACGTGTCCCAAACTTTAAAGGCCCACGAGAGGGGAACCGTTAAAGTATTAAGTTGCCTTGAATATATTCATTATTATTTCATAATTTAACAGCTTAAGCTTTTGAGTAGAGTAATTTTTGATAATATCTCGACATTTTCATTTCAACCACACTTATTTTCTAGTCAGAAATCTTTTAAGAGTATAGCAAACAAACTTAATGCATCACCAACACATAAATCACACACATCAAACTATCAAAGAATAAGAAAGGGGGAAAAAGAAGTTGCCTGTTCAATCCTTTCTTGGTCCTCAGGAGTTGTCGATCGAGAGGGGCAATGGCCTCCAAGAGCTGCTGCTTGATTTCACCACTGCTCTTCCCTTTCTTCTTAAGGAATAAAGAAGGGAAGAATGAGACCTGTGTTCTCCTAGGGACAAGTAATGGGTTGGAGAGCTCATAGGGGCTCTTGGGGTTTGTGTGCAATCTCAAGCTAGAAGAAGAAGATGATGACAGGAGATGAGAAATGATATGTTTAAGATTTCTGCGAGTTTCGAGGGAAGAGCGTGAAGGAGGAGGAGATGGAGAGAGTGGAGATGAGAAAGAAGCCACTGATATGAGACTGGATAGAAGAATGGGCGGTAAAGCTTTGATTTTATTTTTTATTTTTGTATATTTTTTAAAGGTTGACAATTTGTATCTCAGGGCTTCTTTTCTATATTAGTTTTGGTGTTTTTTTCTGGATATATATCCCAGTGAAATTTTTCTTATTTCCATATACCCCTTGAGAAATTTGAATTTAAATCTATTCCTACAATCCTTCTTTAAGTCATTACAAGATAACTCATGCTTTCTTTTACCTTTAAATTAATAACTAACATACCAATGAGCAATAGCTCGGTTTGTATGGCACTTTCCTCTCCGAGTAGAGAGTGGGGATTCGATTCTCAATGGGATAAGCGGCCACAATTCTTCGGGGCAAATTTATGGGTTCTCTGAATGTGTGAAGTGAAAAAAAAATTAACTTCGATTAGGCTAAGTCAGAAAATCATTTTATTGTGCATATGTTGAATCATGAGAACACCAAATTCTGCTGACAAATTTAGCTACTTGGCGCTAATCATGAAAATCAAAGGCAAAAATTCTTCTTTTCAACCTCTTTCCCTTCTTTCTTAGATCAATAAACTGCTCATTTTTTCTTACTTGGATTTTAGCCAAATAACTAACAAGTTCTTCAAAAAGATAAAAAAGGCAGCTGTTTTTTCTACTAGTTTGGAAAGAGCATATATATTCCTCACTGATGGTAATCTCTCAAATTAAAAAAACAGCAGTTGCTTGATAAGCTTGAATTCCATATTATTAAAAATAAACAAATATCATATCAAATCAATGCTTTACAAATAAGGAAAATACTCTTTTTCCATATAACTGAATTTAATACTGGCTACATGCTAAACATCCTGTACAATGGACACCAGTAGACTCATTAGCCTGACACGATGTCTACTTACATTTTACTTCATATCGGAAAAATAGTGCATCATTTTAATAAGCATTAAACGGGAACTCGATATGAAGGATCCACCATTTTCAGGATGAACAAGTTTCCCTGGTTACCCCTGGAAACGCTGCAGAAAGAATACGAGAAAAGAATCGTTATAGGAATACTAATTCCATTGCTCAATATATTTTCTGCATTTGAACTTCAGCAGTTTATAGTTTATCTTTGAACGAATCCATTTGATATTCGATACCTGATAGAATAATGTTTCTTATGATAATTCCTAGGGAGTCGATGGATATCATAATCGAATAACCCTGGCATTATGAGTTCAGGAAAGACGAGCTGTTCTGAAAACCATTTAATTGTTAATTGAGATTTGAGAGCCAAATGCAGTACTCAAAACTGGATCCATGGAGACGGTATAGAGCTCACAATGCTAACTTTTCAAAGGAATTTGATCATTAACTAAATTAAATTAAGGTCTAAAATATGGATATCTTAATACTGCATTTTGGAAACTGAGTAGACCGACTTACCGAATCTCTTCATCTAAGTATGTGATTTCCAATTGACCACGAGATTCAGCGGGCCGATCAGGTGCTTTTATAGGTACCTATTCATACAAGGATAGAGAAACAATGGCTAAGTTTTTTGGCTTAGGGGAAAAAAATTGTAGACGCAAGGCAAAATAAAGCCATCTAAGTAACTATTCACATGCACGCGCGCGAACGAACGAAAAGTATACAAGGACACGGTTAAGTTACATGTCATTCAAATTATGCATGATTCTAATTAGTCATTATTTTGGGAAATTTCTAGATTGTATAAAAGAATACTGCTGCACAAAACTCCAGATTTCAGCCCATAAAGGAAGATCTTTCAATGCATGGTTTGATGTTAGAATATAAAAAAGGCTTAATTCCATAAAACTACCAAATACTTTGGCCTAGTTCCAAGAAACTACCAAATTCTTATTAAATACACAAGAAACTACCACAAAACTTTCAAAAACTACATAGAACTACCACAAACTTTCAAAAACCACGAAAAATACCATAAATAAAGTGCCACATCAGCAATAATTGCAAGAAACTGCCTCAAAACTTTCAAAGCGTGGTAGTTTCTTGTAATGTTGGGAGAATTTGGTAGTTTCTCGCAACCGAGGCAAATAATTTGGTATTTTTTTGGAATTAAATGTATAAAAAATCTCACTGCAACTCCAGATTTACCAGGGACTAGAGAAATTCTCAACTTGATTATGAATAATGTAACCAAATGTTAATATTCAAGTTGAAGCACTATAAACAAATAAAATTAGAAGCTGCAAACTAGAGAAATATAATTGTAGTTATACAAGGATGTGAGTTGAAATGATATGATAAATGTAATTTAGATCTTAGAATAGGAAATACTTGCGAAGGCGACACATACCAAACCCACAATTTTAAACGTATCCCATTTCACAGCCACTGTTGTTGAGTTGAGAGGTATTAAATCAGCGACTGCCTGAGAACATTCAGAGAGAGATCATAAGATCAAGCACATATGAGAAAGATCCAACAAATATAAAAATAAAATAAACAGGACAACGCACGTCGTTATCTTTTTTGAAGAGGATTATTCGTTCCATTATTGTACATAAATATTTGCAAAAAGTTAAATTGCATTAGACTCTCAATAAATCACAATATCTAATTTGGCACTAACAGCAAAAACTTTGTTACAGGTTTTTTTTTCATGATACTGAAGAATGAAAACACAAATGAGCAAAACAGATGCCAAATTGGCAAACTAAAATATATATGATTAAATCATATTTTGGGTCACCTGGTTAAAGAAAGGCCAAGTTTCCATATTTTGGGCTCGTAGCGTATCTACATTGATAGCCTGATAGATTTTTCCATTGGGTCGCAAGACTTTTGGCCTCTGGAACAGTAAAAAAAGTAACATAAGGGATTAATCTCCGCAATGAAAGTTTTGGTTTCAAAAAGGAAAATGACAAGTCTAATTAATCTTATCAAAGAAGCAAAAAGGGAAGAATTATAACAAAAGGTCAAAAAATAAAAGCTTACATTAGACAAACTATATTCAGCAAATGATGTCTGGAAATGAAGCGGCAACTAGCTTCATATGGTACGTGAGAGGGGAAAATGAAAAGAAAAGAAAAGAAAAGGGGAAACCTGACTTTGCAAAATTGATGTTGAGGTTGTATATAGAAGCTCCCATTTACCGTTGATCAAATCAGACTTGAGAGGTTCCTTTATTGAATTGAGTGCTTCCAATTTACGTGCAATCTATCCATCAAAAATAACCCATCAAAGTTTATGTATATAAGAACGATTCTCCACTCCTATAGCACTTTGAATTAATGCAGGAAAAATGAACTAGTTCTATAGAAGTAATATTATGATATTATCCGATAGCCAGGTCGCTTCTGAGTTGCATGCTTGGGCATTGATAAAGAAAAAGCCTTGATTCCAAAATTTAATGAAAGCATGGACAAATAATATGAAACGGAGGCAGTACCAAATATTTGGGCTCAATTAAGAGAAACTGCCAAAAACTCTCATAATTACAAGAAACTACCATGCCTTGAAAGTTTTGTGGTAGTTTCTTGCAAAACATTGCTGACATAGCACCTTAATCATGGTAGTTTTTCGTAGTTTTGAAAGTTTTGTGGTAGTTTCTTGTAGTTTTTGAAAGTTTTGTTTCGTAGTTTCTCGCAGTTTTGAGATTATTTGGTAGTTTCTTGTAACTAAGCCAAAGTATTTGGCAAGTGTTTTTGGGGAATTAAGCCAAAAAAAGAAGATCATTCAATGCTTTAGCAGCAGAAGTAATACTAACATTCACCGGTTTAGTGAGTTCAGAAGGTTTAGGTAAAGTTTAATCGGATGGTCTAAAACTAATGCGAGGGGCATACTTTTGCTAATTAAAATATTGATTGAAATCAACCATCAAGCTTATTAGATATACAATTATAAGGGTTTATTAAGTACTATTTTTTATTTCTTCAGAAACAAGACATTCTTCCTAAAGTTAGGCGGGTTTTCTGAAATCTAACCAAAAGTTTCAAGCTTTAAGCAACTAGGGATCAATTCATATTTTCTGTAGTGGAATGAAGATCAGAATAAAGAGAAAACAATTGCCGCACCTAAACCATGTAGCATGAAAGCATCAAACAGGCCACTAACTACAGTCGAGGGTTCAACAAATGGCACAACACATCTTCCTAATAATTTCTCCCATACCAGAAATATCTTAATCATTAAAATAGCAGTTAGGAAACATTTTCTATTTAACATCTAGCTTTCTCTATTTGAAGTTGTCTCCTTGTTATTATTAACAACCATTATCACTTGCAAATTGAGCATTTTCGATACCAGGGCAAGTTTTTGATGAGGTTCACTATTTCGAAACATTCAGGATATACAAAAACAGCTAGCAACATACGAACATAAAATTTCAAAGCATATGCTTTAGTTTTCTTTCTATATCCTGATGAGCATAAGCAAAGGCATAAGTTAACAACCTAAATTTCCCAACATCAATTTCCCAACATCAATTCAGCAGAATATGCTTCCAACTCACCGAATGGAAATCAGCAAACCATAAAGTTCTTATTTTTGGAACACGTTATGAACAAATTCAAATCATTTCAAAAAACAAGTACCTCATCAATTCGCTGTTGGTCCTCAGGGGTTGCTTCAGCGCCGCGATCGAGAGGGGCAATGGCCTCCAAGAGCTCCTGCTTGATTTCATCAGCGCCCTTTGCATTTTTCTGTACAAATGAAAGGAAAAATGACACCTTTGTTCTCCATTTTGGTTGCGCCTCAGGGCTTGAGAGCTTGATGGGGCCTTTGGGTTTTGTTGGAAAGAGGAAGAGAGAAGAAGATGATGATGACAGAGAAATGAGTTGGAGATTTTTGTGAGCTGTTGAAAGAGGAAATGAAGGAGATGGAAGTGGAGTTACAGATGTAGCCATGGAAAAGGGAGAGGTTTTTGGTGGAAGTGAAGCCCGAACTCTGAACAAGGGAAGTGGCATCTTATAGATTATTTTTTCAGGGCTTACATGCAAAGATGAAATATAAATAAAAGAAAATTTATATTACAATTTTACAAATTCCAAAGGTTTGTATGCCAAAAAGGAGATGTCCAAGTATGATCTTGTGGGAAAAAAATATGTTCAGAATTTAGGCATTTTTCGATTTAATACCATAAACCGTTTTTAATCGAGGTCAATACACCACTTGGAGTTTTAACCGTTACTTTTGAAAAGACTCGCGGTTTAAAACAATGTACGGAATTAGTTTGAAAGAATAAGCTGATGGTGTTTTTTGAAAATAGTTAAGAGCATGATATTTCTTCGCAATCGACTGCTCTAATGGTTTTATCTAAAACTAACATATCTTATAATATTTGTTTACAACTATAATCAAGTTTATGATATTCACAAAAACCAAGTTTACATAGCTCCCTCCATTTCTTTTTACTGCTTCTTTTTTTTTTTGCGTCTTTTGCATTCTTATTAATAAGAATATGGCTACTCTAAAATCTAAAATGTCATATATAAGAAATTCCTAATTTAACCGCATAATAGTCTTCATATAGAAAGTGCATTGGTTTTAGAAGAATGAAATAAAACATGCTTCTTTGTATTATAAAGAACCAGTAATCCTTTCAAATATAAGAGGAAAAAATGACTAGTAAAAAGAAAATGATAGGGTACTTTTCTGCAATAAAAAGTGTTAATGGTATTTTAGTGAAATTATAGCCTTCACCTTATCTCCACATCCATTGATACAAGCCCTTTTCATCTCTCAAGCTCAAAAAAGGAAAAAAAAAATGGCAGCAGTATCCTTATCATCTCTCCCCCTCGCTTCATCTCTCTCCATCGTCACCAATGGCGCAAACCCATCGCTCTCTCTCCCCATCAGCTCCCTCTCCTTCCCCAATCTCTCGCCAAATCCCAAGGTACCTACCCACTAACCTCTTTCCCCCTCTCTCATCGATAAAAATCTCATCTTTTTTCTTGTTTTGTTTTGGTTGCAAGTATGGAGGAGGGTTGAGCATCCAATGCGTGCGTGTTGGGGGAGTCGAGATCCCAAACAACAAAAGGGTCGAGTTCTCGCTTCAGTACATTCATGGGATTGGGCGCGCGAGGTCTCGACAGATCATTTTGGACCTCAATTTGGAGAACAAGCCAACTAAAGATTTGAGTGATGAGGAGCTCATCAGCCTTAGGGATGAAGTCTCCAAGTACATGATTGAAGGAGACCTTGTATTCCTCTCTCTCTTTCTTTACCCTAGTTGCATAACATTTTAATGCTTGATTCCAAAATAAAAAATAAAAAAATACCAAATTCTTTGCCTCGGTATTCTCTCAAAATTAAATTACGAGAATCTACCATACTTTGGAAGTTTTGTGATAGATTATAGTATGGAAGCTTTGTGATAGATTTTTGCAATTATTGCTGACGTGACACCTTTTTGAAAGTTTAGAGGTAGTTTCTCGTGTATTTAACAAGAATTTGGTAGTTAATATAGTGTGTACAAATTTCTAATTTCATTGCTTGATGGATTGCAGCAACAATTGTAGACTTACTGGGTTAATAGTGAGATATATCAAATGAATTGATCACAAAGGAAGTAATGAGATAGTATTTTGGTGTATGGTCACTTAAAATATCAGCACAATGATAGATTCGACAAAGTTTTATGACTTGCTGTTGGTTAGTTCCAAATTGATGGTGGAGGAAACCATGGACAAGAGAGGAAATGATAAAGACCTGCCGGCGTCCTCTAAAATTTAAATTATTCTGTACTGTCGGAAAAAAGGTTTAGAATAAAGGGGAAAGATGATTGATTTGTTATAGGAGGTCCAATTCTAGACATTGATATCCTATTGTTGTTTGATTTTGAGATATGGTACTGAAATTTGAAATTTATACACAACTGAAATTATCAATGTAGAATCATAGACTTGATGGGTTAAAAGACAAGGGGTTTTTAGTGTATATTTACTAGTAAGCCTGTTATGATGATAGATTTTGGACAGAGGTCCAGATAAGATCCTAAAGACCAGACATTGTCCTCTAAATTCTCTGATAATGTGAAAATATGGTCTAGATTAAAGGGGAAAGATTATATAATTGTTATAGGAGGAACAAAACAAACTATAGATCATTGAAAAAGGCGGAGATGGCGATTTACTAGGGAACTCGGGCTGCATTTTTCTTCTTACCACTCGAAATTCCATGAAAGAAAGTAACAAGAAAATCGTTGCTTAGACTTGTTAGCTAGAAGAAAGATAAAGAAACAGACGAAGGATCTTGAAGTTTCTCTATACCTTCTCCTTCCTATCACTTCCAATTCAAATAGACCTTGCCAATTATCAGGAGAAAAATTCAACTTTATACAATTTTCTTTCAGGTCATATCGATTTCTCCTCTCATTTACAATGTGTTTTGCTCCGGAGAAAGTTATTAGTTATGAAAAAGAAACATAATAAAACAAAAAAAAAAAGTTTGGTATCCCTTGTTTTGATACAAAAACAAAGCCACTAAATTTAAGATTATGATTTAGTTTCAAACTTCCCTGTTGTAGGGTAGTGAAAGCAGAGCATCACATTTCTTTCTCTTAATTTTTTTTTTGGGGCCATGTTTCTCATGCTCTTCTTTTGCTTCTGGATTTAGAAACGATTCAATAGGATGGCGATCGAGAGACTGAAGGAGATTCGATGCTATAGAGGGATTAGGCATGAGATGGGGCTGCCCTGCCGGGGCCAGCGCACAAAGAACAACTGCAGGACACTCAAGGGAAAGAAAACAACCGTCGCTGGCAAAAAGAAGACTCGATGAACAGCACTAAATCAGTAATTCATCCTTTCCTCTCTTTCCTCTTCTTTTCAACTCTTGTAATTCACCAGATGTCTTGTAGGATTTTGTTCCTTTGTTTCGCATGGGCTTTCATTGAGATGTACTTCATATATGAAGTGAAACTAAATCATACTATCATGTCAATGTAGTCATCGAATGCAAGGATTTGTTACATTAAATGAATTTCATTGTGCATCATGTTATTTTCTGGTAAAACTGATGCCCTGCAAGCATCTTTCGCTTTATTTTATTGGGTAATTGCACAAAAACCCGGATAGTTGGCCCTATATAGAACATTGGTTTATGGCACAAACCCCATATATGCTAAGCAGCCAAAACCCTTAAAAACTCTCTATTTCACCTCTAAACAACTTATACTGTTGCCCAGCGTAACTCTAGAACTTGTTCATATTGTTTACAATATATTTTGAGTGTTTAGAAGGGTTTATTCGATCAGCAGATATGTAGATCAATTGAGGCGGTATACGTGTTATACGGAGTAGACCACGGGGGGGTTGTTTTATAAATACTTCTACCAGTTCTATTCACCTTTCCATATGAAAAGCGAGACGTAAATATGAGGAGAATGACGACTGAGCTGCGTGCATGGAGGGTGGAGGGCATGCTTTATTCACTTACAACTTTATTTTCACAATTGTTAACATTTTAGATAACCAAAATGCTCATAACATAACATCCCCCGCACCCCACCCCCACCCCCCCCCAAAATGCTTTGATATAACTTTAATCTGTGTTATGATTGTCCTTGATGAAATTTTATAAAGTTTAATCCGCTACGATTCCGAAAATTTTATAAAATTTTTGGGCATGGATCCTTTGACTCGTTTATTATAGGGCACCCGGTACACTATGGGTCTGAAAATTTGTGCTTGTGATATCGTTTCTATTACTGTTAAACGATATTAAATGAGAAGTAATTAGTATGGGAAAATCTTGTCGACTTTGTAGCCAAAAGTTTGGCATATCTCTTAGAAACATAATTGTATCTGGATGAGCTATTAGACCAAATTTGTACCCAACAAATTACTGTAGATGGAACCTGGTTGGTTAGAGAATTTGGGTTTAGTAAAATTTTAAAAATTAAAAATGGATGTATAAGTGGATCATGTGGGATACAGGATAAATTTTACCTCCTTTAGACATGTTCACCATTTTCTATGCTTGGTTAGCAACAAATTTGAGTTTGAAATGGAAATGGAGATGCAAAAAGTATCAAATTCTTGCAACATTTGATGCACTCATTTTGGTTGTAGCAAGAGTTGCAACTTTATGAAAGATGATCATTGCAATTATTATAGGTGCCACATAAGCTTTATATATGCTAACTAAGCAAATTTGTAACAAATGTTGCATTTCCTTAAGTTTTGTGGGGCCGTATGGTTGCAAGATTGTGAAATTTGGATTCCCAAATAGTACAATTGAAAAAAATCTGGATTGACTAATTTTGTGTTTGGTTGGTTTTAGATTCCTGGTATTGGATTTGTAGATCTTTTTGGTTGGGAAAAAGCAAGTGAGATTTGGATTTGAGGATTTAAGAGAGATAGAGAGGAGATTTTTTAATAACTAAGGCCTCACATGAACATTGACAATCCAGCAAAATTCAAATGAATTCTATTTTTTTGTGTGGACCCCACACAAAAAACACAAAAAACAAAGGAATCCAACAAATTATAATCCTTCCCGTCAAACAAGAATTACCTAATTCTCTATTTTTTAATTCAAGAATCCAAATAGTGCAAAATCCTCGTAAATCCTTGAACCAAAGAGGCTCTAAATGAATCCTTACCTTCCAATATGCTGTGTTAAGAGTTGTCTTCATAAAATTGACAACTAACATGTCTTTTGCAACAGCCTATGTCCATACTAGTTTAGGTCTAATCTTTGTCACTTGTTGCATAAACTACAATTTTTTCTTATTATCTGATTCAAGCATTCACTGGACTCCATTGCACATGGATCAATTTTTTTTGACTTTACGGAACTACCTCTAATTTAGATATTGAAAGCGTGGGAATGTTATTTAGAATTGTAAAAGATTTGGAGATTGTATATAAAAACACCTGTTTTTTTGGAAACGTGAACCAAAAAAATAAAAGAATTCGTTGAAAGCTCACTTGAACTAAAAACAATCAAAAGAAGTTGTCAGAACATTATTTAGAAATGTCACGTTCTGCTTTCTAAAATACGGAATACGAGGGGTGAGTAGACCAGCCATGCTCCTACGGTCAAGTAATAATCTCATCGTAATCACACTTCGGCTTCTAGCATTACATGATAATCAGTAAACACAGCACGAAAGTAAAGGAAATTACAGCTCACAAGTTTATTACATTTAATCAATAGAGTTCAAGATACAATTATTCGTATGAAAGAAACAACAAACCAAAGAAATACCAATATCTTTATTGCAAGTAGAAGGCGATGACGCTAGTGTCGCGGTCTAAATCTCTGCGATTTCGAATGACAGGTTCTGCTCCTGAGTTGGATCCACTTCGTTCTCTGAGCATGCACACTCAGATCGTTAGGACGACACACACACACACATACACACACACACACACATATAGCGTGTGTACTATGATATTAAATATGAAATGAACGGCAGAATATAGTAACATGAGTATATGGAATATCAAGTGAATATGAACAGTATGATATATGTATCATGTCAGCAATCCATGCAATGTGTATGTCATTGCCTATCAGTCACTAAGTCAAATGAAATCAATCCGTGAAAAATGATGCATGTGTTTAACAAGAGTCTCGTGCATGTCCGAGACTACGGTCCACTGTTCCCCGGGACATAACTCTGCAGCCGTGCTGCTAGGCCCATGACCTAATGTATATATATCGCTAATATCGAATGATCACCTTCTAAATCACTGTACCTCGTTAAATACGAGTTCGATTCCACCTTGATTTTCCCTTTTCCCTCATGTTACAATGACTATATGTATAGGACTAGTTGTATACAAGCACGTGCCAAAATCACAGTTTTATTCACTTTTTACTGCACTGTTCAATTTCACGAATCAATCACCTATCTCTGGCGTACTTGACACAACTAATCCAATACCTCTCACATTCGACAATGAAAAGTTCGCTACAAATCACTATAAACGTTCGCTATCACCAAAGGTATCACGGTCGGGTAAATACGAGAATGATGCCACATAAGAAATCATGTTCGATATGAAACACAATGTGCATTACGAGTTCAGAAAAACATATAAAATCGTACATTCGTAATCAAGCAAAATGATATAAAAGAGACAGTAAGTAAACTTAACCAGAAATCCAACAAAATTGGTTTCAGGTCAATCGGGTTTCAGGTTTGAGAGTTACGATCATTTCATTTTAAGTGTTTACCGCTGGAAATCCAGTTCATGAACTGAAATTCCATTTCGTAACACATTTTACTCTCTGTTAGGATCATAATTAGGCGACGTTACAGTTAGGTAAAATTTAGATCTATCAATTATGTTTCCAACACACCATACGGATCGACAATATCCGCTGTGTGCTGAGAGATATGTCCTGTTTAAGGCTAGGGTATACAATCTGTCTTTGTACTAAACTACAGTACACATCGACGGTTTAAAATACAATTAAAATATCAAACGATAGTAAAATTGAACAAAACCACCACCTATAGTTAACTAATAGGATTATCTTCGCAACGGTATAGGGTTCCACATATTTTCATTTTCGTACAGAGCTACACATTTATTTAGAAATAGGTGTTTATATGAAACGCTGCTCTGGACTGCAGTCCAGAGCCGCATTCCAAATTAGTTTTCGTCGTCGTGTTATATCAGTATCGACATTTAAACTACATAGGGTTCTAGCTTATCGAGTCGGCTTCTATATGAGCCATAGAGCATCTTGTTTCGATTTATATTTGATTTAATAAATATTTTAGAGCGTAGCATGTACGGTGAGTTCCAGATTCAATATCGGATATTGGAAACGACATTTCGTGATAATAATCTCTGTATTTTAAACCTAAATCACTACACAATAATTATTAACAGTAACGGGATTACCTAAACATAAGGTATGGGCATTTCGAAATAGTATTCATCCATGTATCATATCGAACACTCGGGTTACATCTACGAGTAACAGCCGAAATATCAGTTCCATTTAATCTATTCAAACTAGATTTCATTTAAATAAATTCTATTTGGTATTGTTACGGATTGGAAGATCGAGTCGGGCTTCCATTCTTCACAATAAAACTATGGGGTTTTGCCAGGGAAATAATTTGTTTACAAGTTATCGATATAGCTATACGGAAGTGCACAAACACATTTATCGCGATTAGTTTGATTAATTAATACTTCAGCATGAATAAACTAGTGAAGGTTTCACTTGCCTATGACGACGGCACAACGACGGCGATCCAGAACCAACGACGAGATGATGGCGATGGTGTCTAGGCTCGGATCTGGCCGGAGTTAGGCAGGGGACTCGCTGGAGATGGTAGCTACAGGGGCTCGGGGGCACTGGTGCCGGCGGCAGAGTGCAGAGGTCGACGGTGAGAAGGCGGCGGAGAAGGCAGTGGGTGGTAAGAGCTTGGAGACTGGGAGATGCTCGAATGAGTTGAGGAGGATGGCGCTGTGGTCGAGGAGGGTGGTGTGGTGATCGAGGAGGAGCAGGGGAGTGTCAGACGGGGTCGTTGGCGAGAGGTCGAAGAGCTTAATGGTGAGCAGTGGATGGGTTCGGGGATCGGTGTAAGGAGGTAAGAGATGAAGAGGGGAGTTATGGAGGACCCGAGTGTTGTGGTGGTGTGGAGGCGAGCTCGTCGGAGACGATTGCGGTGCTCGGTGGTGGAAAAAGTTTGTCGACGAGAGGAGGGATCGGGGTTGGGTTGGAGGAGGTGATGTGAGAGAGAGAGAGATAGAGAAAGAGATAAAGAGATAGATATTTAGAGAGAGGGAGAGGCAGAGATTTGGAGGAGGGGATCTCGAGTTGGTAGGGATGGGGCGGCGTCGAGGAAGAGCGGGTTTCACGGGGGTGAGTGCGAGAGAGGAGAGGAACCGTTGGGGAAAAAGAAAAGGGAGGGAAAAGAAGAAGAAGAAGAGAAAGAGAGGGAGATGGGGGCCGGGCCGGGTTGGGTCGGATTGAGGGAAAAGAGTTGGTGGGCTTAGGCTAAGAAAATATTTAGAGCTGGGTTTATATATATATATATATATATATATATATATATATATATATAGGGTTTGGGTTAAGATGTTTGTGTAGAAGAAAAATAAAGGGATACGAAAAAAGAAGAAGAATAAAGGGGTTAAAAGGAGAAAAGTAGGAAAATTATTGGAAACAATAATTATTAAAATACGGATTTGAGTACAATGAAACCAGTTATTATATCATACCCCTCTTACAAAAATTTCGTTCTCAAAATTAAAGAGCGAAAACAACGGAACAAACAAACAAACTACTAGTCAAACAGGTGCGGAAATCGTGAACGGATATCCTCCTCACGTTCTCTGGTAGACTCCCTTGGAGAACGACCACCCCAAAAAACTCGAACCAAGAGAATGACTTTATTCTTCAGCACTTTCTCCCTACGATCGAGAATAGTGGTAGGCTGTTCCTCGTAAGACAGATTGATGCCCAACGTCAACTCTGAATGGTTCAAGATATGGTTTTCATCCCGAACATGGCATCTCAACTGAGATACATGGAAAGTATTGTGTGTAGGGATCCTAGGCACACTCAAGAGGTTACACAACGCATCAACCATGCCAAAATCAAATTTTTCTATGTGCCGAGAAACCCTAATGAAGATCGTTAACTAGAGGTAAGGCGAAATTATGCAAGTTAACTACTTTAACTACAAGTGAAAGGGACTACAACCTTTGTAGATCCGGTCTTCCACTTCCAAAGCTCCGTGACGACGTCCCTTCGCTGCGATCATCGGGATCCCGGACTCTAGCGATGGTTTCGTCGGAGAAATAAGCGGGCTAGGTCGTTGACTTCGATGCCGAAGATGATCTACGTCGAGACGACTTAAACTCAAACTCTATCTTCACTATGTCATGAAACTTGTAAAGATAACACAATCTACTACATGGCAAGTTGTAGAGGATGAAGAAATAGGAAGTGGGTTCACTTTAGAATTGGATTTCTCACTTGATTTCTTCACTTGGAATTTTCTAGCAAGCTTTCTTCTTCATGAAGAAGAAGAAGAAGAAAAGAAAATGAATTATGTGAAAAGAAAATTCAAGTGAAGTCTATCATCTAGCAACCATGGGTGAGTTAACTCTTGTAGAGAGTAAACTAGGGTTTAGATAATGGTTAGGTCAAAGCATAAAACAAAATGGTTAGACTTTTCAAAGATGCTTAAAAAGCTTCATGAAGCTTTAAGCATAAAAACAAAGAAAGCCACCATTTTATTTTTTGCCAAAAATAAATAAATAAAATAAGTAAAAACCTAACCATTAACCTAAACATGGTGTAAAGCATACACGCACCCAAGTTTGCATGTATCATCAATCATGATACAAACCAGTGCACAAAAATATATCACATATACAACTTGTGCACATCAAGTGAGAAAATCAATCTTAAGTGAACAATACTAGTCAATGTAAAGTAATATATCCAATATATAATTATACATTAAATCATTAAATCAACACTTGATTTAATAATCCGGTCATACTGCATATAACCGACTAATATCAAGTGTATCAATATATCGAATCAACATTTGATTCGGTAACCCGGCTATATCTCATATAACCGACCGATGATACAAATCGCGAGAATAGAATACAGTATCACATACTGGTATTATTCTCGATCCCGCACATATCTCATATGCGCTCCTATTTCGTTTCGCTTGAGCCAGGAAACCCCTGTGTAGGACTCTAAAGACTCGTCAATACGCCGGCAGTAGGTGATGATCATATCAAACACCCACAAGTCGCAAGCGGTTTGCCAAACGTAACGACCACCCGGGTATTGAGCGATCAGAAGATCAACGAGCAAGCCCGCTCACACTCCTGTGAATCCAACTAGTAACACTTACCGTACAGTCCGGTCTGTTCGTCTGATATGTCGCATATCTCGCCTAGGGGTGGTAAACGTCAGACCCCAGTAGCTCGATAAGTCATGCCGATGTAAGGTCCATAACAAGCACGAAACTACTGATAACACTTACCAGTAAATCAGTGCAACCCTGGCCAGGGATTTCCAGTTATGGCCAGTCGAGCATAACGCAACATCAACCCCCAATACCGGGAGAGACGAATCCCCTCCTATCGCTCATTGCCTCCATGTGAATCGGGACTGTACCCAAAAACCACCTGTTTGCACGACTCGGTAGAGCCGTGGTAGGGTGGAAATCAAAGCACAGTGGGAGACACACAAGTCTCTATGACGATCTCGGGTCAACAGACTAAGCTGTACCAGTGTCACCAGAGAACTGCCATCTGACGTGAGGTATAATACCATCTGGGAGTTCTCGGCGAGTCCGTTCAGTGTACCCAGTCTCCACTGAGCACCCGCATACCGTCTCTGATGTCAAACACCAATGGATATGGGATCATCCATCGCCCATCACATGGATCGAGAAGATATACGCTAGTCTACTCTGGAATATCGATGCCCCGTCTCGATATTCCCACGATTAGGAACATTGAAGAATGTGCTCATTGACTACCCAGGCCCCACTAGTATGATCTACATCATAGTCCTGGAAGTCGAGTAAACATCCTAAGGGCTTTATCAACATGTAATAGAGAGACTGCAAGTATACATGTTAAGATAAAGTGCAACCAGATAGCGTACTATCATGTCGAGCAAGAAAGTCCTACCTATATATGTCCCGGCATCCACTACAATATACATCTCATGTACAGTAATGGCCTCTAGGGCATACATATAACTAACATTGTGCACACCAGCTAACGATGGAGTCAGGGCAAGTCGATAAGCCACCTCTCCTACTCGCTCTAGCAGCTCAAAAGATCCGATGAATCGGGGGCTAAGCTTCTTACGACTACCAAACCTGGTCACTTCCCAAGTAGGTGATATCTTCATAAATACATGGTCACCAATACCAAACTCCAATGATCTTCTATTGGCGTCTGCCCAACTCTTTTGTCGGTCCTGAACAGCTTTGATACGTTGCCTGATTATCTGAACCTTGCTCACTGTCTGAACTATAAACTCAGGGCCCAACAACCTTTATTCACCTACGTCATCCCAACAAAGAGGAGATTGACACTTTCATCCGTACTCGAACGGTGCTATCTGGATGCTAGCCTGATAGCTGTTGTTAAACGAAAAATCCACCAGATGAAGGTGATCCTACCAAGAGCCCTGAAAATCCAGCATGCACGCCCTCAACATATCCTCGAGGGTCTGGATAGTACGCTCGGATTTCCCGTCCGTCTACGGATGATAAGCCGTGCTGAACTTAAGACGAGTGCCCAAACTCTCCTGTAGGCTCCTCCAGAAGTGGGAAATGAACCTAGTGTATTGATGAGACACGATACTAACGGGAACTCCATGCAGCCTCACAATCTCCTGCATATACCTCTATGCAAGTGACTCCATCAATTGTCCTACTCGGAAAGGTATGAAATGTGCTGCCTTCGTGAGACGATCAACAATAACCCAGACAACATTGTTGCCCTTTGGACTTCAAGGTAGTGCCGTCACAAAATTCATGGTGGTGTGCTCCCATTTCCACTATGGTACTGGAAGAGCCTGCAATAACCCAGCTACTCTCTGATGCTCGGCTTTCACCTGTTGGCATACAAACACTTGGAGACAAAGCGAGCAATCTCTCTCTTCATTCCGTTCCACCAGAAGTGTTATCTCAAATCTTTGAACATTTTAGTGCATCCCGGATGCACCGAGTAAGCGAAACTAAGTGCCTCGGCTAGAACTTCATCTCGAATACCCCCTTTTGGAACACACAGCCGACTACCAAATCTCATGGAACTATCTTCGTAAATCAGTAAGTCCGCTTCAACTAATCCTCTGAACTTCTGCAATTGAGATTCTTCAGCCTGTGCAGCTTTAATGCGATCTACAAGCGATGATTGAACCTGCAACTGCCAGAGCTATTTGGGCACACCCGGTGTAACTACTTCTAACTCGAGTCTTTGAAGATCTTCGAGAATCCCCTTTTGACTAGTCAGCAACATAATTGATAGCCTGCGACTAAGAGCATCATGAACGACGTTCACCTTTCCTGGGTGATACTGCAGATCAATATCGTAGTCTGCCATCAGCTCCAGCCATTTGCGTTGTCTCACATTCAGCTCCTTTTGAGTGAATACGTATTTCAAACTTTTATGATCCGTGTACACCTCCGCTCTTTCGCCCAGTAAGTAACGCCTTCATATCTTCAAGGCGAACACAACGACCGCTAACTCCAACTCATGCGTGGGATAGTTCTTCTCGTGGGTTTTCAACTGACAGAAAGAGTAAGCCACTACTCGATCGTGATGCATCAAAACACAACCTAAACCCTTTCCCGACGTGTCACTATGAACGACCAAGCCACCATAATTATTTGGCACAGTCAGAATTGGGGTCGTGGTCAACTTCAGCTTTAACAGCTCGAACGCCTGGGTGCACTCCTCCGACCAAATATAAGGTACCTTCTTCCGCGTAAGCTTCGTCAAGGGTTCGGCTACTCTGGCGAAATCTTGAACAAACCGTTGATAATACCTAGCCAATCCCATGAAGCTTCTTATCTCAGCTACAGATTTCGGTGTCGGCCAGTCTTTGATAAATTCAATTTTCACCGGATCCACTGAAATGTCGTCACTCGAAACAACATGTCCTAGAAATTACACCTTGTCGAGCCAAAACTCGTACTTGCTTAGCTTAGCATAGAGCTTCTCCTCCCGTAGAATCTGCAATACAATTCGTAAGTGCTCGGCATGCTCCTCTCGACTCCTGGAATAGACTAGAATGTCGTCGATGAATACAACGAAAAACTGGTCCAAGTATTTAGAGAAAACCCTGTTCATCAAGTCTATAAATATGGCAGGTGCATTGGTAACACCGAATGGTATCATAAGGAACTCATAGTGGCCGTATCGAATTTGAAGGGTTGTCTTGCATACATCCTCTGTCTTGACCATGATTTGGTGATACCCTGACCGAAGTTCCAGCTTAGAAAATACCGGAGCACCACCTACTTGATCAAACAAGTCGTCGATGCGGGAAATAGGATACTTGTTCTTTACGGTCATCCAGTTCAACTCATGGTAGTCAATGCACATATGCAAAGAACCATCTTTCTTCTTCACCAGTAACAATGGAGCACCCCACGAGGAAGCACTTAGATGGATAAATCTCTTGTACAAAAGGTCTTCTATCTATTTCTTCAATTTCGCCAAATCAACAGGCGCCATCCTGTATGGAACCTTGGAAACTGGCACCGTACCTGGAATCAGGTCGATCGAAAAGGCCAATAAGTGAGGCGAGGGTAAACCAGGTAGATCTTCGGGGAACAAATCAAGAAACTCCCGAACTAACTCCGATGCTAGCTTCTCGTCTATCTCCATAGCGGTCAAGGTCTTCGGCTTTGCCCGGAACTTAGCTGGATCCAATGACTCGCTACTGCCCACGAACACGAACTCCAAGTGATTAGGAATGCGAAATGTCACACTCCTAGCTCGGCAGTTGATAACAGAATGAAAAGTGCTCAGCCAATCCATCCCCAGAATGGCGTCATAGCAACCAGTCCCAATCAGAAGAAAGTTTGCTTAAAACTCTCCGCCACAGACTACCACCGGGCACAACCTACACTCTTGGCTGGACACAATAATCTCGTTACCTGTATGTATCTCCCAATCTGTAGTTAACGGCTCGTGAGGTATAGAGTGTGTGTCAACAAACCGTGCAGAAATAAAGCAATGCAAAGCGCCCAAATCAAATAGAACTCTAGCTGGTACGGAATGAACAAGGAGAGTACCTGCAACCACTTCTCCAGACGCTTCCTCCTGCTCGGTAGTCAGGGTGAAAGCCCGCCCCTGATTCCGACTCGTATCAGTATGCCTCTGATCGAATAATTGCCGCTAGGATATCAGAGGTGGACCCCTCTGAGTTAAAGTGCCAAACGACGGCTATTTTTTCTAGGTCCCTCCCTGTAGCTCGGACCTCAGAGGACACCAGTTGACCCTGTGCTCGCCGGATCTGCAAATCAGACACTACCCCTTGGCTCTACGACAATATCTCTTCATGTGCCCTGACCTCTGGCAATAGTCGCAAATCAGACCCCTCCGCTACGGTTGCTGAGGTGAGAAAGTACGCTTCATCTGCGTTACTCCTGGTCTTTGAACTGGGATTGCTCCACGAAGAGAAGTGCCAGCTCGTGACGGAACTACATGGGGTCTCCTATCCACCGATCACTGGCCCTTGGCCTTCTCTGCCAACCTTTCCTGTACCCGGGCAGCGTTCAACACCTGTGCGAAGGTCTGTAGGTCGAGAGAAGCGATATACTGCCGCAGCTCGATATCGAGCCCCTGTTGAAACCGTCTGGCCTTAGCGGCTTCGGTGGCTACCATGTACAGTGCGAAGCAACTCAGCCTGTTAAGCTCTACGGCGTAGACATCCATTGGGCAACCATTTTGCTTCAACGTGATAAATTTCTCCTCCATCTCGGCCTTGGCAGTGGCCGGAAAATAGTGATCTAAGAAACACGAGGAGAATGTGTCCCAACTGATAGGTTTCTCTAGCCTGCTTTCCTCTATGGACCACCATGTGCGGGCCTCGTCCTCTAACTGGATCTTCACCACGCTTACTTTGTCATCGTCAGAGACCTGAGTGGTCGTCAAAAGATTCTCTACATTGATTAGCCATTGTTCGGCCTCAAGTTGATCTGCTGCTCCCGTGAATACAGCCGGGTGAAGTCTTCTAAAATCAGAAATGGTACCAGGCCTAGCCTGTGTAGCTGGCACGAAAGCGCCCTCGGGGGCGGCAGGGACAGCTGTAGATCTCTCTAGTGCGGTATTTGCGGTCTCTTGCACCGCCTTCAATCTCTCAGCCAAGAGATCGGTCTTCCTTTCCTGAGCCCGTGCTAGGGTCGTCAGTGAGGATCTTCCCTGTACGATCGTGGGGACCGACACCTGAGGAGTTGCATGAGGAGTTCATATCTCTAAAAGATGATTAAAGAAGGGAATCAGATTCAAGCAGGGAATATAGGAAGATTCAATGAGGATTATAAGATGTGAAAATGCAATATAATAAAATATAAATCAAGGGTGTCACTTAGTCTACGGATCCGTCGACGGAACTGTAATTTCATTCTAAACCTGGCTCTGATACCAACAAAACCATGTCACGCCCCGCTTCCCAAAATACGGAATATAAGGGATGACTAGGCCAGCCATGCTCCTACGGATAAGGAATTATTCCACCGTAATCATACTTCGGCTTCTAGCATTACATGGTAATCAGTAAATACGACACGAAAGTAAAGGAAATCACAGCTCACAACTTTATTACATTTAATCAATAGAGTTCAAGATACAATTATTCGCATGAAAGAAACAACTAACCAAAGAAATAACAATATCTTTATTGCAAGTAGAAGGCGATAACGCCGGTGTCGCGGTCTAAATCTCCGCGATCTCGAATGACAAGTCCTGCTCCTGAGCTGGGTCCATTTCGTCCTCGGATCATGCACACTCAACTCGCCAGGGCGACACATATAGCAATATATATATAGCGTGTGTACTATGATATTAAACATGAAATAAACGACAGAATACAGTAACATGAGTATATGAAATATCAAGTGAATATGAACGTTATGATATATGTATCATGTCAGCAATCCATGCAATGTGTATGTCATTACCTATCAGTCACTAAGTCAAATGAAATCAATCTGTGAAAAAGGATGCTCGTGTTTAACAAGAGTCTCATGCATGTCCATAACTACGGCCCGCTGTTCCCCGGGACATAACTCTGCAGCCGTGCCGCTAGGCCCACGACCTAATGTATATATATCGCTAATATCGAATGATCATCCTCTAAATCACTGTACCTCGCTAAATACGAATTCGATTCCACTTTGATTTCCCATTTTCCCTCAGGTTACAATGACTATATGTATAGGACTAGTTGTATACAAGCACGCGCCAAAATCATGGTTTTATTCACTTTTCACTGCCCTGTTTAGTTTCACGAATCAATCACTTATCTCTGGCGTACTTGACACAACTAATCCAATACCTCTCACATTCGACAATGAAAAGTTCGCTAAAAATCACTATGAACGTTCACTATCACTAAAGGTATCACGGTCGGGTAAATACGAGAATGATGCCACATAAGAAATCATGTACGATATGAAACACAATGTGCATTACGAGTTCAGAAAAACATATTAAATCGTACGCTCGTAATTAGGCAAAATGATACAAAAGAGATAATAAGTAAACTTAACCATAAATCCAACAAAATTGGTTTCAGATCAATCGGGTTTCAGGTTTGCGAGTTACGGTCATTTTATTTTAAGTGTTTATCGCTGGAAATCCAGTTCCTGAACTGAAAGTCCATTTCGTAACATATTTTACTCTCTGTTGGGATCATAATTAGGCGATGTTACAGTTAGGTAAAATTTAGATCTATCAATTAAGTTTCCAACACACCGGACGGATCGACAATATCCGCCGCGTGCTGGGAGATATGTCCTGTTTAAGGTTTGGGTATACAATCTGTCTCTGAACTAAACTGCAGTGCACCTCGACGGTTTAAAATGCAATCAAAATATCAAACGGTAGTAAAATCGAATGAAACCATAACCTATAGTTATCTAACAGGATTATCTTCGCAACGGTATAGGGTTCCGCATAATTTCATGTTCGTACAGAGCTATACATTTATTAGAAATAGGTGTTAATATGAAACGCTGCTCTGGACTGCCGCATTCCAAATCAGTTTTCGTCGTTGTTTTATATCAGTATAGACATTTAATTACAGGGGGTTCTATCTTATCGAGTCGGCTTCGATATGAGCCGTAGAGCATCTTGTTTCGATTTATATTTTATCTAATGAAGATTTTAGAGCGTAGCATGTACAGTGAATTCTAGATTCAATGTCGGCTTTTGAAACGACATTTCGTGATGATAATCTCTGTATTTTAAACCTAAATCACTACACAATAATTATAAACAGTAACGAGATTACCTAAACATAAGGTATGGGCATTTGGAAAGAGTATTCATTCATGTATCACATCGAACGCTCGGGTTACATCTACGAGTAACAGCCGAAATATCGGTTCTATTTAATCGATTCAAACTAGATTTCGTTTAAATAAATTCTATTTGGTTTTGTTATGGATTGGAAGACCGAGTCGGCCTTCCATTCATCACAATCAAACTATGGGGTTTTGCCAGGGAAATAATTTGTTTATAAGTTATCGATATAGCTATATGGATGTACATAAACACATTTATCGCGATTAATTTGATTAATTAATACTTCAGCATGAATAAACAAGTGAATGTTTCACTTGCCTATGACGACGGCGCAACGACGGCGATCCAGAACCAACGACGAGATGATGGCTAGGCTCGGATCTGGCCGGAGTTAGGCAAGGGACTCGTTGGAGATGGTAGCTACAGGGGCTCAGGGGCACTGGCGCCGGCAGTAGAGTGCAGAGGTCGATGGTGAGAATGAAGCGGCGAAGGCAGCGGGTGGTAAGAGCTTGGAGACGGGGAGGTGCTCGAATGAGTTGAAGAGGGTGGCACTGTCAAGGAGGAGCAGGGGATGGAGGGTGTCAGAGAGGGTCGTCGTCGGCAAGAGGTCGAGGAGCTTGATGGTGAGCGGTGGATGGTGAGGGACTCGGTGTGAGGAGGTAAGAGATGAAGAAGGGAGTTGTGGAGGACCCGAGTGTGGTGGTGGTGTGGAGGCGAGATCGTCGAAGACGATGGCGGTGCTCGGTGGTGGAAAAAGTTCGCCGGCGAGAGAAGGGGTTGGGGTTGGGTTGGAGGAGATGATGTGAGAAAGGGGGAGATAGAGAAAGAGAGAAAGAGATACAGATTTAAAGAGAGGGAGAGGCGGGGATTTGGAGGAAGGGGTCTTTAGTTGGTAAGGATCGTAGGGCGGCGTCGAGAAAGCGCGGGTCTCACGGGGGTGGGTGCGAGAGAGGAGTGGAGCTGTTGGGGAAAAAGAAAAGGAAAGGAAAAGAAGAAGAAGAGGAGATGGAGACCGGGTCGGGTCGAGTCGGGTTGAGGGAAAGGAGTTGGCAGGCTTGGGCCGGGGAAAGGATTAGGGTTTGAGTTAAAATATTTAGAGTTAGGTTTATATATATATATATATAAGAATAATGGAGGAAAGATGTCATAGGAGGGAATTTCCTCCTATGGCGTCGAAAAAATACACTTTCCATCATTTTTTCCGCCAATCGGCACCCACCATCTTCATCGTTATCATCTAATATGTGGGTATACCAAATTTCATGTGATTCTACAACTTTTTCACCGTTGATTTAGCAATGTAAGAAGTTCTATTGTCGGTAAACCGTTAATTTTGAACCCACTAAATCAACGGTGAAAAGGTTATAGAATCATATAAAATTTGGTGTATCCACATCTTAGATGATAACGATAAAGATGGTGGGTGTCGATCGTTGGAAAAAATGAGGAAGGGTGTATTTTTTTGACGCCATAGGAGGAAATTCCATCCTATGGTATTTTTCCTCCATTAACCTTAATGATTAAGATGGTGGGTGCCGATCGTCGGAAAAAATGAGAAAGGATGTATATTTTCGGTGGGTTTTGCCAGAGAAATAATTTGTTTATAAGTTATCGATATAGCTATACGGATGTACATAAACACATTTATCACGATTAATTTGATTAATTAATACTTCAGCATGAATAAACAAGTGAATGTTTCACTTGCCTATGACGACGGCGCAACGACGGCGATCCAGAACCAACGACGAGATGATGGCTAGGCTCGGATCTGGCCGGAGTTAGGCAAGGGACTCGTTGGAGATGGTAGCTACAGGGGCTCGAGGGCACTGGCGCCGGCAGCAGAGTGCAGAGGTCGACGGTGAGAATGAAGCGGCGAAGGCAGCGGGTGGTAAGAGCTTGGAGACGGGGAGGTGCTCGAATGAGTTGAAGAGGGTGGCACTGTCAAGGAGGAGCAGGGGATGGAGGGTGTCAGAGAGGGTCGTCGTCGGCAAGAGGTCGAGGAGCTTGATGGTGAGCGGTGGATGGTGAGGGGCTCGGTGTGAGGAGGTAAGAGATGAAGAAGGGAGTTGTGGAGGACCCGAGTGTGGTGGTGGTGTGGAGGTGAGATCGTCGAAGACGATGGCGGTGCTCGGTGGTGGAAAAAGTTCGCCGGCGAGAGAAGGGGTTGGGGTTGGGTTGGAGGAGATGATGTGAGAAAGAGGGAGATAGAGAAAGAGAGAAAGAGATAAAGAGATACAGATTTAAAGAGAGGGAGAGGCGGGGATTTGGAGGAAGGGATCTTTAGTTGGTAAGGATCGTAGGGCGGCGTCGAGGAAGCGCGGGTCTCACGGGGGTGAGTGCGAGAGAGGAGTGGAGCCGCTGGGAAAAAAGAAAAGGAAAGGAAAAGAAGAAGAAGAGGAGATGGAGACCGGGTCGGGTCGGGTCGGGTTGAGGGAAAGGAGCTGGCAGGCTTGGGCCGGGGAAAGGATTAGGGTTTGAGTTAAAATATTTAGAGTTAGGTTTATATATATATATATATAAGAATAATGGAGGAAAGATGTCATAGGAGGGAATTTCCTCCTATGGCGTCGAAAAAATACACTCTCCATCATTTTTTCCGCCGATCGGCATCCACCATCTTCATCGTTATCATCTAATATGTGGGTATACCAAATTTCATATGATTCTACAACTTTTTCACCGTTGATTTAGCAATGTAAGAAGTTCTATTGTCGGTAAACCGTTAATTTTGAACCCACTAAATCAACGGTGAAAAGGTTATAGAATCATATAAAATTTGGTGTATCCACATCTTAGATGATAACGATAAAGATGGTGGGTGTCGATCGTTGGAAAAAATGAGGAAGGCTGTATTTTTTCGACGCCATAGGAGAAAATTCCATCCTATGGTATTTTTCCTCCATTAACCTTAATGATTAAGATGGTGGGTGCCGATCGTCGGAAAAAATGAGAAAGGATGTATATTTTCGACGTCATAGAAGGAAATTCCCTTCCATGGCCTCTTTCCTCCATTAAAACCCCCCCTCTTTCTCTCTCTCTCTCTCTCTCTCTCTCTCTCTATATATATATATATATATATATATATATTTGAGAATAATGGAGGAAAGATTTCATCGAAGGGAATTTTCTCCTATGGCGTTGAAAAAACACTCTCCGTCGTTTTTTCCGACGATTGGAACCCATCATCTTTATCGTTGTCATCTTAGATATGGGTACACCAAATTTCATATGATTCTATAACTTTTTCACCGTTGAATTAGTGGGTTCAAAATTAACGGTTTACCGACAATAGAACTTTTACATTGCTAAATCAACGGTGAAAAGGTTGTAGAATCACATGAAATTTGGTGTACCCACATCTTACATGATAACGATGAAGATGGTGGGTTCCGATCGTCGGAAAAAACCACAGAGGGTGTGTTTTTTCGACGCCATAGGAGGAAACTCCCTCCTATGGCCTCTTTCTCCATTATTCTCTCTCTCTATATATATGGGGCTTGGGTTAAGGTGTTTGTGTAGAAGAAAAATAAAGAGTTGGGAAAAAAGGAAGAAGAAGGGGTTACAGGGGAAAGGTAGGAAAATTATTGGAAATGATAATTATTAAAAAACAGATTTGAATACAATTAAACTGGTTATTACAATAAATGTGGAATATTTGGAGGTTGTGGATTAAAAAAAACCATTTATTTTTCTTAGAAAACTAACTTGATCTAAAAACAATTTTGACAACAATATAAATTCTATCATAATAGGATCTCTATCATGCTGTATAGCACAGGAATAGTCCTAAACTTTTGTCATTTCAACCTCTGAGAAATAAAGTCATGAATCAGCTTAAGAAAAAAAAAAACCCTTCAAAATCCTCGTAACAAGAAATAAAGAAAATCTAACATGGTCATCCATTTCCTTTTCATTCTGTCTAAAAAATAACAATAAACTATAAAGAAGAATCAAATCTAAACCTAAGCACGTTTTCCAAATAAAGTAAAAAAACAAAACAAAACCAAACAAAAACAAACAGTCAATGCAGGCCACTCGCTGCTCAATGTTGGCTTCACAAAACACGAGTATGAGTCCTCCAACATCATTCTCGTTGCTCGTGGCGTCTTCTTCAAGGCAAGAAATTTCTCTCTAAATATTTGTTTTGCTATATGTATCTAAATTTGGTTCCTTGTAATGTCTCACCCATTAAATTATGAGAAAACAGGGTCTTCATGTACCATGCAGTCCCAAAATTACAGTGGACTTTCACATAAGCCGGTGGGGTTCAGGAATTTAACTGCAAAATAGCCAACGAGCCCTACTGACCCATGTGTGAGGTCGCTGCAGTTTAGGCCTGCATGTCCCTGCTGTCCCCGTTTTCCACTTAAATTATATTCTGTAACCTTTACTTTTGATTCTTTGATCACTAAAAATATACAAAAATTGAAATATAAAATATATACTCATGGTCCTCAAACATAATATGATTAAATTAAATATCCGAATTAAATGATTTCTGCTTAATATATGAAAATTAAATGATTAGTGTTTTATGTTTGAGTAAATATTGCAGATAACAATTTTCAATTTTTTTTAGTTTACTATTTATAATGAACACAGAGCATCTGTAAACATTTGAAATGCATGAGACATTTGCAGTTCATTCAAATTTTATGACATTTATGCCACTTTATTTTGGCTACCATTTTATTCAAGGATGAGGTTTTTTTTTTCTTTTCTGTAATCTATTTAGTACCTAACTTTGCTTGATTCATGCAACTTCAACTTTGATGCGAGCTGAACTATTCATTTTGTAATCCGATTAGAAACTACTATTTTTTGAATAAAACGAAAGCTTAAAAAGCCCCGCGTTTTATTAAACCAGATTTTAACGAAACAAGAAATAAGAAATAGTAAAGAAAGTACACAAGAGTACAATAATGGGAAACAGACCCCTACAGTCCAAAGCCGAAACCGAGGAACAACCCCTGAGTACAAACAACAGTCAAGGCCCCTAGGACATGTAAGCATGTGTGGGTCGAGCAAAACCAAATCATGCCCCAGCACAAGGTGTTCGTCTACGTCTTCGTGTCCCGCTGCTCCTTCCGCCTTCCACCTGACTCGGGCCACCATCGTCCACACCCTCCGGGATGTGCACTCTCGCCCTCTTCCTAGCGCTCTTTGATGCTACCCTTGACCAGAATAAAGTTACCGTATCAATCCAATTGCTTATTCCATTTACCGATTTGAACTTGTTATTAAAAACTTTATCATTTCATTCTTTCCAAATAAGCCAAGGCAAAAGCCCAAATATCCCTAAAAGGTCGATCTATACAGCTGATGCATTGGGTCCTCCATGTCCCCCAAAGGTCATGAAAGGAACCAGGTGGCGTTTGCCAGCCCAAAGCTCTACGAGCCATGTCCCAGACTAAGACAGACACCGGACATGTCACAAAAAGACGCTCTACCGGTTTGTTTTCGTTCTGTTTTCATTCCCGCATAGCTGGCAACACGACGGTCCTATCCACTTTTTCTTTGAGAGATCGTCTCTTTGTTAAAATCGCATTTTTGTCCGCTAACCATAAAAAGAACCTGACTTTTGTTGGGGCCTTGATCTTCGAACCGATGCGCTGTTGTCCGATCCACCGTAACCAAGCACTCGATAAAAGGACTAGACAAAGAAAACTTTGTTCGGACCCCACCTCCACCTCATCCGGTCCTCTACCCCTTCGCCCGCCGATTTCCAATCTTACAGGAAGGTTATTAAGTTCTTACATGCCTTTCTCTCTACTGTTGAGAGGTCTCTCATAAACAAAGACCACCATTTGTCATTCTTCCACCGTTGTGCCACCGACACGTTTGGGTTTTTTGCTAAGGGATATAAATCCGGAAATTTATTCTGAAGGTTCAGTTCTCCACACCAAAAATCTTTGCCAAAAGTTAACATGGTTGCCTCTCCCCAAAGTAAATGTAACGCCTTTAAAGAAGGCCTATCTCACCGAATAGATGCCTTTTCAAAAGCCGGACGCTGATCCCAAATTCTTGCACTCAGCGTTCAAGGCTCCAGATTTATTCGAGTATGCCGCCCTGATGGTTTTCACCCACCTTGTCTCTTTTTGCGCCACCCATAGCCAACACCATTTCCCGAGCAAGGCCTTATTCATTTCGACTAGGTTTTTGATGCCCAACCCTCTTTCTTGCTTCGATTTGCACACCAAAGCTCATTTTGCAAGATAATACCCCTTCCCACTACTTCCTTTCCATAAGAATCTTCGTCTTATGATGTTAATCTTTTTAATGACCCAGGCCGGGAGTAGATAAAACGACATGTACTAAATCGGTAAAGCAGTGAGGACCGAATTTATCAAAGCTATCCTTCCTCCAATCAAGACGCAAATCGCTTTCCAGTCTTCTAGTTTACATTGAAAGCAGTCTATGAGAGGGTTCCAATCCCTCTTTTTCAAAGAGCCCGACCTAAGAGGTAGTCCTAAGTATCTGATTGGGAATTCAGCTGTTTTACAATTAAAGATTCCAGCTATCGTACCCTCCCATTCGTTGTCGTGATCCAACCCAGTCAAAGTACTTTTGTTATAATTAATCTTCAATGCTGATCATAGCTCGAAAGTGTAGAGTATCGACTTTATTCTAACGGCTTCAGTAACATCGTAGCTCTTGAACAATAAAGTATCATCTGCTTATTGTAGGTTGATAACAACGCTTTTATTGCCACCTAGGCCTAATCCATTAATCAACCCCTTGCTCTTGAATCGGGCAATCATATTAGAGAGGCCATCTGCCACAATTGCAAAGATGAGAGGAGAAAGGGGGTCTCCCTGTCTTGACCCTCTCTCGCAGCGAAATTCATTTGTGTCAATTCCGTTAACACAGACCAAAACCGAGGCAAATAGCAACCGTATCCGTATCCAATTTATCCATTCTCCTCCAAATCCTTTAAGCTTTAAGGCCTCAAGTATACATCCCCAGTCTACAATATCATAGGCCTTTTCAAAATCAAGTTTTAGAATACACACACCTCTCTCTCTTTTTGGCGTCTTGTATCACTTTCTGAACAATAGCAATACCATCCATAATATTCCTCCCTGTCAGGAATCCAGTTTTTGCCTCATCAATCATCTTCTCCGCAATCGTCCTTGATACATGTAGATACTATATTTTGTGCAAATAAGTCACAAGTACCGAGCATAGTTTGGTAATGTCGCTTCAGTCACAAGTTTGAAAGTAAAATGTCGGCATTATCGACAAGTTGGGATCCCGATCTCTCGCTATCATCAAGCTCACAAAATAACAACCACTTACACCAAAAAAGAAAAAGAAAAAAACACACCGGATTTTCATGGTCTGGCCATCTCGGCTACAACCTTTGTACGAATGTCTCAAATTAGATTTCACTATAAGAGAATAACATATACATGTTTCTCTCTTTTCTCGACTCCCTCTCTTGTTCTCTCCACACAAGAAGGAAGGCCACACAAACCCGTCAACAAGACTACATCTTGGCCGGTAAGCTCTCCAGAAAAGAGTACATATAATGTTACAAATCTAATACCATCCATCATCTATTAGTAGCCTATACTAATGGTTGACCAGCACAAAAGGCCCAGGTCAAAATAGTAGATGTGGATACGAGATACAACTCTAACAATCCTCATCTTGGCTCTGTTTAGCGGATCAATCCGGAGATTCACTGTTGTTCTCCAAATCTACTCCACAAACATTAGGGATGCTTTGATCATGAGAAACTTGAGACTTTGCGCCTTGTTTTACGATAAACATTCAAGTTCCGGGGAAAGAAGGGCTTAACTTTTATTCGACATTCAGTTTTAACAGATATAATTAATGGGACAAATGAAACATTCATCTGTATTACAAAAATCATCACAAAGTTGATCCTAATCTAGGTTCCTTCATTATTTTTCCTTTTTTAAACTTACAATCTATTTTTTTTTATTTCCTCTACTTTAACAAAATTATAAAAATAAGAACTAAACTATCCAAACAGGAATTTGCATTGAAAATCCCTCGGCTTATCGTACATAAAAGAACATAGCTAGACTCTAGAATATCCTCATTACAAATAATGAAATCTGACCGATTCTAACTCTAAATTCTCAAACGTGGCTATTATTTCTTAAAAGGACAACTAAAATAGAGGAAGAGCACGGTGAGCTGGAGAATTTCAAAAAGCTTCCGAGATCCTGCATCACAGAGTACAGAATGTCTCGTAATTATATCAATTATCGCGACAACAAACTAAATACACCTAATTCAAAATCTAAACACATAATGTTAAGTAAATTTCAAATAATATGCCATAAGCCTCAAATGAATGTTATTATGATGGGTTTTTTTTGATACACCCCACTGTAAACTTCCACATTTTCAAATACCTCACTCCAAAACTGATATTTTTTTAAAAACCCACTCCAAAGTCTTAACTAAACTATATACCCCACTCTGGTTAACTTCCATAACTTTGGTTTAAGTTCAGTGTTAAATATATCTGTTAGAGGGGCAGAAAGACCAAATTACCCCTCTAACAGCTATATTATGGGTTTAAATTGCCTTTTATCCTTTCTCTCTTCATTCTATTCTCAATTCATGCTTCTTTCTCCTCTCCTCTAGCTGCTTCTTTATCCTCGTCCTCTCGGCTCTCTATCCTCTATCCTCTCTCCCATCAATTGCTTCTCTCTCTTCATCCTTACAAGCTCATTCTGTTTCTCTCTCCTCTTTCTCTCAAAATAAGTTATAATCTCGGGTCATCTTCCCTTCAAGTGCTTTGCAGATGTGGCTTTGCTGCAAAATTGAATCTTTGCACGAAAGAATGCAAGTATAAAGGTGAATGGTTTTATGGATGTCCTAATTTTCCAAATTGGTGTGATCTTTTGCAGCAAAATAACAGATAGAAGAAGGAATAATATTGGAAAAGCAGATTCCCAAGCTACAAGAAATGAAAATCAAATCCTTTCATTAGTTGAGTTGGAAGTTAGAGATGATACAAGAGATGATTGAAGCCAAAACAAACAAGCAATGAAGAGATGGAGACGAAGATACGTCTCAAATTGCAAGATCAGATGTATATGCTTAAAGTTATTCTTGGTATTGTAATTTTGATTTTACTAATTGCAATTGTTGTAAACCACTAATTATATGCTATGCAAGAATGATACTAGTGTAACTTTGTCTCAGTTTGTTTATGAAAATTATGTAATGCAATGGTCTTAATTATATGCACTACAATGGTTGGAGAATGGCGTGTCTTTAGGAATCCAGATTGTCTCAATTTGTCTCAGACACAGTAAACTCTTACACACAGCAAGTGAGAAAATATGCCAAACATACAAAATTATAGAAGAGAGAAGCAGGTAATTGCACTTAAGTTAAACCTGAAATATATGTATGAACAAAACATACATGGTCATATGAGAGAGAAGCACTTAAGCACAAAACATACACAGTTAATATATTTATGAACTAAAGAAAGCTCGAACATTACACAAGATTCTTAATAGATAGGAATATCATTCCATCCAAGATAAGTCTAGGCACTTCCCAGTTTAAGTTAAGTTTCAGTATTACAAACCCAAAAAGGGAAAGGGAAATACTGAGTTACACATCAGTTCAGTAACAAAATACATCAAATTCTCCAAGGTTTCTTTGCCACTTCCTTCTTTCCCCTCACTGGAGCCAGTTTGCCATTTCCTTTGAATGCTGGAACTTTTTGGGACTTATTGTGATTTGAAAGTTTCCCACTTCCCAACCATCTGGTTGTTCATTTGGTTGGATTGGGCCAAGGATAACACTTGGTTCTTCATTTGGTGCTTGAACTAGTTCTTGATCTGGTTCATGATTTTGGGCAATGTTAGAAAAGTTCTCCAACTCCATGTGTTGTGAGTTCTCACCAATTTGACTTCCCCCATCAAATACTGGTTCTTGTGGAATAATTTCAGTTGGTGTGTCACGCCCCGTTTCCCAAAAATAATAGGATTGACAAAAATATTAAAATAATAGAGTTGCGAGGACGTGACGAGACCCACAACACAACAACAACAACTGAGCCTTTTATCCCAAGCATATGGGATAGGCTACATGAACCAACACGAGAATCACGCCGGGTCCAGCACATGGATCCTCTGTCTCCACTCACTTCTATCGAACAATATACTTTCATTGAGTCCTTTGGCAACCATATCGTTTCGTATCACCTCCATCCATGTTTTCTTCGGTCTCCCTTTTGCCCTTTTGCCATTGCCCATATCGAGAGTATCTATTCGTCGAACCGGTGCTTCCATAGGTCTGCGTCGCACATGACCAAACCATCTTAGCCGGTTTTCCCGCATCTTCTCCTCCACAGGTGCTACACCAACTTTTGCACGAATATCCTCATTTCGCACCTTATCTTTTCTAGTGTTACCGCACATCCAACGAAGCATGCGCATCTCTGCTACATGCATCTTCTGTGTATGATGCTTCTTAGGAGCCCAGCATTCTGTACCATATAATAAGGCAGGCCGAATAGCGCTCCGATAAAACTTCCCTTTCAATTTTAACGGAAAGTTACGATCACACAAAATCTCTGTTGCACTCCTCCATTTCAACCAACCAGCTTGGATCCTTTGATTAACATCACTATCGATCTCCCCATTCTTTTGGATGAGGGAACCTAGATATCTAAACTGGTCGTTCGGTGATATCTCTTGCCCTTCCAATGTTATACCAATATGGTTTTAACTTCTCTGGCTACTAAATTTGCAGTGCATATATGCTGTCTTGGACCTGCTCAATCTGAATCCCCGAGATTCCAAAGTTTGCCTCCATAATTCCAATTTGGCATTAACCCCTGCTTTCGTCTCATTTACTAGAACAATATCATCAGCGAATAGCATACACCAAGGTACCTCATCTTGGATAGTTCTAGTAAGCTCATCCATCACGATGATAAACGGGAATGGACTTAATGCAGATCTTTGATGTAAACCAATAGTAATCGGAAAATCACTCGTTAAGCCGCCGCAAGTTCTGACATTTGCCACTACTCCATCGTACATATCCTTGATTATGTCAATATAATTGACGGGGACCCCCTTCTTCATCATTGTCCCCCATAATACCTCTCTAGGTACCTTGTCGTACGCTTTTTCTAAATCAATAAATATCATATGCAAATCTCTTCTCTCTCGAAAACGCTCGACAAGTTGACGAAGCAAATGAATAGCCTCTGTCGTCGATCGTCCAGACATGAACCCAAACTGGTTCTCTGTTATCTTAATATCTTTCCTTAGCCTGTGTTCAATCACTCTCTCCCAAAGTTTCATGGTGTGACACATCAGTTTTATTCCACGGTAGTTTGAGCAACTTTGAATGTCACCCTTGTTCTTGTAGATAGGTATAAACATACTTTTCCTCTATTCATTTGGCATCTTTTTTGTCTGCCAAATCTTATTAAACAGGTATGTCGGCCACTTAACGCCTATTTCTCCTAAGTATCTCCAAATCTCGATAGGAATCCCGTCAGGACCAACCGCTTTTCTTAAACCCATTCTGTTCAAGGCTTCTTTAACCTCAGGAAGTCTTATTTTACGCATAAAATCACGGTTTATATCTTGAGATTGAATGACAAGTCCATCCAAATTCTTAGTAAAGCTCTCATTGAACAATTTGTTAAAATAATCTCTCCATCTTTCCTTGATATCCTCATCTCGAACTAAAACCTTCTGATTTTCATTTTTGACACACTTCACCGCACATAAGTCTCTAGTCTTCATTTCCTGCATCCGAGCAATTCGGTATATATCATTTGCAGCCTCTTTAGTGTCTAATTTCTCGTACACCTCCTTGTAGACCTTAGATTTAGCTTCCCGGACAGCTTTCTTAACTTCCTTTTTAGTCATTTTGTACTTCTCAAATCTCTCCATATCTCTACTTTTCTTCAAATCTTTATAAGAATCCTTTTTAATTTTAATAGCAGCCTTTACATCTTCATTCCACCATGATATGTCCTTAGATGGTGGAGCACCACCTCTCGACTCACCAAGTAGATTTCTAGCTACCTTCTTGATACAACTAGCCATTTTGTTCCATGTTTTGTCTGGATCGTCTTCCGACTGTCAATCCGCTTCTTGTACTACACGATCTATAAAAGCCTTTTGGTTACCTTCATTCAATCGCCACCATTTAATTTTAGGCTCTACCTTACGTCTAATCTTCCTAGGTTCTCTTCTAAATCGAAAATCTAGAACTAAAAATCCATGTTGAGTGGTTACACTCTCACCTGGCACTACCTTACAGTCGATACAACAACCTCTATCTATTCTTCTCGTCAGAAAAAAGTCTATTTGACTAGCACGAGACCCACGACGTATCTATATAAAGAAACACACCTTCCTGATATAAATACGCTAAGCATATGTACATACTGTAATTATATCACAAGAATTTAGAACAATATTTATTAAACAAGATAATTAGGTTTACAACAAAATAACAAGTTTCAAGCGATACAAAAGAAAGGGCCTTCAAACACGAGGCAACAAGATACATGTCGTAAAGTGTTAACAAAAGGAGAGACTAATACTTTGGAAATGGCTGTAAGTGTGAAAGGTCTTTAGATTGATACGTCCTCCTCACCGAGCACTGCTTCGTCCCCCTCTAAAATGGAATCTAGTGAACATTTCAAGAAAAAGAGAAAACATATGAAATGCCCGTCAGCGAACTAACGCGCGCGGTAAGTCTCCCAAAAATCCAATAAAAGTAATAAAAATATGATATTGATAAAACAAAATCAACTTAGTAAATAACAAGGAAAAATAATGTAAGCTAATGTAAAAAGATATTGACGTAAATATATTTAAAATCATGTTTTATCTTGTACGAATCAAAATAAGAATACGGCATGTAACATCGTGGATATTCCGTTCGTCTTGTCGGAACATCATATGGGGATTCTTGAGGTAACCCTATGAATTCAAGAGGTGACCCTCGCCCTCATGATGTGACACTTTGTTCCACATGGCACTTTGTTCCGCATATAATAGCATTTGCCGTCTTCTCGATATATACGACTCTATTCCTTTTCCAACTCCCCATTACCCCATGTCAAAAACAGTTTACTACATGAAGCATGAATTTTCTATAAACAAGAGTAAACCAATAACATGAATCAAGTATCAATCATATATAAAGTAGTAATCACGTATCAAGTATCTCATGCAAAAAGTAAACCGACATAACTTGTAAAATCTTATAAAACATGAATAAATACTTGGGAAAACTATATGATGAAAACTTGCAATAGTCGCATAATTTCACCAGGAAGATACGACAAGAGCTTCCGGAAAATATAAATATACGGACAATGGAAACTTACATTGTTTTAGATCTGAAAGACACACCGGCAGCTTGTTTAAGTTGTATCTCCCACCATCGATCTCGAAAATACTTGAAATTTGGAGAATGTCTGGGAATTTCTGGAATTTACGTTGTAACTTTTTTGATGGAAAAATCGTAGTGCAAAAGGTTGTGGAGGTGAAGGGTGTATATATAGAAGCGAGAGTTGGGTCAAATCCAATAAAAAAATCCAATAGCCCGCAAAAAATAAAACAAACAAATAAACAAATCAAAACCAATAAAAAAGTATTTAAACAAACAAACAATTTAAAATAACAAACAAATAAATAATTATTTAAAATTCTTTTCTATAACAATTTTTTTTCCTAAATTGTAATAAAATCATTTATACGTCAAATCTATTATTTCAACAATAAATAATATTCTTTTCAAATCAAATCTTAAAAATAATAATTCTTTTTAAAATAATTTCTCTTCTCCTCTTCTTCTTTAAAAACAAAACAATAAAATCTAATAAATTCATTAAAATTCTTTTCTCACCTTTTAAAATAATAACAAATTAATTTTATCTTTTCCAAAAACTATTTTCTAAATAATATTCCGTTTTGAAAATCTACCAAAATCTTTTTTTCTTAAAAAAAATTTCCTTTTCTTTTTTCTCTTTCCTTTTTCAAAATTAAAATTCTCGTTTATTATTTAAGAATCAAAACAAACAAGATTAAATCCAAACAAAATTTTATTTATTTTAAAACGGGCACGGTCGTTACATGGTGCTTCATTCCTATTTTTCCTCCTACTACTACCATTGGTTGAACTGAATTATAGAAAACTGGTAAGGTAAGGATCGAGATAAACAGATAATGTATGGCTTTGCTGTGTGCGTGTCAGTTTTTTTTAAGTGGGTATATGTTATTATACTAGCTGACAATTAGTGTTTATTTTTAAGTGTGTATGTGTTATTATACTAGTTGACAATTAGTGTATATTTTTGTTGTGTGTTTGTGAATTTGGTGTGTGTATCAGTTTTCTTGCTAATTTGGTATGTGTATGTGAACAAGGTTTTCTTGACATGTACCTTTGATGTGTGTTTTTCTTCTCTGTGTATCAGTTGTATCCCTGGCCTGTGTATCAGTAATTTGATATATGTGAATTTTATGTGTGCGTCAGATTTTTATGTGCAAGTTAAAAGGATGCAGGTGAAATTAGTGTTGCAATGTGAAATCGGTGCATGTGTACAAGGGTGCATGTGATTTAGTGTTCAAAATTCAAATTCACATGAAAATGTACCTTGCTGGCCTTGTGTCCCTGCATGTTGTGATGTGTCCATGTGCTGAGATGGTCCACTCTGATTAGGTAGATTCCTGCTTCTTTTTCTTGATGCAGTGGACCTGGGCTTGGCAAGTGATGAGAAAGATAATCCAAAGACAACAATAGTAATATAAAATGGCATCTCTTGATGAGTGCAATGCTATTAAGCAAAAGTATTGAATGAGCATTCAACCTTGTTTGAGATTGCCCTCGAGTGCTTTCAGTGGGAACTGAAGGATTGATAGGGTTTGTACATCTATTAAAATGATGAACCCAACCAAAACATCTAGTGCATTGGTGACTTGAACCATTTTTTTTCTTCTTCTTCCTCCCAGTCACACCTTCCCTCCTTATCCTTCGAGTCTTTGGTTTTCCTCTATGTCTCTTTGTATGAGGAGGCCCAACTTCAAATGGCATCTCTACAGTCATCCACTCAGCTTTTGATGGCAAAATTTTGACAGGATTCAAGTATCCCTCAATATATCTGTATATTCATGATCAATAGCTACAATTAAGGTAAAGTTAAGTTATTTCATTGATTTATGCAACTTTATTTACTTCACTGATACTCAAGAATCAGCTTAATATACATGTATGATACTCAACAACTACAAACATATAAGATTATATCTTAGCAAGTATAAACCAGAATTCAATTAATCCAACTTCAGGTTTACTCTACTAAATATTTAACTAAAACTGGCATCGATTAAGTATTTATATTAAATAAGAACAACAAATTTCAAATTTACCTTGTTTTATGAAAGCACTCATCAACAAAATCTTCCCACTTGATGTTTCTTGTACCAGATAAAACAACAATATCATGTGTGCAAGGAATTCCAGTCATCTACCATCTTCTACAGCTACAAGTTTTGTCTTGAAGGTTTACATGCTTTCTGAAGTTACCATCATTAACCTCATACTCCATTTCACCTGCTATATCAACTAGATACCCCAAGGGTTCTCTTGTCTTCTCCATTAAGTATTTTTCCACCATTGGAACCAAGGCTCCTTTCTATTTGAGGGTTTGACTCTTTCTTAACACCATCTTCTTCATGATCTTAGCTCATATATTATCCACTAAGTCACAAACTGGTAGACCCCTTGCATCTAGAACCCATGCATTGAAACTTTCACTGAGATTATTTGTAATGTAATGATTTCTTGAAAGTGTTCTAAAAGTTGCTCTACTCCACACCCAGAGCAAATTGCCATCTCTGCCTTTACCCTTCCTTTGTAGCTCAACACATGCATTACCTGACTTTTCTCTGAGCTCCATCATGGCTTGTTCATGTTCAGTTTGTGAAAAGCCTCTAGCTGCACTCCAAATTGCCCTTTCATAAAAATCACCAGGGTTGGTCTTTTTAAATGACTTCCATAGGTGTCTTGTACACACCCTATGCTCAGCATTTGGCATTACAACTTTTAAAGCTTGCTCTAGCCCCTTCTCCATGTCACTCATTATTGTTAGATTTTTCACTTCCCCATCCAAAGCCATTTTTAGATTTTCAACAAACCAACTCCAAGAACCACCTGACTCACCCTCTACCACAGCAAAAGCTATAGTATACAACCCATTGTTGCCATCTAAAGCATTGGCTGAAAATAAAGTTCCCAAATATTTACCTCTCAGATGGCAACCATCAACACCAATAAAGGGCCTACATGCCTTTTTAAACCCATCTACACAAGCATCATAGACAATATGATTTCCACAATCCTTCTTACAAGTTCAGCAAGAAGTCTAGGCACTAACTTGTAGTTATCTTCTACTTTACCAAATGCCAATTCTCTTGCTCTTTCCCTGGCTCTCCAGAGCCTATTATAAGGAATGCCCCCTAGCTAATACTCTTTCATGATGTGAAGACCAACTTGTTTAGGGGCAAAGTTTCTATTTTGCCTCACTTTATCCACTACCTGCTCTATCCACTACCTGCTCAGCTATCCAGTTTGCTGTGGCTTGAGAGTTCCCAATTCTGTTGATGCCAGTGCATGTGTGATTGGAATTCAATATTTTGATCTGTACTGTCACTCTGTCTTGTGGCAAAACACTTGCTCTTAGCCTCCAAGGACAATTTTAGCTGCACATAGTATAACCCATCTTGTTCCATCATTGATCTCATATTTGGTTTGAAAATTACGAGTTATAGCATGTTGTGTGATACACATCAAGAACTCTTCCTTATTCTTGAGCTTCTTGCCCTCTTCAATCACAGTATCTTTTTTATTCACATCCCATAGGGCTCCTTCAAATTCTGCAACATCATTTACTTCACCATCATCATCGTTATTTAGTCCAACTGGAACATCAGCATCAGCATCATCACTACTTGGAAGATCACGGTAATTATCTTCAGAGTAACAATCATCTCCATCATCTCCTACAGCTTCATGATTCTCTACATCAACTCTTTGTTCATCGTCTCCTTGTTCATCATCCATTGCCACATAGTATAATTCTTCATTTAAAGCTGCCCTGTAAGCTTTTTTTTCAGCATTAGACATTCCCCCAACTGCTCCTCTGCCTCTGCCTCTGCAACTTGAGCTTGCTGCTTCTGCATCCTGACCTGAAACAATTGCAGTTTGCTGCTTCTGTAATCTTGGACCCCTTCTAGGTGTGACTTGTTCATTATTGGGGTTCTTGATGGAGACATAACTATCCTTTGAGATGCAAGTTTTCTTGGAGAGAGCTCAGAACGTTTCACTTCATGAGACATATACATTGTCACTGTTCCTGAATCAAGATATGAGTTGAGCATCTGCATGTAGTCTTGGTCATCTTTTACTGTCTTGTACAATGATGGATCAGAGTTGTAGATGATATATGCAAATCTCAAATTGAATCTAACACACCAAGGTATCTGCACTTTAATTTCATCAACCAAGTCCTTCAAACTTGTTTTGTCAACATCAACTGTAAAGGATTTAAATTGGCCACCCTCATATTTTACCCTCTTTGTTCTTGGCATTGGCTTCCAATAGCCACCGCTTCTTAGAAGAATAACAACAAACCTATCATCCATATTCAAAATCTGCGGTCACAGGAAAATATAAGAAAAACATAAATTTAATAGATAAATTTATATATTAATTTATACAAGACACTATCATAGTTTTCAATTTCAAGAATGCAACCCGCATTCTCATAGTTTTTATTTTTTTCTCTCCAATTTAAAGCATACAATCTCCGTTCTCATAGTTAACCTTCTCCAACTTTTAAGAATGAATGATCTAATTTTGAACACTCGGTGAAGAAAACCCTAATTTGAAACATACCATTGTCAAAATCGACATAATAATGTATGGAATCACCCTAAACATCCTAACTTGATAGTAAAAGCAAGTAAGATTGACATTTAAAACCCAAAAAATCGACATAATAATGTATGGAATAACCCTAAAAACCATAAATAACAAGACAATTTGAGTCAAGTTAGTACCTTTGCTGTGCCAGATTTGGGGATCTCGTTGCTATGGCTTGATCAACTCATGTCGAGATGAGAAAGAAAAAGAAGATGGGTGGGGGGGGGGGGGGGGTTGAGAGAGAGAGAGATATGAGAGTAGCAACAGCGAAGAATAGATAGGAGATGTGGTAATTAATTCCCTGGCCTAACCATGGTTAGCCCCATTAACGGACTTATCAAACAGAACAGGGTATTTAATCAACGGCCAACTTTGGGATGGTTTTTTTTAAAAAATATCAGTTTTTGAGTGGGGTATTTGAAAATATGAAAGTTTCCAGTAGGGTGTATAAAAAAAACCTATTATGATTCCCAAATATAGATGATATATCTCCATAAATAACTTCAATACAATAGCATAATCATTTGATACTAGTTTCAATAATGATTTAAAGTTACCTGTCAGAATGAGCAGTCAGGAAGCCATAGGTAAATGAAACAAAAAAGGGGAAGGGAAACAACGGAAAATGAGTGGGCGTATTCATTTCCCTCGAGCACACTTAACTACGGAGTTCTCAAGCTCCTGTAGTACCGGTTCACTTAAAAGACATCTCTGCATTGAAGAGTGGTGTCATTCCATTTATAGTACAGATCTGCCCTCTTTCGGAATGTATTCCGAAGATTTCCCATTATTCTACAGTGGGTTACACGGACTCAAGAGGTGGCCCCCACCCTTTGGCATGACACTTTGTTCCGTGTGGCACTTTGTTCCGTGAGCAAGGACCGGGACCCGACAATTTTGATATATACACTCTTCCAAGGCTACATTCAATCAATATTGCAATGGCGATTTAACATGAAGATGAAGAAACATACTGCAGGAAGGGAGCGGGCGTTGCCAATTTTCATGGCCAATCATAAGGGATATCCGGCTATGTCATTGGTTCATACACAAAAACATTCCTTCATATTTCAGATTTCCTGCAAAAAAGTTGCTAATTGATGAACTTTGAACGTAAAGAAACAGTAAGATCAAAAGCTATAGTGTCTATTCCAGAAGTTTACACACCATGTAAAGAAAATGCATTCTCTGATTCTCAGAGAACTACATTCTAGACGGGTTTGAAAAAAGAAAGAACCTCAATTAGAACTTTAGCACATTACCCGGTTCATTTCCATTTATAATTACGGACTCGAGACAAGAGTAGTTCCTCTGCATAAAGGCCATGACTACTAGATTCAGGCTGTTCAAATTAGTTTCCAGTTTTAAACTTGAATTTTCAGGCATTGTTCCTTTAAGGATGCAAAATCGGCAAACAGGAAAATAAGGAATAATATGTTCATGAGACTAAAGATGCATCCGCTCCAACAAGAAGTGAAGTGAATGTGCTAGGTTATGAATGAACGAAAAAGACTGAAGATAACAGCTTACAGGCCTATAACGAATCTATTTAGAAACAAAATCCTGAAATTTATGAAACAGAGTTATGCTGCAGCAATCAAATTACAATGAAACATAGAAGTACGTGGTCGATGCAAAGGAAATGCTCATGTTAGTAGGGATACTTTCTCTTCAAAGTCAATACTCGAAAGATATGAATAAACTTGATAGGTTGCAGTTTTCTTTTCGTAAATAACATATAACAAAAACAACTAACCTTTTCTCTTTTCTTGGGGTTAGCCAAATCACTTTTGAGACATGCTCTAGATACAAGTATAATATTATGATTCATTTCAAAAAGTAAAAAATAAAGAATGAAAGATTTAAAATAATGCATAACATGCAACAAGGAAACCATTTTCTGAGTGCACATTTCTTTTTGGAGCTCTCACCCTTCTCCCTATTTCCTATAAAGGCAAGCTTTTGCTTTTCCAGTTTGGACTTAAAAAGTCCAGCCATCTCCGTTCTTTCTGCCACCTCCCAAGTTCAGCCTCTCTCGCAGAGGTTACTGTATCACTCCTCTCTTCAGCCAAATCTCCTTTTAAGGCTAGTCATTTAGATTGATACCTTTGGAGGCTTCCCCTCGCCCTCTGGTAGTTATGGAGGTTGTAGGGTCGGATAGGAGGGCCAGCAACCCTACACTCATAAATCGCTTCCATTAACTCCTTGTAGAGCCCTAGCATAGGGTTCAGGATGCCGTTGACGTCCTTTGCTCCCCTGGCTACTCCAAGGCCAACCCTTTGCTACCCCTAGCTGATAAAGGAGAACTATGTGATCAAGTTAGAAACCGGATGAATATATTATTTGATGCACACAGTGGATGATTTCTATTGCATGTGAATATATAGAACCAACTCAACTGATCGAGTTACAGATCAGTTGCCTACAAAATATTTGAAAGTTATCTTGTTACGACAATAATTGAAAGCTATCTTGTCTACAACAAAATAACATCTCCAATTAATTAGGTTATCTCGACTAGAACCAATTAAATTATTTAGCATATTTTACAGAAGCTCATGCACAACTCAGCCGCCTTGCATTGGTTTAAATTAAATCAGGTACAAATTTCAGAAGCCCCTGTAAGGATAAAGAGCTTAGACTCTTACGAGAAAATGATCGGCTCACTAAATTATTCCCATTAAAAACCCCAACACACATGGTATACAGATAAATGCTCAGATTCTATGAAAAATAAAGCACAATTATCCTCTTTAGATAAATCTCCGCATAAAGTCTCCAAACAACAGAAACAAAAAGGACGATTGTAACATAAAACAAGTGCCCACAATAGAACTAGGATCCGAAGCATCATATCAGTAATTACCTTTCTTTCTTTGGTATATTTGCCATGGATCAAATGCCTCGTTGCACCTTGCTGTGCTGCTGCACAGAAAAGAAACAGCATAATAAAACTCATAAAACTCCTCTGCTTAAAAAAAAAAGCAATAAGTGTTGTTTTGGTGCATCCACAAATCACAGGAAGTTTGAGCAGAAGCATATCTGATCAAACCTTCGAGATACCAAAGTTTTAGTATATCGTATTGAAGTCTATGCATTGAGAATATAGAGTTTGGACGGCATTCATGTACATGCTGATGCAGAAAGAGAAACAAAAATTGCAATAGTGTGACACCAGCAATAATTCTCAAAGTAGATAACTAAATAAGCTTGCAAAATTTAAATGATTTTCAAAAAAGAGCAAGGGCATCAGAATTTAGAGGTAACTATGGAAAAGAAATTAGAAGAGGAATAGGATAGTAAATAGGAGACAGATTAAACAGTTTGAAATCATCGTTCAATGATTCAAAATAAAGGTCAACCCGGACACAATTTTAGAGGAGAGAAACTACAATTCGGAAAGTACATTTACGACAAAGGTATGAGATGATAGATTATCCATAGGAGATTATGTTCCAAGTCCAAGGAACAAATAAAGCTTAGAGTTAGGGGTGCTTGGTACATGGTAAAATCTAGGAGAGAATTGTAGATTCCCACAAAATGTTCCCATGCTTGTTTTGACGCAAATAATATTCCTGTGAATTTAGGATTACACAGGGAATAAGATGACCCCATATCGTAGTAATTTTATTCCTGCTCAAATCGGTGTCTATTCAACTCCCATGAAATATTCCCGCTAATTTGACTTGCAAAGTTGCAATAAGATAGATTTAAAAAATCTGCTAGAACATGGCAATGGAGATTATCTCTCAGCTATCCATTAACAATGTAACATCATGCTATTGTGTTGATAAACATATAAAAACACATAAATAAATAGCTTAGTTAAATAATGTCATTATCTCTTATAGATTCTTTTCTGCTAACCACTAAATTTTATGAATCTCTCTCAAATTTATAGCATATCAAATTCAGAAATGCCTTCTTGCATCTGAGCAATTACATAAGCAACTATATCTCAGCTTCAGATAAAAGGCTTATCAAATATGAAAAGGTAGATTACATCCATAACATAAGCATACACTAAACATTTCATCACACAGATGCAAAACATGGTCCTAGCCAACAACAACTACAACACCAACAACAACGGAGCCTTTTATCCCAAGCACATGGGGTAGGCTACATGAACCAACATGAGAATCACGCCGGGTCGAGCACATGAATCCTCCCCCTCCACTCACTCCTATCGAACAATATACTTTCATTAAGGACTTTGGCATCCATATCTTTTCGTATCGCCTCCATCCACGTTTTCTTCGGTCTCTCTTTCGCTCTTTTGACTTGGCCTAAATCTAGAATATCCATTTGTTGAACCGATACTTCCGTAAGTCTGCGTCTCACATGACCAAACCATCTTCGACGGTTTTCCCACATCTTTTCCTCCATAGGTGCTACACCAACCCTTGCACGAATATCCTTATTTCGCACTTTATCTTTTCTATTGTAACCTCGCATCCAATGAAGTATGCACATCTCCGCTACATGCATTTTCTGTGCATGTTGTTTCTTCAGAACCCAGCATTCTGTACCATATAATAAGATAGGCCGAATAGCACTTCGATAAAACTTCCATTTCAACCTTAACGGAAAGTTACGATCGCACAAAATCCCCGTTGCACTCCTCCATTTCAACCAATCGGCATGAATACTTTGGTTGACATCGCTTTTGATCTCCCCATATTTTTGGATGATGGAACCTAGATATCTAAATTGATCGCTCGGTGATATCTCTTGCCCATCTAATGTTATACCACTGTGATCTCGATTTCTCTGTTTAATTTAATAAGCGAAGGAAACAAAAAGAAAAGCCAAGTGTGGTTATTGACTTCATATCACTTAAATAAAATTGTGTCACAATTCTATTAAGAACCATGAATAGATCCTGAGTACACATATAATCAGCAATTTTATGCTCTCAAAGACCTGTACATGGGATAAAACAAAATGGTGAGGAATAAATACATGTTAGCGTGAGTGATCACTTTGAACAGTCCAGGCTGATACCTGACATGGGGCTGTAAGCCTATAAAACAAAGTGGAGAATCTGAAAATGTCCAGAACTTTGAAAATTGGATACCTTAAATGGCCCTCACACAGTTGACACAATTATAGAGGTGATAAGACTGCAATCTGAATGACGCAAATGTCCCTAACCCTAACGAAGGACAGAAGCCCGAGCAAAATGATCCTCCTGGTAGTCTATCAAGTGATTCCCAGAGTTTCGTCCCTGCTCTATCCCTCTGAGGGGGTGAGCGAAATGAGGGGAGAAACGTTCTATTCTCCTAGCTTTTCTTAGCTAGTGAGCTCCCTTTCTTTCCCTTCACTCCTCCCTTGGAAGGCTCTCACATAGGGAAATTTGGAACCACAGGCTTCAACTTTGATCTCTAAAGCTAGGGCGATGAATTAGAAAACCAAATGACGGACCAGGGGTAATGTCTTCTAGTGAGGGGAGTCTTTTCAGCTTCAATCAACTGAAAGCACTTCCTTCCGCGCCTACCTCTCTTGGTTGCCTGCTTTTAGGGCTAGCCACACCAACCCTAGTTCTCTTGCTCGCTTGTCGGGCTTAAAGCGGAACTGAGCTCCTCACTAACGGAATCGTAAGCTTCATTTCATCAAACGAGACTCGGATCGAAGAGTAAAAGTCCTTCGGATGAACAATCCAATCATATTGCTTCACCAGGAATCAAGTGGATAAGTCAGATTTGGTTTAGTAAGAAAAGTCAATAGCTAATGAATGTCTTTCTCTTCTACTTTAGGACTTATCCCTAAGGCGCTCGTTACCCTATGATTTCATTCAAGCAAGTACTGAATATAGGTCTTTTTACGGAGCCTTGTCTTTATCTAATCCTCTTTTTGTATGGCGTCTTTTCTTTTTTCTTTGTCAGAATAGTGTTTTCATGCATCTTATATGATCGGCTTGCCATTCATTAATGCCATGGACGATAGAGGAGGAGAAAGGAAGAAAGAAAATATAGTACCACTATAAATATGAGTAGGTTTTGAAGTTCGAGTAGGAAAGAGAGATGGATAAGAGGCATAGGTCAGAGACCAAGAAGAGTAGTTTCTATAGACCTGTGACGAGTGGTGCAGACACCGAAGGCTCTAGAAGAGTTTCGTGATGAGAGGTCACAGACTAGTTTGAGGCAGGCAGGTGTCAGACTTGATTGGTCTAGTGATTCACCGATTGAAGTGACTCTTGAAGGTTCCAATTCAACATCTTCCTCTTTCGAATGCCCTTCTTATGAAATGCCCTTCTTTCTCTAATAATAAGGTAAGTGACTTTGTTGGTTCATGGAAAAGCGAATTAGAGGCAATGTGAGTTGCTGCTTGATTATCACAGAGCATCTTCATAGGATGAGACACCTCAACTCCAAGTCCACATGAAGGAAAGAGTACTTCTATTAAGCTTGTTATTTGAGTGTCAACTTGTCTAGTCCCGGTCCTTATAGTGAATGTCGGATTAGTTCCAAAGACAAGGGCACCATCCTGGCTAGAATCTGATGTCAATAGTCTGTGCATAGGGTTCACATTCTTAGACCACACACCGGGGCTTCAGCTATCTTTGTTTGTTGACTCTCTGTTGCCACAATCTCTATATGCATTTTTTGATTTTGCCGAGTGGGGGGGGGGGGGGGGCTCTTTCATCAATCAGCTTCCTACTTTCCTTGTTGCAGGTGCTAAAATGGATTCTAGATCAATCTTTTCTATAAGATTGATCGTTGCTTTTGGCTGTGGGTCGCCTCTTTGTAAATCAAATATTCTATCTAAAAATTGACACCCCATTGTCGATCAAAGTCAAAGTCAAGCGGTCATGAGCCCGAACCCAAGTCAAGTGGGCCCAAGCCCGAACCTAAGTCATGTGGGCCCAAGCCCTGCCCAAGCTCAAGCATGGGGATCGGCCCCATCCCAAGGAAAAAGAAAGAAAATGTAATAGATTAATATGACATGTAAAACCGGGGCAGGGGGTCAAATCCCTCCCATCCTATGCCTTCTTTCTGAGTACTTTTTTTATTTCCTCGTTCCACTGTCTCAAAGATCAATGCAATTTGAGGTTTTCTTAAGAGAAATCCGAGTTCGGACCCATCCGTGAGGACATGCTAGGGGACTGAAAAAGCAAGTTCTTTCTAGAGGAAGTTTGCGATCCTCAATTCATAAAGTCGTGAGGATTGAAAACGGCGGGGAAGCTCCTACTCATTCAGAAGAACAGAGAAAACAACCTTAAGGAGAGAGAGGGTTAGACTTGAGGAGGTAAAGGGAGATGTCCATCCCACCTACTAGCCAGACTTGGTAGCTGTAGCTGTAGGTGGCCAAACATAGGACATGTGTTCGACTCGCATAGCGGCTTCGGAAGTTCAGAAGATATTATTCACCTTACTGTGGATAAAATGATTCAGATTCCTCTTCCTAGTCTCTCCATAGAGGCTGTGCTTTACAACCTGTGGTGCTGCAAGTAGGTTTAAGGAAGAGGGCTTAGTGCGAGAAAGGATACCAAAAAAAAATGTTACACCATTCAATAGAAGAAAGTACCTTATCAATAGGCTCAACTAGGAACCATTTGCTTGACCACTAAGCATTAGTACGTCTTGGGAATTACTGAAAAAGCTTTCAAGCATGCGTTCTGCATGTGATCCCATGCCATGAATACAACTGAACTGTGTGATGGTGATTATAGCATACAAGACATTAAGTTCGAAGATAATTTGTGTTAGTTAATTTTATATATGCCCACTTTTAAAATGTTGAAAAAACACACAGAATATTAAAGTCCTCTGCAAGTATTATGTTGCAATGACTTGCACAAAAACAAGAGGATCTGTTAAATATAACAACAGTTTGTGGAAGTTTCTGTATTTCAATAGGCAATTGAGATGTATGCTAAAAAAGGTGCATATAATTCTATTTGAAATTATTAGGGAGAATACAAGAAGCTGATTAAAAAAGGTTTAACAAGAAAATGAACTTGGAAAATTGTGAAGAAGTTTATAACAGACCTGGAGAAAGAAAATGGTATGAAGAGAAAAGAATTCAAAGACACGGTCAGAAGTATTATTCCAAGTTTACATAGGATTTCTACTCATGATTAAAAGAAAATAAGTATTGACTAACCAGACAAATTATGTAAGTTTTATTGTGCTGGCTTCGGACAAGGGCAGGATGGCCATTGTAAAATGCCAGATTTGCTCCTCCTGCTTTCGTATTCAAGCTGCCCCACTCGTCAACTCCAACCCTACATGACAAAAATGTATATATCATGTTGGAATAGTTTAGAATATATTGTTATTAGGATACACCGTACCATGACGCTTGGACGTTAAGTAATTGTAATCCCTATATAAAGAGACCGTTGGTCACATAATAAAATATCTAATTCTTTTCTCTTTTATCGTTTAACATGGTATTAAAGCGGATCTCCTAAACCCTAACCCTAATTCTCAAAAATAATAAAATTAAATTAAAAAAAATCCCAGGTTGCCTCGACCTCATCGACGCCTCTCCATCGTCCTCATCCTCGTCGCCTCTCACAGGGCCGCCTTGCCTCCCTTGTCCTCCATCATCCTGGCCGCCTCTCCCAGGCCGCCTCTCCAGATTGTCAACGCCTCTCCCTCGTCCTCGTCCTTCCCCCTCGTCCCTCGTCGCCGACTCTCCAGATCGCCTAACCTCCCTCTCCTGCAGATCCCAAGCCGCCTCGCCTGCGCAACCCTCGACGCCTCTGTTCTCGTCTTGATGAATTGATCTTGAGGTGATATCCAAACTTTTTATTGCTTGCTCTTTTTGCGTGCGACATTCAATATGACGAACAACAAGATTGATTCTCCTGCTTCCGATTACAAAACGGATCTTCGTCTAACTATCTGGACTCTCTCTGGCTCTAAAAATTTTTTTGGAATAGACGCACGCCTTTGAACGAGCCCTCAAAAGCAGGAACCTTCATCACTCTCTCTTTCAGGAAGTTGCGCAGTATTCATCTTGGTCTCAAAATGACAGCAGTATGCACTTGGCTTACAAACTTTATAGAGCCTAACTGTTATCGGGATATTATGTATCTCCCTACCACAAAGGCCTATCTCAAATCTCTTTACTCGTCGGAAGATGGCCTTCAATGGTTATATGATATCTTCAATGAACTCACTACCGCTACTCCAGATGATCTACATGCCTTTGGGGCCTGGTTCCAGGGACTTCTAGAAGAACGGAGCATGTATCAACCCATCTTCTCTGATCCAGCGATTACCAAGAGTCAACGTGAGGCTTTTATTAGGACTCTTTATCTGGCTATGATGAAGTCTCACTTGGATGGAGTTCGCTCATTTCTTCTCTCAGAACGGTACGCCTACCCTGAATAGTATTCTCGCTGCTACTGTCACGTCCCGCTTCCCAAAATACGGAATACGGAAGCGACGAATGCCAGCCGTGCTACCTACGGTAAGGAAAAAATCCTTCCATAGTCACATAAGGCTGTCTAGATTAACTTGTCAAAGATAAAATCCAATACCAAAAAGGAATAATACTGATAATCATGCTGCAATGAAACCACAAAAATCCTAAAAATGGGTCCACTAGATAATTGATGCAATTAAAGATCCAATACAGGTTCAGAAATAAAATAAGATCCAAAAGAGATACATAAGTCCTAATGTCCCATAAGGACGCACATGCTTAAAAACTAACTGAAAGGGAAAATATACCTACGGTTACTGATCTTCGGCAAAGTCCTGGTAGTCGATGTGGTTCTACTCAGACTGAAAATCTGTCTCTAAATCTGAGATGGCAAATCTCAGAGATGTCTGAACATCTCAGCAAGTACTCAACGTATAAGGTGTGTGTAGTATAATAACATGAATATATGAAAGTAGTGAAGCCCGGTGCGCAAGAAAAACAGATATATAAATAATTAGATGCATTAACACTATGAAACATGTATGTAAGAGGTCGAGTCATAACCTAACTGGTCACTAAAAGGTAAACTATCCTATCGTAAGCTCGAATGTGTGCGTCAACCTCTGCAGGAGTATTCCTAACCCAAGAATGGTGCCCCAGGGGCTAGGAAACACGGGCCCAACTGTGGAATGAACAAGAGACCGATATAGCCCGGTACGAGCTGTAAACATGAGACCGATATATCCCGGTACGAGCTGCCGGCATGGGACTCCTGAGATCCTGTTGTACAACGCACACTCAAACTACCCCAACACCCGCGTATTTATAGCTACTATGGTAGAGATTAAATCACTAAATTACAAATGCTGAACAGACGGGAACTTGTGGTATGGTAATTGTATGGAAATAAAACCGGTGAATAGTGGTGTCATGGCATGTAGTTCAGCATTCCAATTAATGATTTCATTTTAATATAAATAACAAGGATCATGAATAGGCATGTCAAATCAAGGTGTTCAATACATGTAAATCAACATGAGTCTCGAATGTGTATAAAGCATGTAAAAGGATTCTTATGCATAGTAATCATGTCATAGCATCACATAAAGAAGAAGCAAGCAGCAGTTGGTAATTAGCAAAAGAAATGGTTTTCAGGTATAGCTCGATGGAGGAAAATTTTTGTGACCGTTAGCCTTAGAAAAAGTTCATAACTTTGTGCCTATACTCACTCATACTTTAGGGGGAATATTTAGCAATATTTTGTACAACTAAATAGCACCTAATTTATAATGAAATTTGTAGTTGCAAGTTTACAGTCAGCAATATATCAGCAAGTGTTCCGATAAGGACAGATGATAAAACTGTGAAAGAAACCTGTTTCCTCTAATATCCAAACTTGCATAGGTTAAGAACTAATTTAGATAATCGCCGATGTTGCATCGACAAAATGAAAAGAGCAAGAGTACTTGCCTGAGGAAAAGATCAGGGGAGAACGATGCACGAAGATGCGAGGCACGATCTCAGCTAAAGTGCGACTTGGAATATGGGTTATACGATCCGCCTAGATAAATTTCATCGGTTAAACCATAAATATCTACATAAATATTGTCACACAACCAAGCACAATTATATCAACTTAGGGTTTTAAATCCTAAATTTCCCTTCCAATGTTCACTGTTTTCTCACCATTTCATTTTATTTATTTATTCTTTTTTTGTTGTTTTAAAGAAAACAGGGGTCAAGGAAAACTTACAGAGGATGATCGTGGTAGTTGCTAGGGTTCAGATGGTCCTAGGTCGAGTCGAGAGCACTCAGATCTGGAGATGGGAGCAGCTGCGAGGCGAAGACGAGGGCTGCGTCGACGGTGAAGGCTTGCGGTGTTGCTGCAGGGAAGCGATGATGAGAACGATGGAGGTCTGCGTGATGGTGTCGTCGAGAGAGGGAGATTTCCAGCGAGGGAGAAGGGGGGCGATGGGTTCAACAGCGAAGATTGCCGCTCGGGGTTGTGGTGGTGATGGGGATCGCGATGCGAAGAAGACGAGGGTGAAGGGGAAAGGATTAGGAGGCGAGGCTCGACGAGTGAGGAGCGGGAGTCGAGGTTTGCGGCGGCGGTGATGGTGGCGGCGAGATGATGGAGACGTCGCAAGGGCGAGGGGATTCGATGAGGGGGATCGGGATTTGAGGAGCAGCGGGGGAGAGAGATGTGAGTATGAGAGATAAAGAGAGATATTTGTTTTGTATATATAAACAAATTTTATAAATATATTTATAAGGATACATATCTTCAATTGGTTGCATTTAGAGATTCGGCACAGATTTTTTCTTCTTCATATTAACAGTAAACAGAAATTAGCCAATGTAATATATGTATGCAACCCAAAATATTAATGTAAATTTTGGAATTTTAAGATACGCAAAATATTGTTTTGCTGCCATTAAGAAAATATTATATATAATATAAAAACGGAAGATTTTACATATTAAAATTATTTACGGTAAAAATTAAAAATAAAATATACTAGCAGCCAACTAAAAGTTTTAAAGTTATGGAAAAATAATCTCGAAAAAATATTGATCTACTGCATTCAAATAGGGCTGTTACAGCTACTTATCGTGTCCCTCGATCAGGCGTTTCTACAGTGGAGGCTCCATCTTCTGCCCTTGTTGCTCAGGGCCGTGGCCGAGGATCTCCCTCTGGTTGTAGACGTGCTCCTATTGGTACTTTGGGTCGTGGGGGACGGGGTCGTGAACGTGGTTGCCTTTCTTGCTCTCATTGTGGTCGTACCAACCATACAGATTAATTCTGTTGGAAGAAACATGGCTATCCGGATACTCCTACTGCCCGACAGACTACGGCTGCTCTATCCACAGCAACCCAACCGCCAGCATCATCATCCCCGCAGTTCTCTCCTGAAGATTTACAGTACCTGCAGCGTATTTTCTCTCATATCTCAACTACCAACTTAACCACATCAGGTATATCTCTACTATCTAGTCAAAACCATGGGTTCTTGACTCCGAGGTTACAGACCATATAACCCATACAGCTTCTAATTCTGTTTTCCATTTTGCATATATTCATTTCCATTGTCAATGGAGATGTCATTCATGTTCATGATTGTACCAATATTGATGTGACAACTTCCTTCCCGCTTAAAAATGTTCTAGTTGTTTTTCACCTCGTACAATTTTTTTACCTGTTCGTCGCCTTACCAATGATTCAACTGTTTTTTCAATAACTTTCTCTTCTAATTACTTTGTGATCCAGAACAACCAAACGAAAGAGCAGATTGGTGAGGGTAAAGAAGTTAATAGCCCGTACTACTTAGATGTGCCACCTTCCACGTCTGTTGTTGTTTCTACCATTTGCTGGTATCGACGTCTTGGACATTCACCTCTTTCTATGGTCCGTACTATGTTAGCTGATTTCTCTTTATCTGATTTTTCATGCGGGTCATGTATTTTGGGGAAATATTTTCATCTCCGTTCCTTCAATTAATAAACATAATTCTTCGATATTTAAATTAGTGCATTCTGACAGTTAGGGTCCTTACAAGTATACGAGCATTTTGGCTACAAATATTTTGTCACTTTTATTGATGATCACTCTAGATTGACATTACTATTTCTTTTACGTTATCGATCTGAATGACATGTGTTTAAAACATTTATTAATGAAGTGGTTAATCGGTTTAATACGTCTATTAAAACTCTAAAAACTAATAATGCAAAAGATTACATAAGAAGTATTTTTCAAACTATTTGCCAATCCCATAGGATTATTTATCAAACTTCCTGTTTGTCACATCTTAGAATTTAGTGCAAGATTTTAGATTTATTAGTGTGTGTGTATATATTTGGCTTTAATAAAAATTATTTTATTGGAGTTTAATATTTTTAGTTGAGATAAAATATATAATTATGGTTTTCTAAGTTGTTTATTAAATGATATTAATTGTTTTCTAATCGAGTAGTGTCATATTTTAATATGATTATAATAATTATTTGTCTAACATTATTTTTGGTGTAACCAAATATATTATGGTTGTTTAATTGTATATGATATTTAACATTTAAATATTTGTTTTGCTAAATCTAATAATATTTTATTTTTAATATGCATACAGTACAAGGTTTATCATTAGATATGTTTTTAAAGATATATTAATATGATGGTTATAACAAAAGATATGATAGATATATTTGAAAATCCTTTTTAAAATCTTTTAAAACAAATTTGGGGGTTATGGGAATTATTTTTATACTCTTTCCAAATATATTTTATCTCCCCAAACAAACATATACCTATTTTAATCATATACATATTTAAACATATATATATATATATATATATATCTTATACCAAACAATCTTTACAAACTCACACATAATTTAATCTCTTTAACAATATTTTAATCTTTCTTCAAATATATTTCTCTACTCAATATTTTATTCTTCTACCTTATAACAACTTTATATATATTCATTATCATCTCTTTCCACTTCTCATATAAATCAACATTCACTCTTTTCCATCACAATATTTTCTTCTTCAAAATTAGCCGCGCAATCAAAGTATGAAGATTTGCTTCGTATCATGTTTTTCGTCTCTGAGGCAAGTACTCTTGGTCTTTTCGATGCATATCTCTTGGTTTAATACATTGTTTTAGAATTACCAGAACGTAATCATTAACACTAAGTTTCCATATTGATATACAACCTTTACTTATTGTCTATATAATCAAAACCCTAGAATCCAAGCAAAACCGTTAATCAATTTATTAAGATTTATGCATGTTTCATACTCGATTAAATGAAATATCTAATGTAAAAGTTCGTTTTATAATTGAACCCTCACTAAAACATGTCTCACAAATATATTAATTAATTATTGCAATGACACGTTGACTGTTATCATTGACGTGCACGAGAACACTTTGTTTTACATGCTATATATATATATATATATATATATATATATATATATTCAAGACCATTATTGATTGACGTGAATGAAAACACCTTGACATGCCATGTCTTTTCATGATCACGAAGTATTTACATTAAAATACAATTACCAATCGCAGTGCTGAATTACATGTCATTATTCGTGTTTACATGTTTTTCCCATTCAGTGATATTATCGTGACTATGATTCATATTCAGAGCCTATCCAATCAGTATTCATGTTTATAGTGTAGTGTTGCCGAGTACCGGGATGAAACGGTAAAAATATAGTGTTGATGATTACCGGACTGAAACGATAAAGTGGGTGAATTGCTAGGGTACCAAACTAAAACGGTAATGTGAAATGTTTACCCATTGATTCGTGTCCATGTTTTCCCTGCCTCCAAACCTTTCCAGTACAGTGACATTTAACATTCGTTATGATACATATTCGTACTATTACCTTACTCATATCTACATATATACCCGGGCTTCACTACACTCACATATTCATGCTATCATACATACACATACCATTACGATTGAGTACTTGTTGGGATGTTCTGACATAACTGGGATTTGTCATCTCAAATCTAGAGACCGATTCACAGGCAAAATAGGAACATAGTGACTATCAGGAGTGTGCCGAAAATCGGTAGTATTGTAGGTTTATTTCTATTTTATTTCAGTTGCTATTAGAATGTGTGCCCTTCGCGGGACATTAAGAATAATGTATCTTTCTTTTTGAATCTTGTATTTCGTTTATTCGGATCCCTTTGTTATTTAGATCTTTTATTGTCTCTATCTTTATCTCATGAATTCATCAGTGTTATTTGTTATTTATGTAGCATGATATTAGTATTATATCTTGAATATTATCGTACATATTTAGTTTGAGTGTTAGGCGATTTCCTCTTGTTTAGAAGCACTGGTGGATTCGGCCCATATTTCCGTATTCTGGGAATTGGGTCGTTACACTGTTCATACATGTAGGCAGGTAAAATAAAAAACAAACCCGTAAAGACTCAACAGTAGAAGTGTGGGCCCCAAATTAAGAAAACTAAGTCAAGAACGCGCCCGTGTCCGTCGTCCGGCATGCCCGTCGTCCGCAGCCCCGTTTTCCGTCGTCCGAAGCCCCCGTCGTCCGCGGCCTTCCGCCGTTTAGCCTAATTTCCCTATAAATAGAGCTCTCATTGGCTCATTTTCAGGAGGGTGGAAATTTTTGCATGGAAGCTCTGCCTCTGCCATCTTTCTTTCTCTCTTGGCCATTGTCTCTTCTTGGAGTTTTGAGACTTCGCGGAGGTGGAAGCCATTCCTCTTTCTCTCTCGGCCATTGTCTCTTCTTGGAGTTTTGCAACTTCGCGGAGGTGGAAGTATTCATCTCTCGCTTAGACTCCTCCATTGAACACTCTTCTCGAAACTCTTCATGACCAAGACTTCAAAAATCAACACTTGAAGATTTGAAGGTTCAAGAAATGTAACATTTTGAAAATTTTAGATAATAAATTAATTTAATTAATTAAATAATAAAATATTAATTTAAAAAAAGTTAGTGAAACAAAATAGGGCACTTTCATAAATAGTGTGAAACTAATTAAATTGAAATTTTAAGTATGTAACATTAAGGAATTTAAAGGGTTTTAGTGAAAAGTTTAGCTTCATGTGTAATATGATATAGTATGAGAGGTTGTGTGAAAATGTTAATTTCTTTATGCAAATTAGAATTGTTTAAGGGTTATGCAAAAAAGGATAGGAATTGGTTAAGATTAATTTAAACCCTTGGTGTATCATAACACCATGAAGACACCTCCTTCTTGCATATACACCTCATGCACACACCTCACCCTTTGCATGAAAACCCCACCTTTTTCCTTGCTACACCACCTACTTGCATGAAACTACAACCTCCTTTTTGGTGACACCTCCTCCTACATCTCATAGCTCACTCTCCTTATCTTTTACACACTTGTTCAGTTAATAGAAAACCAAAATTTGATCAGAACATAGAAAAGAACAGCAAAGAGAAAACTTAGAACAACAAAGAAAATAAAAGAAAAGAGAAGTGAAAAGCTGAGTTCTAAGGATTTTCCTCACCCTCAAGCTAGGAACTAGGAGCTTGTGCATCTTGGAGGAAGATCTTCCAGCAATCCTCTGTAGGTATAATCTTTAAATACTGTAGGATTTTAGTTCTGTAACTGTTTTAGTTTAGAGATCGAATATCGGTAAATATCGTATTTTTACAAGTCTAGGCTCTGGTTGGAATCTGCTATAGTTTAGATGAAACTTAACCTAACCAAACAATTACATCATCTTATAAACTGGACCTAAAATAAACCATAGAAAGACGAACCCCAGTGCTCGGATTTTGGCCGGCGACAAGAAGGAAAAATCCGATCTCACCGGACTTCTTGGGGAGTTGGGTTTTGTGGTTTTTAGGGTAGGTATATATATGTAGATTAATCTGTTTGGTATTGTTTGTTTAAGTTAAATTTCCAGTATGGAAAATCTGGAAGCTAATATCTGAAAAGGGATCAAAATTCTAAAATACGACACGGGTGTTTCGTAACACGTTTTCAGTTTTCTGTTATGAACAACGATTGGTTAAAATCCAATTAGTATAGGTGTTAGATAGTTGCAATAGTCATACTTAGTATAGCTAATACGTAAAACTTGTATTTTTATGTTTTCGCTATAACGGAGTTTAGCCGTTTCTTATACAAGTTAATGTTGATATTAGATTCGAGTACGGGAACTTCGGAAGCCGCAAGAAAAGGAAAGGGATTGGTGATTTCTGAGTAGTATACGACATATTCCGGTGAGTAGACTAAACATCTACCGGGGGATTTTGTATGGATGGCGTGATACGTCCGTAGTTAAGTTTAAATAAAAATGCATTTGCATATAAATGTTGATCATATGCATTCATATATATATACATCGTCATGTTAATAATTGTTAGAACACTGCACAATTATCGACGAGTCATGCTGCACATGCACATACGTACATGTTACACTACACCTCGTCGTTATTACATATCACCTATACACTTAGTATTTGTTATGTTAAATACGATTCCAACTATACCTTTAGCATAAAAAATGGTAATTACTTTGCATAAATGATATCATGTTTCATATTCAAGTGTTAGTATTTCGATATAAGATGCATTGGATTATTGAGGATTTATGGATTTGAGTTTTTATATACTATTGAGTAGATTCAGTGATTTTCATGTTGATATGAGATGTCCACCATGGGATATTTTTATGATTTGGTTTTATTCCGGACCGAATGGGGGAGCTATACGGTCGCGGATTTTCACGTTATCCAGACTGAGTGGGGGAGCTATACGGTCGCGGATTTTCATGTTATCCAGATTCATGGTGGACCCAGTCGAGACCGAGGGGCAGGAAAGCCGCATTTGAGACGGGGAGCCTAGCGAGGATACTCGATACCGGAGACAGTTATGAACACGGCGGATATCTAGGTGATACCGACCGGTGTTATTAGAGGGCAGGATCGTTCGAGGAACGATGCCTGATAGGAATAGAAGATTTGTGTCGATGTTGGACACGGGAAAAAGAAACCTTATTTGGAAATAATTGATGAGAATTCGGTTTTGATTTATATATTTAGTAATACATGTTCATGTTACAATCCATTATCATGCATTATATTCATCCTTGTTGATATTAGCTTTAATTAGTCATACTTACATTATCAGCCGATATATGTTAGTTTTATTCACTGAGTTAGCAACTCACCCCAGTTGTGCCATAGTTCCGTGCAGGAGTCGTGTGGACGCATAGTAGCAGTGCAGATCCATTTGTCAGCTTTTACCGTTCTTTTTGCTAGGTGGGTTACATATGTAGTAACCTCCTATTTTGGATATGTATATTTTGGATCTAGTATTACTCCATCAGACTATGTATATTGACTTGGAACAAAATATGTTGTATATTATTTAGACCAAGTGATATCGTTAGTTATGTTAATTTATGTTGTATTAAATCTTGCATGAAATTCTTCACCTTGAGTGTTGTACTATGATTACGTATTGATTTCCGTTGTTGGCATTGTTTGCTCCCAACTAAGGATGCAATTTAATTGCACAACTTAAATTGGATTTCTATTAATAATTAAGAAGATAGGCACTGTCGAAGGTTTAACATCAGTTTTTACATTTCCTTTTTTTGAAACGTTTCGGCATGCTACTTCATTCTTATTACTTAAATACTGAGAATTTCTAAATTTCTGCAAAAAGGGTTTTTGATCTTGATTTTTGGCTTACTCAGATTGTGTCGATATCTTTAGATATCATATAATCTAAATGTCGGTCACATCCAAACTTTGGGTCATGACAAGAAATCGAAGACTTTTGAAGCCAAGATCCGATCAATCAGTCGAAACCTTATAGCGTATTTCGCTGAGATTCTGTCTGACGCTTCTTTCGTATCGTACGGTCAAAGGAGACCTCATGTTTACGAAGGATCCTACTGCCATATCGAATCCCCAAATCTCTATATTTTTTTATTCTTTTTCTTCTTTTGCATACATTTACATACTTATAAAAAGAGAAAAATGCTTGTAACCGTTAAATGGAAATGAAAGCGAAAGCCCCGATTTCCACCGAAAACAAGATGGCGACTCCGTTAGGGAGAAGCTTTTCCGAGGAAGAGCTAGTGTCGCAGTACGGCACCCATCAAGAAGGCGGCGGCGTTACGATGTACATGATGAAAATCGACCGAAAAGCCTTCGAGCAGAACTTGAGGGAAAGGGGATCCGCGGTTGGCTCAAGCGCTCGCCCAAGGTCAACCTCCGTGCTGCCTCAGCCTCCCGTCGATGATGAACGGCCTGTCAAAGACCCGCTACCTCTCCTCCGAAGAGAAGATTGAAGATCGACCCTCGCCGAAGTTCAAAGGCGAAGAGAGATCTGGCGCCCCACGCCAAGTCTGGATGCCCATCGGCTCCAAAGTCGATGGAATTGAAGCTGAACAAATTGTAGGCCGTTCCTTGGCCGAGCGCACCGCCGTTACCATGGCTGATGGTACGGCTAGCTCCGCTTCTTTGCCGAAGTCCCGTGCCGCCTTGCGTCAGGCTCGCGCCGTTCACACCGACAAGCAGCCGCCGTTGGCCCCGACCATGTATCACTTATCGAGAAGACCTCCACGAAGGAGGAATGGACTCCTGTTGTCTTTCGCCGCATGATAAAACAGAAGAGACGTGAAGCTAAACTTGCGGCCCGTCAAGCCGAAATGCCGCCACACCCAAGGCTGAGATCCAAAATCGTGACACTGTCACTACAACTAATGAAGGAAACTCACGCCGAAGAAAGTGTCCGACACAAGCAGGACTCTTCTTCCAGCACAAAAAGAAAGAGTTCCCCTAGTTGCTGCCCGTCGCATCAGGAATGAAGAGAAAAGTTGAGGCGAAACCAACACCGCCCCCAACCATCAAGCGCGGAAGTACTGAAGTACGCGCAAGAGCTATCGCCGATGACCGGGCCACCGCCAGTCCAGCGTCAAGCCCTTCGCCGACAATGCACACTGCCATGGCCCAATTATAAATGTGGGCCACATGCAGTGTTGTCCTCATTGCCCTTTGTCTGTTCCCTCATGCCGTGTTCCAATGGACGAGCCAGTGCAACCAGGTTGAATCTCTATTTTCGACCGATTGTCTGTGGGCTCGACCTCGTCCCCGGCCAACAGGGAACGAAAAAGAACAAAGAGGTCCGGCGAGTCGACCTACACATCCGTGCACATGGTTGATCGCCAAAAACCTCTCCGCAAGTTGAGGCTGGGTAGAATTTCTCCTATGGAATTCCCTACCTTTTATGGATCCGGGCCTCCTGCCATGAGAACCCGAGACCAGTTGACTCAAAGAGCCAAAGATTTCATGTCCCGTCGACAACTCGACGATGAACTGTTCGCATACGCAACAGTACTGTGTTGGATATAGTACCCACAAGACAATTATTGTAATCGCAGGCAGGCGATTATGATGATTAAGAAAGGACCTATACGGGTAGAGCAGTCTTACTCTAGATGATAGTATGATATCCGGTTCATCTCAATCATCATGTACATCTATTATGTGGTATTACAAATCACTATTACATATTGATAGAGCCCATAAGATTCATACTTGACCATCAGGGTTATTGTGGCGATCATACTTGTGAGAACCGGATAGTCTATAAGCAAATCCTTAAATGTCCCAAGTCGTGGAAATATCGAGTCTGGGCATCGATATTCCAGAGTAGACTAGTGTATACGTTTCTTGATCCCGACAAGAGGCGATGGCCAGTCTTACAGCTATTGGTGTCAATCACCAAAGTTAATATACAAGTGCTCATTAGGTTATGAGTTACATTGGACGGACTCGCCAAGAACATGCTAGATGGTATTATACCTATTGTCAGATGGCAGTTTCCAGGTGACATGAATACAAGTTAGTCTGTCGACCTGAGATCGTCATGTCTCGTGTGAGTTCTCACTGTGCTTTGATTACTACCCTACTACGGCTCAAAGGAGTTGTGTAAATAGGTTTTAGTTGGGTACAATACTGAGCCACATAAAGGCAGTGAGCGGATAGTCGGAGATTCGTCTCTCCCGGTATTGAGGTAGATGCCGCGCTGTGCATGGGTGGAATCCTTGGCCAAGATGGACGAGAATTACTGATTTGGATCAGTAGTTTCTCAGTGGGTGATAGGCTTCACACCGACACGAAATATCGCGTTATTAGGGGTCTGATTTTATCCACCCCTAGACCCGGTATGTGATACTCTTAGACGAATAGACCGGAATGTATGGAGATTGTCACAGACAGGCTCGGTAGAGATACAGATGAGTTTGCTCATCGGCCTTCCTTTCGTTCAATACCTGGGTAGACGTTACGTACAGCTAGTGCCGCTGACGTACTTGTAGTTAAACCCACTGCCAGCGTATTGTTGAGTCTTTAGAGTCCCACACAAAGGGTTTTCCTGCTTCAGGCGATATGATGTAGATGACGTATGTTGGTACATACAGGTGTCCGATAAAATGTGTACAGGCTGCACGAACTTTAATCGGAAGGTTGATAATATTAGGGTTTAGAATTAAGCCGGATTATTAAATCAAGTTTTGATTTAATAATTTTTATATATTTTTAATATATGTATTATAGTGTTATTGTTCACTATTCATTCTCTCTCTTAGCTAATCGTATTTTTTATACGAATACGTGTTTATGTATTTCAATACGTATACTGGGTTGTATTCCGTATTTATACGGAATTTGTTCTAGAAGACGGGCATCTCATTTATGAATATTCATTTATGAATATTCATAAAATGAGGTGGAGGGTGTTGTGGCATTGAGCATGGTTGAAGACATGTAGAGAAAGATGGGCTTCATTATTTTATTACATAATGTTATGAGTTTTTTTATTTGTATGGTTGCAAAAAAATATGCAGTCATTATTCACTCTTGATTCTATCATTCATGCTCTCATATTCTTGAACATTTGCTCACGGCTATTTTTCCTCACCTCTTTCTACAATTGCTCTCTTGAGCTTAGATTTGATAGAAAAAGAAAGTGGAAAATTCCTACACCCCCACTCTTTATTCCTAACGAACTTGGAGCGTCGGTTGCTTCACTAGATGAAACAGAAGCTTGGATCGGTTCCCTCAGGTGGATCATCTTCGGCGAATGAGGACCGGCTTGCAAACGCGACCCACAGCTCAAGAGAGTATGCTAGAGTCCAAACCCAATAGGAGCAAATGAAGACACTACACAAGTTATGATTTCTACCTTTTTGTACTTGCTAGTTTAGGTGTTTGGTTTAGATTCTAGGGTATAAGTTTTTAGTGCCATTAAAATTTTCGTTTTCGTATTCCGCATTGACCGCGGGTTAACGGCGAGGGCGCTAAGAACTTTCATTGTGAGCTCCCACCGGCCCCGGGAAGTGAAAGTTCAGATGGCGGGGACAGACCCCGATACTCAAGGGGACGATGACGTCGGAAATAGCAATTAAGCCACTCCTGATATAGCAAATTCGCTGCTCCAAGTTCAAAGATCCCAACAAGAAGTTCGAGAACGCCTCCATCAGGCCATGAAAGTGATGCGGATGCAGATGATGCAAATGATGCAATCTCATCAGCAGATGCAGCTTACTATGCAGCAACTAGGGTGTCAACGATTCCTCTACCCGGAGTCCCTCCACCACCACCAACCGCGGCTCGTCTACAAATACCGGCAGGATCAAACACTGGGGGTAGTGTCCTAATTAACTCAGCGTCGCCCTCGAGCGCTGCCATTCCACCTCTGGTACGAGTTGTCGAGACCAGGAACCAGCAATCACAGAGACAGCCTACCCCTGTCCAGAGTGAAATCAACCGTGGAGTCAGTCTCGCAACTGTTCCACCGCTAAATGATCCGTAGGTGCCCTAATTTTACATGGAGGCGCCTAGTGACGGCCGCGTCCAGCCAACCCCAGTTTACGCTGAGGAAGGTCTAATTAGGACCCTGCGAGAATCTAACCATGAGAATGCAGGCGAGCAAATACGCCGTGACTTAAAGAACCAATCTAACCATGACGAGTCCTCCGTCAAAGCCGAGCTCACCGAAATGCGGATGATGATGGCAGCGATTCAAACAGGGAAGAACGTGCAAAACGGTGGATGGCAGTTCTCTGGTGACAGGTTAGTCTGTCGACCCGAGATCGTCATAAAGTCTTGTGTGATTCCCACTGTGCTTTGATTTCCATCTTACCACGTTCAAGAGAACGTGCAAAACGGTGGTTTTTGAGTACAGTCCCAAGTCACATGGAGGCAATGAGCGATGGGAGGGGATTTCGTCTCTCCCGGTATTGGGGGTTGATTTTGCGCTGTGCTAAATTGGTTATAACAGGAAGTCCCTGACCATGGTTGTTTATGAGATTTACCGGTAAGTGTTATCAGTAGTTTCTCGACACGTTATGAGCCTCATATCGGCACGACTTATCGAGTTATTGGGATCTGACGTTTACCACCCCCAGACGAGATATGCGACATATCTGACGAAGAGACCGGACAGTACGGTAGTGTTACTGATTGGATTCGCAGGAGTATGAGCAGGCATGCTTGTTGATATTCTGATCGCTCAATACCTGGATGGCCGTTACGTTTAGTAGACTGCTTGCGGCTTATGGGTATTTGATATGATCATCACCTACTGCCAGCGTATTGACGAGTCTTTAGAGTTCTACACAGAGATTTCCTGGTTCATGCGAAACGGGGTAGAAGCACATATGTGATATGTGCGGGACCGAGATTAATGCGCGTATGAGATACCGCATTCTATTCTCGCGATATGTGATCAGTTATATATGATATAGCCGGGTTATCGGATCGAGTGTTGATTCGATGGATTGTTACATTTGATATTAGTCGGTTGTATGTGATATAGCCGGATTATTATATCAAGTGTTGATTTAATAATTTAATATATAATTATATATGTGATATATTAATTTACATTAACTAATATTAGCTCACTTAAACATTTCTTTTTCTCACTTATGTACACTTAGTATATATGTGATATATATTAATATACAACTTTTGTATCATGCTAGATGCCACATGTGACATGGATGTATGAGACTTGCACCATGCTTATCATAATGGAACGGTTTTATTTATTTAAAATTAATCAAAATTAATGGTTAGTCACAATCTTGGAAGCTTGGAGAAGCTTGTAGCATCTTTGACTTAGTCCACTAGTTTTGTTTTATTTGTAGATATTTATTAACCTAACCATTATTGTAACACATGGTTTATTCTCTACATGAGTTAGTGTATGACACTAACTCACCCATGATTGCTATTCTCACCTCATGAGTTCATTTCTCTCATTCTTCACTTGTTCTTCTTCTTCCTCTTCCTCTTGAGAAAAGCTATTATGAGAAAAAGGAAATTAAAGTAAGCTCATTTCCTATTTCATCATTCTCTACTACTTGCAATTTAGTATAGGGTGTTTGCTTCACTAATTTCACAATTAGTGAAGAGGTAGCATAAGCTTGAGTCTCCTCGACGTAGATCATCTCCGGCCTCGAAGAATTCGAGCAAGCTTGTTCATTTCTCCGGGAGAACCCTTTCTAGAGTTCGGGTGTTCATGACTTGCAGCGAAGGGACTACTACACGGAGCATTAGAAGTGAAGGACCGGTCTACAAAGGTTGTATTCCTCATTCACTTAGATGTAAAGTTGTTCACATGTTTCGTCGCATTTTCTAGTAAAGATTCTATGGTTAGGGTTAACTAGAACGACACATTTTTGAAATTGGCATGGACGATGCCTCCTAAAACCTTGCTGCCGTACTAGGGAACCCTGCAGTGGGTATCAGAGCCATGCGAGAAAATTAGACGGATTTTATTAGATTACGAAATCGAAACGACTCCGAAACTTGAAACACGAAAATGTAGTTTCTGTCGATTTTAAAAAGTCCTCTAAAAATTTTTTAAACTGCAGAATGTTGTATGCGATGCAACATGAACACAGCACAAAATTTAGCCCTTTTCACCAAAATTTGGCCGGCTACATACATGTAAAAACCGGCCAGCTCGGGTGAACAGTGGAGTTTTGGGTTGAATTTTTTGGTGTTCCAGAATCTGGGTTTTGGTGTTTCAGATGTTTGTTTTTTCTAAGTTTGCATGTGATGTGATCTTACACTATAAGCAATTCGGGGTGTTTCGCATTCGTAGTTTTAACATTGTTTCGTGGATTCACATGATGTCTAGGCGAAGTTAAAAAGTTTGAACAAATGTCAAAAACCCATTTTTCCAAGTTTAACGTATTCGGAAAAACATGCAAGTAATTCTGTGAACTCTCTAGAAGAATGAAACCCTAACTCGACATAATGACCATGGAACCGTTTCGAACCTTCTGGTTTGCGGCAGTTCCGCTGTGCCATTAACGAGGCTTCGGTCTGCCCTTCTACGGCTGGTTCATAGGTACTGTGCATGTTCTGGGTATTATTGAAACTGTGCTCAAGTGTTGAGCAGTCGAGGAATTGTGGGACTTTGATGATTCGATCGAAAAATTTAACGTCGTCCAGGTATCATGTGATGGGATACAATATTTGGAATCCAAACTAATTTGAATTTTATAAATCTAGCAATTTAGTCTCATTTGATCGATTGCCACGGGATTTTGATGTGATCAAAAGTCCGTCCCAATCACGTAGCGTACGCGGATACTCGCCGGGTAACCTTATTAGATAGCCACGCCCCATAGCCCCGACCAAGTGACTGTAGGAGAACCCCGTCGCCAAAAACATCCGTTTGGGTGCTTGCGGCTGTGGTGTTCGGCCTTAATGCACTTCGTCGACGGCATCGGGGGTGCGGCCGTCTACTAAAGTTTCCGACAAGCATTCGATCAGGATGTGGGGAATCTTGTTGAATTACCCGACTTGATATTGAAAAGTGTTTTCGAGATCGAGACTAAAATGCGGGGTTTATAATTATCAAGCATGTGATGTCTAAGGAATTCATTTGGTTGGGCATGAAATCCAAAGTATTTGATACATTGGGTTTATGATGTCCAAGGTGGTTGTGGATTCCAATTGTTGTAGTTTTTGAAATTTTTTTCTGCGACCGTAAGTGTAATATTTGGTGTATCGCCGGTTTCGTTGCTATATGTCAACGACAATTAAGATGCGCATATTTACTTACGTTGATGACATGTGATGTTATGTGTTGCTGTGATATGTTATATTGGATCGTCGTTTTTGAATAGCCGGGGGTTTTTATGTTTGATGAGAGTTTTTCATTTTCATTCACGTAAAAACTTGTATGTAATATTCTTTTATTGGGGCACTTCCGGGTTGAGGATGATGTCACCATTGTTGTATATTATTTACTTTTCTGCATTAGGATAGACCCAAGGAGGGGAGCACAAGTAACAGGGTTCTAGAGTCCAGAGGGAGACCATCTCAAGGAGTCGAGTCCAGGTCTCCTAACTCTAGAATTGATGGGGTTGCTTGCCGCTCTCGTAGGGGTCTGAGGATGTGGGTTTGGCTATTCCTCACGACCGTGGAATCTGTGTTTTATACAGGCTTAATATAAAACCCGGAAATACAAGTATATCCAATATTTCATATGTTTATTTCTGCTGCGATGTTCTGTGATGTGATCACTTTATATGATGAGATAGATATTGTACATAGTATATGTGATATATTATATAGACGTTGCTTATGTTTTACACCCGCGCTAGCCCTGCCCCGCTCTGCCGTTAGTTACCTAACCTAACGGTGCATGACGGGACATCGAGGCGAATGCGGATGGTATAAGCGTACGTTGTATTTATCTGTGATGGTTAGGTAACTTAAATGATGGGACTTCATTAATGAGATTAATGAAAGAAAATAAACCTAAAGATGTGGAATCGAATTTTCAAAAACAGGTAGCTCTAGTTCTTGCTTTGCATAGCGGTATTCCTTGTAGAATATCCAACACCTTATTCGATAAGGAAAGAGCCGAGATCCCTTCACCAGAAGTGACCTCTTTAGCAATAACTGGCAGATGCTACAAACTCAGATTCTCTTTTGATTGCTTTTATAGTTTTTGCTTTGCATAGTGGTATTTGTAAAATATTCTACACCTTATTCGATAAGGAAAGAGCCGAGATCCCTTCACCGGGAGTGACCTCTTTAGCAAAACTAGTAAAGGCCTCAAAAACACTCCTTTTCAAAATCACTCGATTCTACAATGATATCAAGTTCATTACGCAAAGGGTTTTCTTAAAAAACTGTCGGAGCCCTCCGTCATTTCAGATAAGTACTTCATAGTATTCGTATTACGTTTGTTGGCCTTCGTCAAGACGTAATGTGCGGTAGCTATTTATGCTTATCAGCTTAAGCATATGATGTGATTGAGTAAGGGTAGTCATGCGACTTTGTTGGCCTTCGTCAAGGGTCGTGCGGATGGGTTTATGTCAATCATGAAATGTACGGGTTGAATTTGACTTACCGGCTATGGTTTGTTGTCCTTCGTCAAGGTCATAGGTTGCTAGGGGCAAAATATTATCGGTAATTTCAAGTGTTGAAATTTGCAATGATATTGCATACATTCTATGAGATAGTTGGATCTCGATACCCGCTGCGAGTAATTGTTACTCCCGGAAGAGTTTTGCACTTTACAATTAGCCGATCAAGTAGGTGTCTAGAAAGGTGTTAACGGGGTTACGCCCTGGGAAAACGAGGTTTAATTTAATTAGGTCCGTGCGAAAGCACGGGGAACCTCCCTCAAAATACCGACACTGGCCTGGCTGAAAAATTGGCGAACTTGTAGGGTGTAATTAATACCGGCTAGTCTTTGCTTTTAGGGTTTGAAGGAAGATTTGAAAAAAACAGTGGGAGCCATCTTGATTAGATAAAATAATAACCAATCTAATCTTGCAAGAGCATACGCCGAGTGTTTTCTTCTCTCTCTCCAGGTAGCGACCATATCACGCCTTAATCAAGATAATAATATGGATGTATTGACCGAACCCGTTTGTTATACTGTGCTGGGGAATATTGGTCCCGCTCCAACGTATAATTGTTATAAAAGACCGAGCAGGAAATAGGGGATTACCAGGATTTCCGTACCGCCCAAACGAAGAAAGTGCATGATGATGCATCTTCTTCGGGTGTGTTCATTAGAGAGAATTGTTTCTCAGTATCCTCTACGTCCTGGATATGAGATACCGGATCAGGATCCCACATATGTAATCTGTTACATGGGCTACAGATAGGTAGAGAACTGAGAATGGGTGATAAAGTTTCAAGGAAACGGTGCGATTGTTGCAGCCAAGATGTTAGCGGTTATCATCCTGTATTACCAAATAAATTGATTCTGAACGAATGTTATTAGATACCGAACCTGATATACAACACCATATCAGTCTCTTTATTGAGTAAAGAAGGATATAATTTTGTATTGTTGGATAATGTTTTGAACATTTCCTATATCAAAAGTTGATCGGGTCAGGCGCGTTATCTAAAGGCATACACGTTCTAAATCAAACCACAATTCTTAACGTATAGAACACGCACAAGAGGAAGAGTTCAGAAATGAACAAATCCTTCTTGAGGCATTGTAGACTGGTCATATCAATGCGACCCGACTAGCTAAGTTACATTAAGATGCATATTTAAATCGGTTTGAATTTATATCTTGTGAAACTTGCCAGTCATGTCACAAAGATAAGATGATCATAGCTCCGTTTATTGGAAACAGAGAAAGAGTTAGTGAACTCTTGGGATTGATACATGAAGATGTATGTAGGTCCCCTGTCTACACATGCCAGGACTGGTTATTTGTACTTTATTATATTCACTGATGATCTCTCAGGATTCGGACATATGTTTCTATTGAAACACAAGTCTGAAGCTTTTGAGAAATTCATAGAATATAAGTCAGAATTAGAGAACCAAAATGGGTACAAGTATTATGTCCTTTGATGTGATCAGGAAGGAGAATACTTGAGCATGGAGATCCTGGACTATTCTAAAGGAGAATGAGATTCTCTCTCAGCATTACTCCTCCGTATATACCACAGCACGTCGGTGTATCGGGGCGGAGCGATCGCACCCTATTAGATATGGTGCGCTCTATGATGAGTACTACTGAGTTATCTATTTCCTTTTGGGGTTATGCGCTTGAGGAAGCTGCATACCTATTGAATAGGGTTCCAACCAAATCAGGTGTCTCCCACTCCATATGAGATATGGTATGGGAAGAGCTCATGTCTTAAGTAAGTTAAGATTTGGGGTTGTCCGGCCTATGTCTAAAAGCAAAATCCGGACAAGCTCGAGATAAGATCAGTTCTGTGGAAGTTTGTTGGATATCCCAAACATTCGCAAGGGAATATCTTCTACCGCACCGAGGAACAAAAGGTGTTATTTCTCGGCATGCCACCTTTTTAGAAAAGGAATTTTTTATGGAAGAAATTAATGGTCATGAGATAGAACTGGAATAAGTTCTAGCTATACAAACAGCAGCGGATGATTTGGTAGAACCGGAGGATTCAATAGCTCCCGACGAACCTCAGCCTCTCTGCCGATCTGGTAGGGTTCCTCATACGTCTAAAGAGATACTTCGGTTTTCTCAATGATAGTGGGAGCGAGGATTGCATCATGAGATGATGACCCAACTAGTTTCGAGCAGGCCATCTAGAGTGGGGACTCTGTAAGAATGGCTGGATGCTAAGCGATCTGAGATGGAATCCATATATACCAACAAAGTATGGACTTTGGTTGCTATATGTGAAGGGTTAAACCCCCATCAGGAGCAACTATATCTGGAGAAGATTACTTGGTGTAGATGGAAAAGTTGAGACTTTCAAAACTAGAGATATTGTTAGAGGTTCTCGTCATCGACCATGTGTGGATTATGATGAAACCTTTTCTGCAGTACCTATGCTTAAGTCCTTCCGGACCCTACTTGCCATTGCTACATACCATGACTACGATATCTGGAAGTTGGGTGTCATGACTGCTTTTATAAATGCTGATTTAGAAGACAACATCTATATGTACACAGCCGGAAGGCTTCGTAAACAGTAGGGCAGCAGAAACGTGTGCAAGTTGTTTTACAGATTAAAGCAAGTATCACGGAGTTGGAACATCTTTTTTGATGTGGTAGTCAAAGAGTTTGACTTCATCAAAATGGTAGATAAATCTTGTATACACAAAAAGATAGTAGAGAGTAAGGCGGTCTTCCTTGTATTGTACGTGGAAGACATACTCTTGATAGGAAAAGAGTTTCCTATGCTACACTCGGTCAATCTCCTCTTATCACATTGATTCTCCATATAGGATCAAGGTGATACCGTCTAAATCCTGGGTTTTAGATCTATGAGATAAATCTAAGTGGATGTTAGCATTCTCATTAGGTGTAGTGAGATGGTATCAATCGATCCTGGGAGAATCACTGGATAGCTTCCAGGGTGGTAAGGTCGACTGAATGTCAGTCACAGGCATTGTCTTTACCCTCAGTGGAGGGACGGTATGTTAGAAGAGTTCCAAGCAAGATACCGTGGCAAACTAGACAATAAAGGCTGGATACATCGCTACCAAAGATGCTACCAAAGAAGCAGTCTGGGTGTATATTAGTTCATGAGATGAACTTCGTTCCTACCATTGTGTGACAATGGAGATGTGGCTTCGGCCTAGGAACCCCCGTCCCATCAGTGACCCAGACATATTCTAAGGCAGTATTGTTAGTGTTTATGCCCTAGAAGGCCATTACTGTATCATACTAGCTTGTATATTACTTAATGGAAGCTTGGGATATTCACATGTATATAACAGTCTTGCTAAACATGGTAGTATGCTACTTGGTTTTTCTATCTTAATATGTGAGTGTACGTATTGATAGAGCTCTTAGGATCTTGCTTGTCTACCAGCGTTGTGATGGCAGTCACACTAGTGGGGGCTGGGTAGTCTACAAGCACATCCTTATTCTGGTCCCCGGTCGTTGGATTATCGAGACAGAGCATCGATACTCCGGAGTAGACTGGTGTGTACGCTTCTCATCCCAGTTGGGGAGATGGTCTGTCCCACAGCCGTCAGTACGTCGTACTGGAGATAGTATACAGGTGCTCGTTAGGTTACGGGTACACCGGACAGGACTCACAGGGAACTGTTGGTTGGTTTGATACCAGTCGTCAGTGAACAGTTCCCAGGTGACATGAGTACAGCGTAGTCCGCAGACTTGACACTGCTACTTCGCCTCGAGTGTGTCCCACTGTTCTTAGATTGCTACCCTACCACGGCTCAAAGGAGTCGTGCAAACAGGTAGCAGTTGGGTGCAGTCCCGAGCACTTGGAGGCAGTGGCGGTTAGACAGGATTCGTCCCTCCCGGTATTGGGAGTAGATATCGTGCTGTGTCAGAGAGCCATTACGCAAAGTCCCTGGCCAGGGCAAGCGAGATTTGCTGGTAGGTTCCAGTAGTTTCTCAGGGTGTAATGGGCTTCACTCCGACACGACTTATACCGCTATTAGGGGACTGACGCTTGCCGCCCCCCTAGGCCCGATATGCGATAGTCTTGGACGAACGGACCGGACTGTATGGAGATTGTCACATCAGACTCAGTAGGAGTTCGGATGGGTTTACTCATCGGCCTTCTTATCGACAACTACCTGGGGACCGTTACGTACAGCTAGTGCCGCTTGCGGTCTGTGGTTAAACCCACTGCCAGCGTAGTAGTCGAGTCTCTAGAGTCCCACACAGAGAGTTTCCTACTCCAGGCGAAACGATATAGAGGTTGCATGGTTTTGCGACAAAGGGTTCGGACGCATACGTGCGTTTACGCGCGTACGACTTTCGGACAGTTTTTACCAGTCGGCTTTGGTTTAAGCCAGTTACTGGTATCCGGTTATTGGATTTTTACAGTCTAAAGTTTTTCCGTATTTTTACGGATCGGAGGGGCGTTCTCGTAATTACTCGAGAAGCTTCTAGAAGATGTGACTAAGGAGGTTTCTTTTGGATAAGAGAGTGAGTCATGGTGGTGATTCATTCATTTCATTAATGCACATTTATTGCTTAATGACTCATGCTAATGAATCACCACTAGATATTTCATGAAGCATGCTTATTCATTTCTTTTTATTCATTATTGAAAAATAAGAATGCTTCATAATATTATGATACACTCTCTCTCTTCTATCATTATCTTATCTCACATTCTCTCTCCTCAAGCTCTCATCTTCAAACCCTAATCCTTAATCCTCATGTGTTGAGATCAAAGGATTAGTTAGACTAAACAATCCATAACCTACACTCTTTATCATCCTTTCATCTTTGATTAGCAATCAAAGTTGATTAGTTACCTCAAGTTAGAGGTTTAGCTTGGTGTTTTGCTCTCGGGTGGATCGTCTACTACCTAGAGAAGGTCGAGGAGAACAAAGGAGGACGTAAAGAAGAAGGACCGGTTTCATTAGGTATAATCCCTAATCACTTGTGAAAAGAAACTCATAAGATACGGTTATTTATAGTTTAGCTTCGATTCAAGCGGTTAGTCGATGTTCGTTGTTTAAACTTGATTGTTTTTGAAAATTCCGCCTCCCCATAAGTACTGGGGTGAAGTACATCGACTTACAGTGGTATCAGAGCCTCGCTAAACAATAAATAACCTAGTTGCAAATTTGTACGAATTTCGAACGGAAAAACGAAGCCGGAAAACCCTAATAAAAATCAGTTTCTGTCGAATCCAAAATGATGTCCTAAAATTTTTCAGGGATGTTCAGAAAGCTTGACATGGGTCCAGGAGAACACCCAAGAAAATTGGGCCCATGACTCGGCTAAAGCGCCGCGGAAGCGCGGCGGATCCCACCGATCCGCCGCGGTTCCGCCGCCGAGTTGCCGAGTCATGATCCCAAATTTTTTGTGTGGGTCCCCTGTGATATTTAGTGTTTTCTGGAATATTTAATTATTGCTCAGGTTACTGTTTAACAGAGCAGATTTTGGAGCAATATTGATGTTGTTTATTCGATCGAATTGTACAGTATTTGCATATGGGATTATATCTGTGATTGTTTAATGTGTTCGTAAACCTTCCCCAACTGCTAGTATGTCGGTTGGCAGGGGGTTGCACATTTCTGAAATGGTTATATCTGTTTGTGCATATAAACTGTATTGGACTGTTGTGGTGTATAGCCGGGGTTTGCAATGGGTTATAGTTTAATTCATTTGTTGTAAATGTAATTTGTTGTAATATTATTTTCGCGGGGCACTTCCAGGTTGCGGTTGTAGCCACCGTTGTATTATTTCATTTTACTGTTTTTGCTCCTAGGACTGACCCAAGGTGGGGTACACAGACTGCCGGGTGGGTAGTTTGCCGTACCCGTAGGGGTCGAGGGTGGGGTAAACAGCTATTCATCACAACTGTGTAATCTGTCTTTTCTTGCAGGCTCAAAAGAAATACAGATTGCTTGCAAATCCAATATTGTTTATCTGTGTTCTGGAATGAATATCATTGCGTCAGACGAATGTAAAATATCTATATTATGGTAGCTATTTAGACGCCACTTATGTTTTACACCCGCGCTAGCCCAGCCCCCGCTCTGTCGTTAGTTAAGTAACCTAACGAGTGATGACGGGACCCCGTGGCGAATGCGGATGGCATAAGAGGACGTTGTATTTTCGTTGTTTTCTGCAATGATAGGTTAATGATGGGACGCATTATCTGTAATGCAAAGTAAAAAACCAAAGTTTAAATCGTTGGAACAATTTAAAAGAAACCACTCGGTTATTTTTAAAACAGATATTTTTAAATGCGGAGATTTAACCACTCCTTTTAAAAGCTATCAGGTTCCATCGGTTATATCAAGTTCACTACGTTCACGGTTTCGCCAAAACCAGTCGTAGCCCTCCGTCATTTCATTTGGGTATTCGGTAGTATTCAAGCTATGCACTTTTGGCCAACGTCATGGCATAGTGTTTGGTAGCTGCTGGGTATTCATTTGTTGCATAGATAGATGAGTTGGTTTGGGACAGTCGTATTATCATTTGGCCAACGTCAGGGATATATACGGATGGGTTCAAATTAACAAGATAATGATGGGTAGAACTTGACATGTGACTTATGACATTTTGACCAACGCCAAGGTCATAAGAGCATGGGGTAAAAACTTATATCGGGAATTTCTAAAGAAACTGAAATTTGCAAAGAACCAAGTGCATACCATTTTGAGTTTGATGAATGTTGGTAGCATTCCTACAACATTATCAGACGATGATATTTGGATCCCGATCCTACTGTGAGTATATGCTACTTATCAGGATATTCGTCACTTAACGATCAATGCTATAAACCTAGTAGGTGTCCAGAAAAGTGTCAGCGGGGTTACGCCCCCAGAGAAAAGAGGTTACTTAATTAAGGAACTTCGCGAAAGCGTTGGAAAACCTCCCTCGAAGTATCGACACCGGCCTGGCTGAACGGTTAAGCAAGTATTGTACGGTGAGAATAGTCTTGGCTAATTCTTCTTTTATGGTTTGAGGAAGGATTCGAGAAACAGTGGGAGCCATCCAGTTTAGATAAACTAAAAACCACTCTAAACTTGCAAGAGCATCATGCTAAAGAGTTTTCTTCTCTCTCTCCTAATTGCAGCGACCCTGAAAATGACTGGACTTAAGTTACTTTTAGAGAAAAATATACTGACGGGGCCAAACTATAAAGATTGGCTGCGGAATGTCAAGATGGCTTTGACCTATGACAAACTGGGGTACGTCCTCACCGCTACGGCACCTGCTGTCCCTGGTCCCAAATCCAGTAATGCGGATAAGGAAATCCGCAAAACCTGGGATTTAGATTGCGCGAGAGCCAAGTGCATCGTGCTTGCCTCGATGAACAATGAACATCAGAGGAGGCACGAGGATATGTCCTTAGATGGCATATTTCTCCATACAAAGGAACTTTATGGAGAGCAATCTCGTATAGCAAGATACGAGACCTCTAAGAAATTGTTTCGAGCGAGGTTGGCTGTCGGGTCATCGGTAGGTGAACATGTCCTACAGATGATTGGCTATATAGAAGAGCTCGCAGACCTTGGGACAACTTTGGATAATGAGCTCTATACAGACCTTGTTCTCCAGTCCCTTCCTCCCACCTACGCCCAGTTTATCCTCAACTTCAATCTTCAAGGAAAAGAAGTTGAACTTGCGGAACTCCTGAACATGTTAAGGAGTGCAGAGGGCACCTTGCAGAAGGCAAGGGAAACACCCGCTATGTTTGTTGGCGGTGCATCTTCTTCCGGGTCCAAGGCTAGGGCCAAAGGAAGGAAGAAGAAGGCCGCACCCAAACCTAGAGGAGGTGTTAGTAAGGTGAGAGGGAAGGGAAAGCAAAAGAAAGCAGTACCGATAGTTGGCCAGGATGAGTGCTTCCATTGTCACAGGAAAGGGCACTGGAAGAAGGATTGCAAGGCGTGGAACGCCAAGAACCAGGAACCGAAGCAAGCTGTGGCTTCGACTTCAGGTGTGTTTGTAATTGAGAATTGTCTGTCGATCAACTCTACTTCCTGGGTATTGGATACCGGATCAGGATCTCATATTTGCAATTCATTGCAGGCACTGAGAAACCGTAGAGTGCTGAAGGAAGGTGATATGATCCTCAGGGTTGCTAACGGAGCTAGCGTGGGAGCTGCGTCCGTCGGGGATTATCACCTAGGATTGACGAGTGGACACATTTTGGTTTTACATAACTGTTATTTTGTACCCAGCTTAACGTGTAATATCATATCAGTTTCCTTGTTATCAAATAAAGGTTATGATTTCACGTTTGTAAGAGATGTTGTCAACATCCACCTTAATCATGGTTTGATTGGGTCCGGTACTCTAAATAACGGCATATATGTGTTAAACCAACTCCAAATTTTCAATGTCCAGAACACACTAAAAAGAAAGTCTCCAGATTTAAATAAAGCTTTCTTATGGCATTGTAGACTGGGTCACATCAATGAGAGAAGGTTGACTAAGTTGCATAGAGAAGGATATTTGGACACGTTCGAATATCAAACTTATGACACTTGTCAATCTTGTCTCAAAGGAAAGATGACAAAGACTCCATTCACTGGACAAGGAGTAAGAGCGAGCGAGCTCTTAGGACTCATACATAGTGATGTATGCGGTCCAATGTCTACACATGCGAGAGGTGGTTATTCCTACTTCATTACTTTTACAGATGATTTCTCTAGGTATGGATATGTTTTCTTAATGAAGCATAAATCAGAGGCCTTTGAGAAATTCCTGGAATTCAAGAATGAAGCGGAAAACCAAACAGGCAAAAGTATTAAGACACTGAGATCTGATCGAGGTGGAGAATACTTAAGTGCCGAGTTCCTAGGTTACCTAAAAGAGAAAGGAATTCTCTCTCAGCTTACTCCTCCATACACTCCACAGCACAACGGTGTATCGGAGAGACGGAATCGAACCCTATTAGATATGGTACGATCCATGATGGGTAATGCTGAGTTACCGCGATCTTTCTGGGGATATGCGCTAGAATCAGCGGCATATATTTTGAACAGAGTTCCTACCAAAACTGTGCCTACCACACCATATCAGATGTGGAGTGGGAAGAAACCCTATCTTCAGTATATAAGGATTTGGGGATGTCCAGCTTTTGTCAAAAAGCAGTTTGTGGACAAGCTCGAGGCACGATCAGTAAAATGTATGCTTGTAGGATATCCAAAGAACTCCAAGGGATATTGCTTCTATTACGCAGAAGAACAAAAGGTTTTTGTTTCTCGTAATGCCCATTTTCTAGAACAACAAGTTTTAGAAAAGGATACAAATGGGAGCGAAATAGAACTGGAAGAAATTCCAGAACCACAAGCTGCTACTGAAAGTTTGGTAGAACCAGAGGTTCAAGAAGAACAGAACATTCCCGCACCCCTCCGCAGGAGTAGTAGGCCGTCTCGTCCGCCTGAGAGATACTACGGTTTTCTCATTGACGGGGATAGAGAGGATTGCATCATAGATGATGATGAACCTACTGACTTCCAGCAGGCCATCCAGAGCGGCGACTCGGTACGATGGCTAGATGCAATGCGGACCGAGATGGAGTCCATGTACACCAACAAAGTATGGACTTTGGACTTTGCTCCAGATGGGGTAAAACCCATAGGATGCAAATGGATCTTCAAGAAAAAGATTGGTGTAGATGGACAGGTGGAAACCTATAAGGCTAGACTTGTTGCAAAGGGTTTTCGTCAAAGACCTGGTTTGGACTATGACGAAACTTTTTCTCCAGTGGCTATGCTCAAATCCATTCGGGTCCTTCTTGCTATTGCTGCCTTCCATGATTATGAAATCTGGCAGATGGACGTAAAGACGGCTTTTCTGAATGGAAATTTAGAAGAGAGCGTCTATATGGATCAGCCAGAGGGTTTCAATCAGAGTGGGAGCAGCGGGAAAGTATGCAAGCTGCTTAAGTCCATTTACGGACTAAAGCAGGCATCGCGGAGTTGGAACATCTGCTTTGATGAGACAGTCAAAGAATATGACTTTATCAAAAATCCAGATGAACCGTGCATATATAGTAAAGTTGTGGCCAGAAGTGTCGTATTCCTCGTCTTGTACGTGGATGACATTCTATTGATAGGAAATGACATTCCTATGCTACAATCTGTCAAAGGATTCTTGTCACACAGGTTCTCCATGAAAGACCTGGGTGATGCCTCTTACATTCTGGGGATCCGGATCTATCGTGATAGATCCAAGAGGATGTTGGGACTTTCGCAGTCCAGGTATATCGACACTGTACTGAAAAGATTCAGTATGGAAGATTCTAAGCGCGGTAATCTACCGGCTTGTCACGGAATCACCCTCTCCAAAGAGATGTCTCCCAAGACTGATTTGGAAAGGGAACGCATGTCTATTATACCCTACGCTTCTGCGGTAGGCTCTATAATGTATGCGATGTTGTGTACCAGACCAGATGTAGCTTACGCACTAAGCGTGGTAAGCCGGTATCAGTCAGACCCAGGGGAGAAACACTGGATAGCAGTAAAGAACATTCTCAAGTACCTGAGGAGGACTAAGGAGATGTTCTTGGTTTACGGCGGAAAAGACCTCAGGTTGGAGGCCTTTGCTGATTCCGGCTTCCAGAGTGATAAGGACGATTCCAAGTCCATGTCGGGTTATGTCTTTACCCTCAATGGAGGGGCGGTGTGCTGGAAGAGCTCCAAGCAGGACACCGTTGCTGACTCGACGATGGAAGCGGAGTATATAGCTGCTTGCGATGCCGCAAAAGAAGCAGTCTGGATGAAGAAGTTCCTAACAGAACTTCAGGTGGTTCCTACCATAGTTGATCCAATACCTTTGTATTGCGACAACAACGGAGCTATAGCTTTAGCGAAGGAACCAAGGTCCCATCAGAAGTCCAGACACATCTTGAGGCGGTATCACCTGATCAGGGAGATCATTGATCGTCAGGAGATCGAGGTTCGGAGAGTTGCTTCAGAAGAGAACATTGCTGATCCATTCACGAAGGCCCTTCCTCAGATTCAGTTCGAGAGGCTACTCGAGATCATTGGTCTGCGATATGCCAGTACATGGCCATAGTGCAAGTGGGAGATTGTTAGTGTTTATGCCCTAGAAGGCCATTACTGTATCATACTAGCTTGTATATTACTTAATGGAAGCTTGGGATATTCACATGTATATAACAGTCTTGCTAAACATGGTAGTATGCTACTTGGTTTTTCTATCTTAATATGTGAGTGTACGTATTGATAGAGCTCTTAGGATCTTGCTTGTCTACCAGCGTTGTGATGGCAGTCACACTAGTGGGGGCTGGGTAGTCTACAAGCACATCCTTATTCTGGTCCCCGGTCGTTGGATTATCGAGACAGAGCATCGATACTCCGGAGTAGACTGGTGTGTACGCTTCTCATCCCAGTTGGGGAGATGGTCTGTCCCACAGCCGTCAGTACGTCGTACTGGAGATAGTATACAGGTGCTCGTTAGGTTACGGGTACACCGGACAGGACTCACAGGGAACTGTTGGTTGGTTTGATACCAGTCGTCAGTGAACAGTTCCCAGGTGACATGAGTACAGCGTAGTCCGCAGACTTGACACTGCTACTTCGCCTCGAGTGTGTCCCACTGTTCTTAGATTGCTACCCTACCACGGCTCAAAGGAGTCGTGCAAACAGGTAGCAGTTGGGTGCAGTCCCGAGCACTTGGAGGCAGTGGCGGTTAGACAGGATTCGTCCCTCCCGGTATTGGGAGTAGATATCGTGCTGTGTCAGAGAGCCATTACGCAAAGTCCCTGGCCAGGGCAAGCGAGATTTGCTGGTAGGTTCCAGTAGTTTCTCAGGGTGTAATGGGCTTCACTCCGACACGACTTATACCGCTATTAGGGGACTGACGCTTGCCGCCCCCCTAGGCCCGATATGCGATAGTCTTGGACGAACGGACCGGACTGTATGGAGATTGTCACATCAGACTCAGTAGGAGTTCGGATGGGTTTACTCATCGGCCTTCTTATCGACAACTACCTGGGGACCGTTACGTACAGCTAGTGCCGCTTGCGGTCTGTGGTTAAACCCACTGCCAGCGTAGTAGTCGAGTCTCTAGAGTCCCACACAGAGAGTTTCCTACTCCAGGCGAAACGATATAGAGGTTGCATGGTTTTGCGACAAAGGGTTCGGACGCATACGTGCGTTTACGCGCGTACGACTTTCGGACAGTTTTTACCAGTCGGCTTTGGTTTAAGCCAGTTACTGGTATCCGGTTATTGGATTTTTACAGTCTAAAGTTTTTCCGTATTTTTACGGATCGGAGGGGCGTTCTCGTAATTACTCGAGAAGCTTCTAGAAGATGTGACTAAGGAGGTTTCTTTTGGATAAGAGAGTGAGTCATGGTGGTGATTCATTCATTTCATTAATGCACATTTATTGCTTAATGACTCATGCTAATGAATCACCACTAGATATTTCATGAAGCATGCTTATTCATTTCTTTTTATTCATTATTGAAAAATAAGAATGCTTCATAATATTATGATACACTCTCTCTCTTCTATCATTATCTTATCTCACATTCTCTCTCCTCAAGCTCTCATCTTCAAACCCTAATCCTTAATCCTCATGTGTTGAGATCAAAGGATTAGTTAGACTAAACAATCCATAACCTACACTCTTTATCATCCTTTCATCTTTGATTAGCAATCAAAGTTGATTAGTTACCTCAAGTTAGAGGTTTAGCTTGGTGTTTTGCTCTCGGGTGGATCGTCTACTACCTAGAGAAGGTCGAGGAGAACAAAGGAGGACGTAAAGAAGAAGGACCGGTTTCATTAGGTATAATCCCTAATCACTTGTGAAAAGAAACTCATAAGATACGGTTATTTATAGTTTAGCTTCGATTCAAGCGGTTAGTCGATGTTCGTTGTTTAAACTTGATTGTTTTTGAAAATTCCGCCTCCCCATAAGTACTGGGGTGAAGTACATCGACTTACAAGTATTATCTGATCATGGAGATGGTTGATCTCCAGGGAGATCGAGATTAGGAGAGTAGACTTAGAGGACAACACGGCGGATCCACTCACAAAGGCCTTTTCCCAGATAGAGACCTTTATGGGATGGTTGAATATGAGATACTACAACCACTGCTATATGATGGCCCTAGTGCAAGTGGGAGATTGTTGTCATATGTATGCCCTAGAGGCCATTACTGTACATGAGATGTATATTGTAGTGGATGCTTGGATATATATAGGGAGGACTTTCTTGCTCGACATTATAGTATGCTATCTGGTTACTCTTTATCTTAACATGTACACTGATTGTCTCTCTGTTACATGTTGGTAAAGCCCTTAGGATGTGTACTTGACTACCTGGATTATGATGCGGATCATACTAGTGGGACAAAGGTAGTCGGTAAGTACATCCTTTAATGTCCCTAGCCGTGGGTGTATCGAGACGGGATATCGATATACCAGAGTAGACTAGCGTATAGCTTCTCGACCCATGTAGATGGGCGATGGATGATCACATATCAATTGGTGTTTGACATCAGAGATGGTATACGGGTGCTCAGTGGAGAATGGGTACACTGAACGGACTCGCCGAGAACTCCCAGATGGTATTATACCTCACGTCAGATGGCAGTTCTCTGGTGACACAGGTACAGGTTAGTCTGTCGACCCGAGATCGTCATAGAGTCTTGTGTGATTCCCACTGTGCTTTGATTTCCACCTTACCACGTTCAAGAGAACGTGCAAAATGGTGGTTTTTGGGTACAGTCCCGAGTCACATGGAGGCAATGAGCGATAGGAGGGGATTTCGTCTCCCGGTATTGGAGGTTGATGTTGCGCTGTGCTCGATTGGCTATAACAGAAAGTCCCTGGCTAAGGCTGTTTATGAGATTTACTGGTAAGTGTTATCAGTAGTTTCTCGACCCGTTACGAGCCTCATATCGGCACGACTTATCGAGCGTATACCACCCCCAGACGAGATATGCGACATATCTGACGAAGAGACCGGACTGTACGGTAGTGTTACTGATTGGATTCGTATGAGTATGAGCAGGAATGCTTGTTGATCTTCTGATCGCTCAATATCTGGGTGGCCGTTACGTTTAGCAGACCGCTTGCGGCTTGTGGGTGTTTGATATGATCATCACCTACTGCCGGCGTATTGACGAGTCTTTAGAGTCATACACAGAGATTTCCTGGTTCATACGAAACAGGGTAGGAGGACATATGTGATATGTGCGGGACCGAGATTAATGCGCGTATGAGATACCACATTCTATTCTCACGATATGTGATATCAGTCGGTTATATATGATATAACCGGATTATCGGATCAAGTGTTGATTCGATGGATTGTTAAATTTGATATTAGTCGGTTGTATGTGATATAGCCGGATTATTAAATCAAGTGTTGATTTAATAATTTAATGTATAATTATATATGTGATATATTAATTTACATTAACTAATATTAGCTCACTTAAACATTTCTTTTTCTCACTTATGTACACTTAGTATATATGTGATATATATTAATGTACAACTTTTGTGTCATGCTAGAATGTTGGGGTAAAAATTTACACCCCGGTTGACCGAGTCAAAGTCAAGGTCAACCCCCAAGCTAGGTGGGCCCAAGCCCAGGTCAAGCGGGCCCATGCCCAAATCGAGCCCGCGGCCAGCCTCCCCATGCCAACAACAAAATCATGTAATAAATAATTTTTATGTAATTTTTTATATACGAATGTATGCAAAATGGGCATAAAGCCAATATTTTGTAAGCCCATGGCTTATGTGCAAAAATGAAATGGCACATGAGCCATGGGATGGGCAAAATGCCATTATTGCAAAGCCCAAGGGGCTATATGTAAATATGTAAGCCTATATAAGGCAAAATGATGATGAATAAAAGAACAACTTTTTCATTCTCTCAAAAACCTAGGGTTTGTGCCTCTTTCCCCTTTCTAAAGGTTTCAAACCTTCTTCCTTTTTTGGTGAATTAAATCAAGAGTTTTGCTCTCTCTTTTCCAAAACTAAATAGTTTTTCACCATAAAACCCACAAAGGGGAACTTGGATCTACCATTAGATCTCAAAAAGAAGAGATTTTTAAAATCCCACATTTCTTGATCTTCAAGATCCAGCCAACAGAGGAGGAAGAAGAACCCATTTCCTCAACCAAAACATTTTTAGGGGTTTAACTCCACTCTAAACCCTATTTCTGGGACTAAAAGCCCCTTTTTCTCACCAGCGCCCTGCGCTCAAGCGCAGAGCGTTCACGTGCCGACGCGTGGCGCGCTTGCGCTCAAGCGCCCAACGCTCGAGCGCAGAGCGCCCACGTGGCGCGCTTGCGCCTAAGCGCACGGCCCCTCTAAGTGTACAGCGCTCAAGGCGCTGGCCCCACGCATCCTTTGAATGTCTTTTCCCCGTCTTTTTATGTACATACATATATATATATACATATGTATACATATTTACACACACGTACTCCACAACACTGTCCCTGTTAGAAAAAAATTTCTAACGGGGCGCTGTCCCGCACCCCGCAAGGGGGCTGCTAACCCCCTTGACCCCCAGCCCGCAATCCGGGTAGCGGGACCCCCGTAAAAACTCTGCGTGGCTATCGACATATCCAAACCCCCTTACAAAACAACACACACGTACACTGCACATTGAGTTCGCATGACCAGTTTAACCCGTTAATCGGAGGTTCCCTCGCTCCAAAGGCATGGGGTAATTAACGGCAGCTTAGTCCGCGGCTGCCGGAGACTCGGATCCCCACAATCATTAAATCTCGGCCTACCCTAGGCAGGGGAATCTGTAGTAAGCCTGACAAGCGCGCGCGTATTCCCATCTCAATGGGGTGACGAAAAACACCCTACATAGATGCCACATGTGACATGGGTGTATGAGACTTACACCATGCTTATAATAATGGAATGGTTTTATTTATTTAAAGTTAATCAAAATTAATGGTAATTAGTCACATGCTTGGAAGCTTGGAGAAGCTTGGAGCATCTTTGACTTAGTCCACTAGTTTTGTTTTACTTGTAGATATTTATTAACCTAACCATTATTGTAACACATGGTTTATTCTCTACATGAGTTAGTGTATGACACTAACTCACCCATGATTGATATTCTCACCTCATGAGTTCATTTCTCTCATTCTTCACTTGTTCTTTCTTCTTCCTCATGAGAAAAGCTATTGTGAGAAAAAAGAAACTAAAGTGAGCTCATTTCCTACTTCATCATCCTCTACTACTTGCTATTTAGTATAGGGTGTTTGCTTCATTAATTTCACAATTAGTGAAGAGGTGGCATGAGCTTGAGTCTTCTTGACGTAGATCATCTTCGGCCTCGAAGACTTCGAGCAAGTTTGTTCATTTCTCCGGAAGAACCCTTTCTAGAGTCCGGGTGTTCATGACTTGCAGCGAAGGGACTACTACACGGAGCATTAGAAGTGAAGGACCGGTCTACAAAGGTTGTATTCCTCATTCACTTAGATGTAAAGTTGTTTACATGTTGTTTCGTCGCATTTTCTAGTAAAGATTTTATGGTTAGGGTTAACCAGAACGACAAATTTTCGAAATTGGCATGGACGATGCCTCCCGAAACCTGGCTGCCGTGCTAGGGAACCCTGCAGTGGTATTAAAGCCATGCTAGAAAATTTGACGGATTTTGTTAGATTACGAAACCGAAACGACTCCGAAACTTGAAACACGAAAATGTAGTTTCTGTCAATTTTTAAAAGTCCTATAATAATTTTTTAAACTGCAGAATGTTGTATGAGTTGCAACATGAACACAGCACAAAATTTAGCCCTTTTCACCAAAATTTGGCCGGCCACATACATGTAAAAATCGGCCAGCTCGGGTGAACAGTGGAGTTTTGGGTTGAATTTTTTGGTGTTCCAGAATCTGGGTTTTGATGTTTCAGGTGTTTGTTTTTTCTAAAGTTTGCATGTGATGTGATCTTACACTATAAGCAATTCGGAGTGATTCGTACTCGTAGTTTTAACGTTGTTTTGAGGATTCACATGTTGTCTAGGCGAAATTAAAAAGTTCGAACGAATGTCAAAAACCCATTTTTCTAAGTTTAACGTATTCGGAAAAACATGAAAGTAATTCTGTGAACCCTCTAGAAGAATGAAACCCTAACTCGACATAATGACCATGGAACCGTTTCGAACCTTCTGGTTTGCGGCAGTTCCGCTGTGCCATTAACGAGGCTTCGGTCTGCCCTTCTACGGCTGGTTCATAGGTACTGTGCATGTTCTGGGTATTATTGAAACTGTGCTCAAGTGTTGAGCAGTCGAGGAATTGTGGGACTTTGATGATTCGATCGAAAAGTTTAACGTCGTCCGGATATCATGTGATGGGATACAATACTTGGAATCCAAACTAATTTGAATTTTATAAATCTAGCAATTTAGTCTCATTTGATCGGTTGCCACGGGATTTTGATGTGATCAAAAGTCTGTCGCAATCATGTAGCGTACGCGGATACTCGCCGGGTAACCTTATTAGATAGCCACGCCCCATAGCCCCGACTAAGTGACTGTAGAAGAACCTCATCGCCAAAAGCATCCGTTCGGGTGCTCGCGGCTGCGGTGTTCCGCCTTAATGCACTTCGTCGACGGCATCGGGGATACGGCCGTCTACTAAAGTTTCCGACAAGCATTCGATTAGGATGTGGGAAATCTTGTTGAATTACCCGACTTGATATTGAAAAGTGTTTTCGAGATCGAGACTAAAATGCGGGGTTTATAATTATCAGGCATGTGATGTCTAAGGAATTCATTTGGTTGGGCATGAAATCCAAAGTATTTGATACATTGGGTTTATGATGTCCAAGGTGGTTGCGGATTCCAATTGTTGTAGTTTTTCATTTTCTTTTCTGCGACCGTAAGTGTAATATGTGGTGTATCGCCAGTTTCGTTGCTATATGTCAACGACAATTAGGATACGCATATTTACTTACGTTGATGACATGTGATGTTATGTGTTGATGAAATAGGTCCGTGCGAAAGCATGGGGAACCTTCCTCAAAATACCGATACTGGCATGGCTGAAAGATTGGCGAACTTGTAGGGTGTAATTAATCCTGGCTAGTCTTTGCTTTTAGGGTTTGAAGAAAGATTTGATAAAAACAGTAGGAGCCATCCTGATTAGATAAAATAATAACCAATCTAATCTTGCAAGAGCATACGCCGAGTGTTTTCTTCTCTCTCCAGGTAGCGACCATATCACACCTTAATCAAGATAATAATATAGATGTATTGACTGAACCCGCTTGTTATACTGTGCTGGGGAACGTTGGTCCCGCTCCAACTTATAATTGTTATAAGACCGAGCAGGAAATAGGGGATTACCAGGATTTCCGTACCGCCCAAACGAAGAAAGTGCATGATGATGCATCTTCTTCGGGTGTGTTCATTACAGAGAACTGTTTCTCAGTATCCTCTACGTCCTGGATATGAGATACCGGATCAGGATCCCACATATGTAATCTGTTACATGGGCTACAGATAGGTAGAGAACTGAGAATGGGTGATGAAGTTTCAAGTGTTGGAAACGGTGCAATTGTTGCAGCCAAGATGTTGGCGGTTATCACCCTGTATTACCAAATAAATTGATTCTGAACGAATATTATTAGATACCGAACCTGATATACAACAACATATCAGTCTCTTTAAGAAGGATATAATTTTGTATTGTTGGATAATGTTTTGAACATTTCCTATATCAAAAGTTGATCGGGTCAGGCGCGTTATCTAAATGCATATACGTTCTAAATCAAACCACAATTCTTAACGTATAGAACACGCACAAGAGGAAGAGTTCAGAAATGAACAAATCCTTCTTGAGGCATTGTAGACTGGTCATATCAATGCGACCCGACTAGCTAAGTTACATTAAGATGCATATTTAAATCGGTTTGAATTTATATCTTGTGAAACTTGTCAGTCATGTCACAAAGATAAGATGACCATAGCTCCATTTTTTGGAAACAGAGAAAGAGTTAGTGAACTCTTGGGATTGATACATGATGATGTATGTAGGTCCCCTGTCTACACATGCCAGGACTGGTTATTTGTACTTTATTATATTCACTGATGATCTATCAGGATTCGGACATATGTTCCTATTGAAACACAAGTCTGAAGATTTTGAGAAATTCATAAAATATAAGTCAGAAGTAGAGAACCAAAATGGGTACAAGTATTATGTCCTTTGATGTGATCAGGAAGGAGAATACTTGAGCATGGAGATCCTGAACTATTCTAAAGGAGAATGAGATTCTCTCTCATCATTACTCCTCCGTATACACCACAGCACGTCGGTGTATCGGGACGGAACGATCGCACCCTATTAGATATGGTGCGCTTTATGATGAGTACTACTGAGTTACCTATTTCCTTTTGGGGTTATGCGCTTGAGAAAGCAGCATACCTATTGAATAGGGTTCCAACCAAATCATGTGCCTACCACTCCATATGAGATATGGTATGGGAAGAGCTCATGTCTTAAGTTAAGATTTGGGGTTGTCCGGACTATGTCTAAAAGCAAAATCCGGACAAGCTCGAGAGAAGGTCGGTTCTGTAGAAGTTTGTTGGATATCCCAAACATTCACAGGGGAATATCTTCTACCGCACCAAGGAACAAAAGATGTTTTATTTCTCGGCATGCCACTCTTTTAGAAAAGAAATTTTTTATGGAAGAAATTAATGGTTATGAGGTAGAACTGGAATAAGTTCCAGCTATACAAACTACAACTGATGATTTGGTAGAACCGGAGGATTCAATAGCTCCCGACAAACCTCAGCCTTTCTGCCGATCTGGTAGGGTTCCTCATCCGTCTGAGAGATACTTCGGTTTTCTCAATGACAGCGGGAGCGAGGATTGCACCATGAGATGATGACCCAACTAGTTTACAGCAGGCCATCTAGAGTGGGGACCCTGTAAGAATGGCTGGATGCTAAGCGATCTGAGATGGAATCCATATACACCAACAAAGTATGGACTTTGGTTGCATATCCGAAGGGTTAAACCCCCATCAGGAGCAAGTATATCTTGAGAAGATTACTTGGTATAGATGGAAAAGTTGAGATTTTCAAAGCTAGAGATATTGTAAGAGATTCTCGTCATCGACCAGGTGTAGATTATGATGAAACCTTTTCTTCAGTACCTATGCTTAAGTCCTTCCGGATCCTACTTGCCATTGCAATATACCATGACTACGATATCTGACGGTTGGATGTCACGACTGATTTTCTAAATGCTGATTTAGAAGACAACGTCCATAAGTACACAAGCCGGAGGGCTTCGTAGACAGTGGGAGCAGCGGAATCGTGTGTAAGTTGCTTTACAGGTTAAAGCAGGCATCGCGGAGTTGGAACATCTTTTTTTGATGTGGTAGTCAAAGAGTTTGACTTCATCAAAATGGTAGATGAACCTTGTATACACAAAAAGATGGTAGAGAGTAAGGTGGTCTTCCTCGTATTGTACGTGGATGACATACTCCCAAATAATCTTCTCAAAAACCACACCAAGTTAATGGCGAGAACCTCTTGCAACAAGTCTAGCTTTGAAAGTCTCAACTTTTCCATCTACACCAAATAATCTTCTCAAAATATACTTGCTCCTGATGGGGATTTAACCCTTCAGATATAGCAACCAAAGTCCATACTTTGTTGGTGTATATAGATTCCATCTCAGATCGCTTAGCATCCAGCCATTCTTACAGAGTCCCTACTCATGATGGCCTGCTCGAAACTAGTTAGGTCATCATCTCATGATGCAATCCTCGCTCCCACTGTCATCGAGAAACCGAAGTATCTCTCACGTGGATGAGAAACCCTACCGGATCAGCGGAGAGGCTGAGGTTCGTCGGGAACTATTGAATCCTCCGGTTCTACCAAATCATCAGCTGTAGTTTGTATAGCTGGAACTCCTTCCAGTTCTACCTCATGCCCATAAATTTCTTCCATAAAAATTCCTTTTCCTAAAAAGGTGGCATGCCGAGAAATAAAACACCTTTTGTTTCTCGGCGTGGTAGAAGATATTCCCATGCGAATGCTTGGGATATCCAACAAACTTCCACATAACCGACCTTGCCTCGAGCTTGTCCGGATTTTGCTTTTGACATAGGCCGGACAACCCAAATCTTAACATGCTTAAGACATGGGCTCTTCCCATACCATATCACATATAGAGTGGTAGGCATTTGATTTGGTTGGAACCCAATTCAATAGGTATGCAGCTTCTCAAGTGCATAACTCCCAAAAGGAAACAGGTAACTCAGTAGTACTCATCATAGAGCGCACTATATCAAATAGGATGCGATTGCTCCGTCCCGATACACCGTTGTGCTGTGGTGTATACGGAGGAGTAATGCTGAGAGAGAATCTCATTCTCCTTTTGAAATAGTCCAGGAATTCTATGCACAAGTATTCTCCTTCATGATCCCATCAAAGGACATAATACTTGTACCCGTTTTGGTTCTCGACTTCTGTCTTATATTCATTGAATTTCTCAAAAGATTCAGACTTGTGTTTCAACAGGAACATGTGTCCGAATCTTGAGATATCATCAGTGAATGTAAGGAAGTACAAAGAACCAATCCTGGTATGTGTAGAAAGGGGACCATATACATCTCTATGTATCGGTCCTAAGGGTTCACTAACCCTTTCTCTGTTTCAAGCAAACGGAGCTAAGGTCATTTTATCTTTGTGACATGACTGGAAAGTTTCACAAGATGTAAATTCAAACTGATTTAAATATGCATCTAAATGTAACTTAGCTAGTCGGGTCACATTGATATGACCTAGTTTACAATGCCTCAAGAAGGATTCGTTCATTTCTTAACACATCCTCTTGTGTGTGTTCTGTACGTTAAGAACCGTGGTTTGATTTAGAACGTATATGCCATTAGATAACGTGCCTGAACCGATCAACACTGTGATATAGGAAATGTTCAAAATAGTATCCAACAATACAAAATTATATCCTTCTTTACTAAATAAAGAGACTGATATGATGTTGTATATCAGGTTCGGTATCTAATAACATTCGTTCAGAATCAATGTATTTGGTAATACAGGATGATAACTGCCAACAACTTTGCTGCAACAATTGCACCGTTTCCAACTCTTGAAACTTTATCACTCGTTCTCAGTTCTCTACCTCTCTGAAGCCCATGTAATAGATTACATATGTGGGATCTTGATCCGGTATCACATACCCAGGACGTAGAGGATACTGAGAAACAGTTCTCTGTGATGAACACACCCGAAGAAGATGCATCTATTATGCACTTTCTTCGTTTAGGCGGCGTGGGAATCCTGGTATTCCCCTATTTCCTGCTCAGTCTTATAACAATTATAAGTTGGAGCGGGACCAACCTTTCCCAGCACGGTATAACAAGCGGGTTCGGTCAATACATCCATATTATTATCTTGATTAAGGCGTAACATGGTCGCTGCCTGGAGAGAGAAGAAAACACTATGCGTGCGCTCTTGCAAGATTAGATTGGTTATATATTTTATCTAATCAGGATGGCTCGCACTGTTTTTATCAAATCTTCCTTCAAACCTTAAAAGGAAAGACTAGCAGGGATTAATTACACCCTACAAGTTTGCCAATCTTTCAGCCAGGCAAGTGCCGGTACTTTGAGGGAGGTTCACCGTGCTTTCGCACGGACCTAATTAAAATAAACCTCGTTTTCCCAAGGGCGTAACCCCGTTGACACCTTTTTAGACACCTACTTGATTGACTAATTGTAAAGTGTAAAACTCTCACAGGAGTAACAATTACTCGCAGTGGGTATCAGGATCCAACTATCTTATAGAAGGTATGCAATCTCATTGCAAATTTCAATACTTGAAACTCCCGATAATGGTTTTTACCCCTAGCACTTATGACTTTGACTATGATCAACATATCATAAGCACTAGTCAAGTTCTACCCATTATTTCTTGATTAATTAGACCCACTCATATGACCCTGGACAATAATCAACATATAATCACATGACTGTCCTAATTAATCACATCATATGTTTTGTAGGAAAACATCACTTAGCTACCGTACACTACGCCTTGACTATAATCAACATACGCAGCACGAATACTAAGTACTCTACTTCCTAAAATGACGGAGGGTTGCGGATGGTTTTTAAGAAAACCTTTAACGCTTTGAACTTTGATATCGTTGTAGAATCAAATGGTTTTAAATGGAGTGTTTTTTAGGCTTTTGCTAGTTTCGCTAAAGAGGTCACTCCCGATGAAGGGATCTCGGCTCTTTCCTCGTCGAATGAGGTGCGGGATATTCACAATACTACTATGCAAAGCAAGAACTAGAAAAGCAATCAAAAAACAAAACCGAGGGTTATAGCATCTGCTAGTTATTGCTAAAAAGGTCACTCCTGATGAAGGGATCTCGGCTCTTTCCTTATCGAATAAGGTGCAGGATGTTCTACAAGGAACGCCGCTATGCAATGAAACAACTAGAGCTACCTGTTTTTGAAAATTCGATTCCACAACATGATTAGGTTTATTTTTCTTTCATTAATCTCATTAATGAATGTCCCATCTGTTAGTGTGTATTAGCGCCTCTAGTAAGGTTGCAACATCATAAAGTAGTGAACTTTTAAATTCTAGAGGGCTATTACAAACGAACTACGAATCGTAACTAGAGATTAGGGTAATATCATCATAATAAGAAGTCTAAGCTAAAGGAAAAGGAAATACAACATTTGTACCCAACTCCTTCGGTCTTTAGGACTCCTACGGCTTTACACGAAGCTTGGAACGACTCCGCTCAAAGTCCTTCGTCGTGTACGATGATCCACCAGGAGATTTCTAGATCAAGCTCTTAGCTTCACAAAATGAAGCAAACACTATACACTAAAGGGCTAGGGTAGTGTAGAATGGTTGTGTGGTTTGTAAACTCACTTAAAAACCCTTTCTTTTTAAGTTCCTCACTCAAAACAAAACTCAAGAGAGCTTGAAGAAGGAGGAAGGTGAAGATGGCAAAAGCTTTTGTGAAAATTATGAAAAACTTTTTAATAGAATAAAAACAAAGAATATATATGAGACTCTCAAATATAATCATGGTTATCTAAATATCTAGATATTTTGTGGATGAGTTAAAGAACAAAGGAAGTGAAGATGGCAAAAGCTTTTGTGAAAATTATGAAAAACTTTTTAATAGAATAAAAACAAAGAATATATATGAGACACACTCAAATATAACCATGGTTATCTAAATATCTAGATATTTTGTGGATGAGTTAAAGAACAAAGGAAATCTAACTAGGGTTAAGTCAAAGGTCAACTAAGAATTGTGTAGAAAGAATGAGTCATTTAGCTAATTTCCTTTTTCTTTAATCCATAAACAAAATAGAAGATATTTATCAACCATGTAAGTCTTGTATTGCCATCTTCTATGTATCATCAACCATGATACATATGTATGTATGTGTGCATGCACATCATCATGTGTATGTATAAACAGATATCCATACATCCAAAAGAAAAGGTTTAATTAAAAGTGAGCTAAAAAGTCAATATTAAATCAACACTTGATTTAATAAATCGATCACATTAAATGCGACCCGACCAATAATAAACGCCCGATTAAAATACGGTATCACATACTCGCATTTAGTCGAGCTCCCGCACATATCTCATATGCACTCCACATCATTTTGCCTGAGCTAGAAAAATCCTGTGTGGGACTCTAAGACTCGTCAATACGCCAGCAGTAGGTGATGATCATATCAAAACACCTACAAGCCGCAAGCGGTCAGCTAAACGTAACGGTCACCCGGGTATTGAGTGATCAGAAGAAAAATCTGTTAAAATATTATGTTAGCCGTGTAGCTTTATCATCTTCTTCGTCTTATTAGATATGTGCGTACTCCACGGAGGCCGCGGTGAGTCCGTTTCATTTCTCAGGATAGCGGGTTTGGCTGTCTGCTCCCAGAAAGCTTCAGCTTCTGTCTGTATAAAGTTGATGGTTGCAACTTGATTGTTCACCAACACACTTTTTGACAGCTCGATCTCTCCAGCCTTGTACTGCTTCTCGACCCAGTCTTTGAAAATATAGCAATCCCCGATTGCATGGCTCACTACTCGATGGTATGGGCAATACAGGAAATTGTCGGTCATTTTTGCTTCTTGAGGTCTTTTCGACTCGGGCAATTGTAGACCGTTGTTCAATGCATCTTTAAATATCTTGCGGACCTTGTTCCTTCTGAAAGAGTAAACCTTGTTCTTTTTTTCCTCTAAGGAAGGCGCTTCTCCTTCCAGCAATGGCTTTCGAGACCGGTTGGTTTTGGAATCGCCTGCTCTTCGCTTGTCTTCATTGTCGGACGCATTGAAGGCATTGGTACTGCTGGAACTCCCGCTTCTACGGTTGTCGTCTCACTTGCTTTTCCAAGTCTTGTCTCTCTGAGAGTCCGGGGTAGACTCTTGCTTCGAGCGTTCCAGCATTTGGACTTTCTTGGTAAGCTCCTGAAATGTCTTGAGGCCTGCTGTACATAAGAATGGGACCATCGAATTGCTGAGGCTCCCAATGAGAAGGCTGACGGACTGGTCCTGCTCCAGCGGTGGTTCGCACTTGACCGTGAGATTACGCCATCGGGCGATAAAGTCAGTGTTGCTTTCATTCTTCCCCGGCTTGGTCCTCACAAGGTCAACAATGGAGATTTTATCACTGAACTCATAAACTTGCCGAAACAGACACTCCATTTGGGCAAAGGTAACGACGGACCCGTCTGGTATACTCGCGTACCAGGCAAAAACGACACCGGTCAGGCTGTTGACAAACTGACGAAGAAGAAGTGCGTCGTTGCCCTCTGTATTTCCGCACGATGCTTTAAAGTGGGCGACGTGCTGGTTTGCATTTCCCGTCCTGTCAAATCTTCCGAACTTAGGAATGACGTAGCACCTCGGGAACTCGATCAGATCGTACTGTGCGGGATATGGCCGCCCACTACTGCCAGTTTCTTTCTGAGCTTCAGCTTCGGCCACCAATGTTTTAACCTTGCTGGTAACCAAATCCATTATCCGATCTTGTTTCAGCGGGATAGTGCTATCTGGGGCCAAGGCGTCCCCAGAAGCGGAATGTGGCCGGCTTTCGTGCGGCTCGACCAATCTTGGACCCAAAGGGACAGACATCGGCCGCTTCGGATTGTCATCATCCGGCTAATGAGTAGCGACTTGTGCTTGATTGGGAGGCGCTTGAGCAATTTGAGCCGTAAGCTGCATCACAACGTTCGTTAGGTCGTCAATTTTCGAATAAAGCTTGACCATATCTTTATCTTTGCTCCTAAGCTGTTTTCGAAGCTCTTGAAGCAGCTCTTGCTCTGCGGTCCTGGGACGGAAAGTCGGCACTTCCTCGCTGTCCAAGCTTGACTCTATATGGACTGAGGGGTCTTTCGGCCTGTCGGCATCTTCGAGAGGGTTTTCATCATCCAGCGGAGGCGGCTGTTCTTAGGAAGCGGCAACCACATTCAAGCCAGATTGGGTTTGGGATGTGGTGGCCCCCTCGTTGCTTTTGCTGCGAAGGTTGTCGCTAGGGCGCCCGCCCGCCATATAGACCATATGGATAATATATACAGCCGTCTTTTTATTATCGGCGGCTGATTTCACGGATCGCTGTCTTAACCCCCCCGTTTCGGTAACGGGCAGTCGATTGAAGGCGGCTGGCCTGGCCGGATTCTTGAATGGTGCTGACGCTTCCTTTTTTATTTTGCCCCGCTGTTTTCGCGCAGCACAGAGCGCCTGATAGACTCTTAAAGAGACAGTGTCATACTTTTTCTGTTGGGGCCGGGACACGTCTCTTCGTAGCAATGTTCGGATCGCTGTCTTCTTGATTCTGGCGATCATAGCATTTTTCTGAACCCACTTCAGAGGTTCGAAGGAATTGCTGAATTTTACGGCCGACTCAGCCGTCGTCGCGGAGTAACCCTGCTCTTGGAACCTCACAAGATTCCACATGGCTGAAGTCCTGGCCCTCTTGTTGGCTCGATACCTGAGCCGCTTCTGCCTTAACTTTTCTGTTTTAAGCACTTGGCGGACTTCGGCTCTTTGGGAAGCCGTCGTAGACCGGGCAATGGAAGGCTTTGGAGATACGCCTGATTGTGCATTTGTTGGAGTCATCGCCTGAGCTCGTCCGCAACATTTGATGTTGCCCTTTGTACCGGAAGTCTTGCCCCCAGCTGGAGCACCAGAGAGTCGTTCAAACACCGTCTTAAGTTTCGGTTGTGGTGCCTTAGCGATCACAACATTCGGTCTCTTGCCCCTTGAGACCGGCTTGGCCATCTGTTTTGCCGGGATTTCTGCCAGATGAGCGTTTCATGCAGGGTAGATGATGACGGAACCAAACTGGCGGTACAGTTCCTCCTACTGTCGACCGAGGCTTGCGAGGAGAACCACACGAGCATTGATCTTGACCACGTACGGAATCGGGGTCGCATCAGAAGCTGGATCCATCTTAAGAGACATTGTCGTTGAAAGTTGATTGTTGCACGGAAAAAACAATATTTCGGTACAAACATCGGCATATATGTTAAATAAGTTCGCATGAACACTTGACCCGAGATATGGGAGGAGAGAAAGGTTCCACCGGGCATGCCAGAGATCTGTAGGGTGTTTTTCGTCACCCCATTGAGATGGGAATACACGCGCGCTTGTCAAGCGCATTATAGATTCCCCCTGTCTAGGGTAGGCTGAGATTTATTGATTGTGGGGATCCGAATCTCCGGCAGCCGCGGACTAAGCTGCCGTTAATTATCCCTCGCTTTTGGAGCGAGAGAACCTCCGATTAACGGATCAAACAGGTCAAGCGAACTCAATGTGCAGTGTACGTGTGTTGTGTTTTGAAAGGGGTTTTGGATATATCGGGGTCCCCACAGAGTTTTTACGGGGTCCCGCTACCTGGATAGTGGGCTGGGGTCAAGAGGGCTAGCAGCCCCCTTGCGGGGTGCGGGGCAGCGCCCCGTTAGAAATGTTTTCTAACGGGGAACGGTGTTGTAGAGTATGTGTGTCTATGTATGTGTGTGTGTATAAGGGAAAGGGCATCCAAAGGATGCGTGGGAGAAAGCGCCAACGACTCACATGCGCGGCACGCGGGTGCTTGGGCGCTCGGACGCTGGCGCTATCGCCTTGGGCGCCAGGGCGCTAACGCTTCACGTGCCAGGCATCGGACGCTCGGGCTTTGGGCGCTCGGGCGTTCGCGCTTTGGGCGCTGGCGCCTCACGTGCCAAGCACGTGGGCGCTGGGCGGCAAAAGGGACTTGGTCCCTGCATTGGGAGTTGTGCTCCCAGAAAGAAATACTTATTATTTTGTGTGTGTATATATATATATATATATATGAGGAGTTAAACTCCTAATATATTTTTGAAGCTGATGAAGGGGCTTCTCCCCTTGAGCCCTGGATCTTCCCCAAAGTGGGGTCTTTGGAAATGGATCTCCTTCTTCCTCCTTTGTTGGCCGGCTCTTTGGATAACAAGAGGTGTGAGATTTTAAAAATCTCTCCTTTTTAAGATTTGATGGAAGATCCAAACTACCTTTTGTGGGTTTTGTGGTGAAAAACTATTTAGTTTGGGAAAAGGAAGAGTGAAACTCTTGATTTAATTCAAAAGAAAGAAGAAGGTTTTAGAACCTTGAGGAAGGAGAAAGAGCACAGATCTTGATTTTTTTTTTGAGGAGAGAAAAAAGTTAAGATATTTTCATTATCTTTGCCTTTATAGGCTACACACTTTACATATAGCCCATTGGACTTTACAAAAAATGGCATTTTGCCCATCCCATGCATCATGTGCTATTTCTTTTTGCACATAAGCAATGGGCTTTACAAAAATTTGGCTGTATGCCCATTTTTCTTACATTTATTCAAAAAATAAAAAAAGGAAATACACAAAAAAAATTATTACAAAATTTTTATTTTGGCATGGCGGAAGGCCGGACGCTTCGTGTTCGGGCTCGACCCGGGCATTGGCCCACTTGACCTGGGCTTGGGCTCACTTGGCTTGGGGTAAACTTTGATTTTGACTTGGTCAACTAGGGTATAAATTTCGACCCCAACAAGCCGACCCCACAGGGAGGGTTATTAGGTAACATTTTTTCGCAGGAGGACTTCGACGATATGAATCAATACTATTCAAGACGAGCTTCTGGTAGCAATGGTAGCGGTAGGAGTTAGTGAGGTACGTGTAGTTATTTACAAAAATTTGAGCATACAATTAAACTGTGTTGAGTTTTGATGTATAAAATTCATGTTACGTATTCGTAAGGTTCTTATAAGTTAACGGCGCAAGGATTATGTTTTGACGATATAAGTAGCGAGAGTTAGTGAGGGAAGCATATATACGTGTTAGTATAGCTAACATTGTTTCGAAGATTATAATTTGAGTCTATATATTTATATATTTATTTATTTCGATTCACAAGGTTGAGTGAGCTGCGATTGCGAGTGATTTGGAGATATTTTCGTTTTGTTGGCTATATATATATATATATATATATATATATATATATATATAGCGTATGTATTGTGTTGTTCGTATTCAAAACAATTTAGTTTATTTATGCTTGTTTATTAAAAATTTAGTTCATAAGTGTTTAATTGAGTTGTTCATATTGGGTGGATATATCGTGGATAATGTTTATATGTTGGTTTGTATGCGTATGTGTTCGTATTTGTTGTTGATCTTGTTGGATGTGTTGTGGATTATGCATATATATCGATTTGTATGCGAAACGCTATTGTGGCGTAATATATTGTGATATTGTGTATTATTGTATTGAATACAGCATTTTTCTGTAATTTTTTTCAGGAAAAATACTTATTAGCGACCGTATAAGCTACAGAAACGGTCGCTAATAACTCATCAGCGACCGTTCGCTTATATTAGAAAACAGGTATATTCGTTGAGATGTCCATGTGTCTGCTTATTAGCGACTGATGGAAACGATCCCTGATACATCTATATTAGCGATCGTTCGTATTAGAAACCGTTCATTAACGGTCGCTAATAGATGTATTGGCGACCACCCAATCAACGACCGTTTAAAATATAAACGATCGCTAATATACATTAGGGACCGTTCATTATTTTTTGAAGACTGTTCCATACGATCTCTAATAGTGCATGTATATAGTAGTGAAGACTGTTCCATATCCACCTATGATATTAACGAAGCTAAAAAAGGAAACACCTCGATCTGCTGGGTAGTGGCACATGTACCACTATACCACTGAGGGTCTCGCGGAGGTAGGATCCTATGCTCTGATACAAGGAACGGCGGGCAAAAGTTGCTGCAGCTTTGCTATGCTCTGGCACCCTCAAGACCAGGTCATCGATAGAAGGCGTCTCGATAGGCACAAACCCTGGTACAGCTGGCTCCGCGACTGACGGGCCTAGAATCCCTGCGAAACAGGAGTGTTATAAAAGTACTAAGGGTAAGAATGTAAAACAATACAAGTACATACCTGTAGCAAGCATGCTAGGCTCCGAAGGCTGGGTAGGACCCAAAGCGCTGCGCTGTGATGATGGGCTCGGGGGTGGTGAAACCACACCATCACCTATGACCTCCACGGTAACATGATCAAATCGTGGCATCTCGCAAACAAGGGTAAGAGAATGCATCAAAGGAGCATCTGGATCTCCAACCTCTATTTGCGAAGAACTCATCAATATATCCACTAGTGCCCTCTGAGACGGACCCATAGATCCGGTCTCTAGTGACGCCGCGACATCAATCATGTCCTCAAGGGCCGCACAAAACTCAAGGGAAGCCTCCCCTAAATTGAGATAAAGAAGCGTATTGTCCGCTATAAAACGAAAAAGACTAAACTGAACAGATAAGTATACTTACCCAATCCAGCAGACGGGTGTGTCGTGGTATCTCCATAAATGACCCGAGCGCTACAAGATGCAGGGGGTGTGACACTCGTCCCCTCTCCTAGATGCGACTCGAGTTGATCCATGGGAAACATATCGGCGAAGTCCCACAATGCTCAGAGAGAAGCAACGTCCTGACTGGTACGTACACCGTCGTTCGACGGGATGGTGAAATAAGGATCTGCCAGAGAGATTCGTTCAGTTAAAGCCATAAAGTGCGAGAAAGGAAATAAAACGGTAAATCAAACAAAAGGAGATTTACTTTCCGGATTGTAAGCTGGATCGCCAAAGTTGAAATCTCTGAGCTCGAACAGATCTTTGACTGGCTGTTGTACTAAGTGCCCGTTTTCCTCAGATATAACAGATGCGACATGAAGCGATTGATATATCTCCATAGGCGCAAGAGTTGACCTCTCGAACTATTCAGTCTGAAGCCGTCTGGAGGGGCTTCCTACTGTCTGTTTCCGCCCCACTCGATGGGAAAGCAGAGCACTCTCTGCAAGCACCTCATGTGAAGAGGAAGACCTCTCTGAATGATCGGCAGTAGTGCCCTAATCTATATCAAGGATGACAGAAGCTAATCCTTTAGACTTGCTCCTTCCCTGTCCTCTTGCGCCTCTTTCGATTGTAGCCAGGTGGCGACGACTGCTTCTTCCTTTTCAGATCGGTAGTCTATAGGCGGAGAAAGGTCTGCCCAAAATCAAAGTGATGATCCAATATATTGACCTAACCGTACCACTGGCAAAAAGATGCGCTAGTCACCAAGCGCGGCTTATAGAACGGGGGATCAAACCGAGCAAAAGAACACCCACGGCGCGAGCTCCATCGATAAGGCTCCCCTCATAGGAGAACTGTACGTTCGGACTCCCGATATAGAGCTAGTCGTATCCGGACTACCTTGTGAATCGCATAGGTAGATATAGCTCAAAAAAACAACGATCCCCGACTACCATATAAAGTAACAGACGGATGCATATAAGCCAATACAGGAGACCCGACGGGAGTACCGAGAATTCGCTCCCACTGCAGCATAAAGTGTGATGAAATATCGCCAAGCGCGAGGTCCAACGATAAGGCTCCCCTCATATGAGAACTGTACGTTCGGACTCCCGATATAGAGCTGGTCGTATCCGGACTGCCTTGTGAATCACATAGATAGATATGGCTCAATAAAACAGCGATCTCCCGACCACCATATAAGGTGTGACGGATGGATGCATATAAGCCAGTACAGGAGATCCGACGGGAATACCGAGAATTTGCTCACTGCAAGCATAAGGTCCGCCTAGGGTCTCAACTGGCGATCGAGGCATGCACCGATGTTTCAGGTAGTTCTGAGGACGGTTAAGATGGCCATGATGGCCTTCGTGTCATCCAAACTCCAGCGCGCCTCGCTGTAGAGCTCGAGCAGAGCTGGACCCTCTTCAGCATTCGTATAAGGCCGTGTGGGAATCAATCCCCGACAATGGAAGGGAAACCGGGATACCAAATACGTAAACAGTAGGCTGACTCTAACATTCGGGCCATCTCGAGGATCCACCATCCATGACCTCAAGCCGGGAGCCTTACCGGTAAACAAGGTAGATACAACCCGCCTCAATCCACTCTGGATGTCGCAGACCATCGCGGGAAGCAGAGCAATGTTTTGGCCGCAAGCAATAGCGACAACTGGGAATAACGCCTCGACGCTCATGAATTCAAAAGGTGTCACGCACTTCTTGATCCATACGGACAAGAAGGCTGCAAACGCTGCAAGCTTAGACGAGCGTCCGATCGAACTGTAGATACCTTTGAAGGTGGTGCCAAGAAGATAGCTTCCTTTATCGAATTCCAGGACATAATCCGGAAACCCCTGCTCTCTTGCTGTTATCTTCCGCCGACGGACGTCGAGGCGTCGGAGATGCAAAATTCCTTGAAGAGTCGAAGATATATTCGCCCCACGCCTGTATTCTGAAACGGCCTTTGCTCCCGCTCGAGACATAGATAGAATAGTGGCCAATAAGCTCACCCAAAATATGATGGAAGTTATGATGGTCTACATCTAAAGTCCTGACCAGTGAGCATAATCTTCTCGTAAAGATGACCCCAAAGGGAAGACGAGAAAGCTCCCACATCTTATGAAGAGCGAGACCTATCTCCCCGACCGAAGTGCAGAAGGTGCCGCTAGCAGGTTCAAACTCCAATATCGCCCAGAAGATGCGCGGATGGTGTGCAATGCCATATCTGTTAGCTCTCACTGCGGCATATAGACACGCCCGCTCGAGGTCTTCATTAAAGTCATATAGCCCAGACCCTATAAAATCACTCCACGATGAAGGATGCATCCAGCCGATAGCCTGGAAATTACCCCCACAAGGATAATTGCCCCTCTTCTCCACGAAGACGTTCCTAAAGGTGGCAGCAGGAGCAGAATGCTCGGCAGCACGAATAGCGAATAGCCTCCTGACATGAATCGGGGCCAAATCCCAGAAATGAAGTAGATCCTCTGTAATGGTTATTGTTATGTAGATATCCTTGTCTGATCCTGGCCGAAGATACGCTTAAAAACCAATTCTCGAGCCGTGGGTAGGTCGTGCTGTGGAAATACCGAAGTGGATGCTGACGCGGTATCATGCCAATGTAGCAATGTTGCTCCTCATGACTGAACAACAATGGGTGGCTAACGGAGAAGTACAATCCGTTGGTGAAGGGCATGTATTGCCAAAAAGAAAGTTCGGTTTTTGAGGAACGACCTTTCTCTCGTCAGAAATAAGAAGACAAGTGCTAGCCCGATGGAGCCGAGTCGCCGACCAATAGCGGAATCGCTCTCTGCTGAAAGTGCACCTCTGTATGCATAATGATCAGAAGTGAAACCAGACCATGATCCTATCAAACACTCTCGATTCATCTCTTTAAAGAGAAAATCGCGCCGAGCATTCTGCCCCTGCTGCGCGGCGGCGTTGACTCCGCAGACCATGATGCTATCAATCGCTGTCGCGCTGACGGCGCGGCCTGTTGGCCGCTAGCCGGCGACTGGGCAACGTCTTGGCCGCCCGTCGGCGGCAGCCAGCAGCCTGGAGGCGGCGGCGCGGCGCGGCGGTGCGACTCCGACGATCCCCCATCGGCGGTGGCAACCCCCTTTCCGTCTTCTTCCCTGCAAAAAGAAAATTCGTTAGAAATAAAAATAAATTTATATTCTTATGCTTCGGTGGACCGACATGAAAATCCGCATTGTTTTCATGATCGGAAAATTCTTCGTCTTCAAGATGGATCGCAACATCTCCGTCTCTCGCCATGGTTTTGAAGATCAAAAATTTATGAAGAGCTATGAATTATGAGAAGGAACCCTATTTTTATTCTTTAAATAGGACTTGAATTTAAATTGATTTCATATCTCAAGAAATCAAATTTAAATAATCCTCGGATTTGAATTGATTTCATATCTTAAGAAATCAAATTCAAGCCATTTAGTTGCCTAATTTAGTTAAGAGAGTTGGTTTTAAATAATAAAATAATTTCCTAATTTAAATTTTAAGAAATTAGTTTAACCAACTAATCTCCTATGTTAAGCAATTAATTCTCATCATGATTTGGATTTAATTCTCCACCAAATCTACTACGTGTACCGCACGTGTAACGGCACCAAATATGTTGCGTACATCGCATGTGTACTGATACCAAATATACTACGTGCATCGCACGTGCACCGGTACCAAATGTTGCACACGCTACGCACGTGCGCCAGCGCCTAACGCGATACGTGCAGCGCACATAAGCCGCAAAAACAAGCCTTTGAAAGATGAAAGGTTGCTCTCAGTTCTTATGAATGGAACGTGGGTCCCAATTACCAACGCTCCCTCTTTACATTTTTGGGCATCGTAAGACGATTAATTTTGCGGGTCGAACTCCTTATTAATTGAGGAGTTTGACCTACTAGCGGCAAGCGGCACCCTTCTCCCACAACCAGAATTTCTACCAAGGTTAATTCCAACGATACATGAAAAATTCCCAGCGAAGTGATATAGATCGCTTATATCCCTAATAAACACCACGGCGCTTTAAGCCCCCAAGCTGTGTTCCCCTCTTTGACAATGTGCCCATTGAAAGGCTACAATTGCATCTGAACTGGCGCGCATATTGACATGTTACCGCCGTATTCGTTCCCTCTTTTTAGCCAGTGCACATATTGAAAGGTTATCACTGCACTTAGGCCGGCGCGCATATTGAAATATTACCGCCATATTCAAAACCTCTTTTTGGTCAGTGTGCCTACTGAAAGATTATCACTGCATCTGAACCGGCGCACATTAAAATGTTACTGTCGTATTCAATACCCCTATGTTTTTAGGTCAACACGCCTATTGAAAGGTTGCCACTATATCTAAACCGGCGCGCCTATTGAAAAGTTACCACTGTGTTCAACACTATTTTTGGTCAGTGTGCCGATTGAAAGGTTACCACTGCATCTGAACCGGCGTGCATATTGAAATATTACCGCCGTGTTTGACATCTCTTTCGTCAGTGCGCCTATTGAAAGGTTACCACTGTATCTGAACCAACGCGTCTGTTGGAAGGTCACCACTGTATTCGACTTTCTGTTTTGGTAGTTGTACCAATTTCAGCGCGCCTGTTGGAAGGTCACCACTGAATGGGACATGGTTTAAGTGTATATCACTCTACACCTTCGATATATATCATAATCCTTTAGCGTTATAGGAAAGATAGTAAGGCCCAAAGATCAACGTTCCCACTTTCCAAATCTTCGGATATATCGGACAGTTCACCTGATGCAACCTTCTCTTTTGTCAGCCCGCCTCTGTTCAAAGTTCTCGAAGATCCAACCATGGATTTCGACAACTTTAAAGGGGTTTTACAAGCGGGTAAAATAAAGATCGAATCCGTAAAGACTCAAGAGCAGAAGTGTGGACCCCACATTAAGAAAACTAAGTCAAGAAACCGCATGTGTCCGTGCCCCGGACCCCGCACCCACACCCAGACCACATGCAGGCCCCGTCGTCCGGGGCCCGCCATTCACAGTCCGGCATCCCCAGCCTCGTCGTCCGGCGTCCGGCATACCATCGTCTACGGTCCAGTTGTCCGCGGCCCCCGTCGTCTGTCGTCCGGCATGCCCGTTGTCCGCGGCCCCTGTCGTCCGTGGGCTATACGCCGTCTAGCCTAATTTCCTTATAAATAGATCCCCGATTGGCTCATTTTCAGGAAGGTGGGAATTTTTGAACGGAAGTTCTGTCTCTGCTATCTCTCTATCTCAACCATAGTCTTTTCTTGGAGTTTTGAGATTTCGCGAAGGTAGAAGCCATTACTCACTTGTTTAGACTTCTCGATTGAAAACTCTTCTCGAAGCCCTGCAAGATCAAAACTATAAAAATCAAGACTTGAAAATTCGAAAGTTTGAGACATCGAATACTTGAAGCCTTGAAACCAAGATCCGGTCAATCAGTCGAAACCTTGTAGCGCATTTCGCTGAGGTTCTGTCCGACACTTCTTTCGTGCCGTACGGTCAAAGGGAACATCATGTTTACGAAGGATCCTACCGCCACATCGAATCTCCATATCTCAATATTTTTTATTCTTTTTCTTCTTTTTGCATACATTTACATACTTGTAAAAAAAGAATTGCTTGTAACTGTTTAATAGAAATGAACGCGAAAGCCCCGATTTCCACCAGAAACAATACACACAACAAAATGGCATTGCTGAAAGAAAAAACCGTCACTTGCTTGATGTTGCTCCTTCTATTATGTTTAACATGCATGTCCTAAAACGCCTTCGGAATTTTACCTTACCGCATGTTTTTTATTAATCGCATACCTTCCACAATTCTTCAAAACCAAATACCGTTCTCTATTTTATTTCCTGACCAAGACTCGTTTTCCCCTTCCTCCTAAAATATTTGGGTGTGTTTGATACGTTCATAATTACCGATTAACTCGCGATAAATTGGATCAAATGGCTATCAAACATATATTTGTTGGTTATTTTAGGACTCAAAAAGGTTATGTTTCCTTGCTTTCTTTTAAATCCATTGTCTTAGTCTCTCGTGATATCACATTTCTTAAGGATCGGCCCTTTTACCCCCAGTGGAAAGTCCTCCCGTCCCACCGCTACCATTTCTTATACCTTCAAATGACCAACCAATTCAAACTGAATCTACTACTGTCGAAGTTCCATATACTCCTCTGGTTACGCATGTATATAGTCGTCGACCGAGAGCAGTGATAAATTCAACAAATACTGAGGCTCCTCCATGTATACTGACGGAAGATGACGAGCCTTCACCTCTTCCTCCATCTGATGGTTTGTCCGACGACTTACCAATTGCACTTCGTAAAGGTAAACGAACATGCACTACTTCTCATCTTTTTGCTTCATTTATTTCATATTATCGTCTTACTCCAGCTCTATGTCAGTTTGTCTCTTCCTTGTCTGTTGTTTCCTTTCTTAACTCTGTACAGGAAGTTATGAGCCATCCAGGTTGGTAAGGATTATGATGGAAGAGTTGTAAAAACTATGGTTTAATCACTTGGGATCTGGTTAGCATCCCTTCACAGAAAAAAAAAAGGTCAGTTGCCGGTGGGTCTTTGCTATCAAATATAATCCTGATGGCAGTGTATCTCGTTTGAAGGCTCGTCTTGTTGCCAAAAGTTATACTCAGCAATACAGTGTTGACCGTACTAAGACTTTTTCTCCAGTAGCCAAACTCACTACTGTTCGTGTCTTGATCTCTTTTACGGTTACCCGCGATTGGCCTCTATATTAGCTAGACGTCAAAAATGCCTTCCTCAATGACGATCTTTCCGAAACGGTTTAAATGCAACAGCCTCCTCGCTTTGAGCGTGAAGAGTCTTTTGTATGTCACCTTAAAAAATCTATCTATGGGCTAAAACAATCTCCTCGGGTATGTTTCAATAAAATCAGCATGGTCCTAAAAAAGATAAATTTCACAAGAAGCTCGGCAGATCCATATCTTTTTATATATAGACGGAAAAAATGAATTGTTATTCTCCTTATTTATGTTGATGACATAATCATCACTGGAGATGATTCCGAGGGTATGTTTAAAGTCAACTTATTTGGCCTCACATTTTCATACCAAAGATCTTGGTCCTCTACGGTACTTTCTTGGTATAGAAGTATCTCGAAATAAGAGATCATTATTTCTCTCCCAGCAGAAGTATACTCTCGATCTTCTTAAAAAACATGATTTCTTGGTTGTCGTCCTGCTGATACTCCTACGGATACAATAATAAAGCTCTCTCGCATTAGCTCACCTGATGACCAGCCATTTTCCGATCCAGGTCGGTATCGACGGTTAGTTGGAAAGCTGACCTATCTCACGGTTACTCGTCCAGACATATTCTTTGAAGTCAGCATCGTGAGCCAGTTTATGCAGACGCCCTTAGTGTCCCATCTTCGGACCGTTGAACGCGTTCTCCGCTATTTGAAGCGTGCACCTAGATAAGGTTTTCTCTATAAACCATGTTCTAATCTATCACTTATAACCTATGTCAATGCCGATTTTGCCGAATCTGTGGATGACCGTCGCTCCACGTGTGGATTGTGTTTTCTTTATAGGGAACCTAGTTACTTGGCGCGGTAAGAAGCAACATGTTGCACGCTCGTCAACCGAGACTGAATATAAGGCTATGGCCCATACCGTCTCAGAATTAACATGGCTCTCCACATCGCTTCTAGATTTCGGTGTTAGTTCGACAACACCAGCTTCCTTGTTCCGTGACAAAAAAGCTGCAATTCATATTTCAGAAAATACAGTGCTTCACGAACGCACAAAACACATTGAAGTGGATTGTCACTTTATCCCGGAGAAAATTGTTGAAAAGAAAGTTAATCTCCATCATGTTTCTACTCATGAACAGATTGCGGATATTTTGACGAAAGCTCTTCGAAGACCCGCATTCGTTCATCTATTGTACAAGCTACGCATCACTGATATTTATACTCCAACTTGAGGGGGTGTTGAAATAGTTTAGAATATATTGTTATTAGGGTACACCGTACCATGATACTTGAGCATCAAGTAATTGAAATCTCGATATAAAGAGACCATTGGTCACATAATAAAGTATCTAATTCTTTTCTCTTTTATCGTTTAACATATCAAACACAATTTTTAATAGAATATGTCCCATTTCGCTCTTGATTATATGTGTATCCTAGAGTTGAACAAGATTCCCGGCAACAAGCATATCAACTTTCTTTTCTTTTAGACTTCTCCATAGTCTAGGGCATCCAGAAAGCACAGGAAGTTTAAACCTCAAGCACTTCCTTTTAGAATTAGAGGGCACAAAAATCAATAAACCCTCAAATAATAACCATGCAGTACTCTGGGTCTGGTTGAACCATATGAAGTGGTACTTATCATGCTTTTTATTCCTATAATTGTAGATGTCAATGAAGTCATATTGATTGTGTTCATATACTTCATGCCAACGGTCTAGGAGTCATAGACTACAACTTTGAATATATACAACTAAAAAAATTATCATATCTAGAAAGCAAACATGGTCAAAAAATATTCTGATGGAACCGGATATTTTTGTTTCATGAAAGGGGCAAATGATAGTTTTGAACATAGAACTTCTAGCTTACTACTTTGTTTAAAACTGTAATAGTACAAAATTCAGAGGAAAACAAAATACTTGAAGATCCTTTAAAAATAAGGCTTAATTCCAAAAAACTACCAAATTCATTATATTGGTTATGAGAAACTACCATTATCTTGGTTATGAGAAGCTACCAAATTCTTTCACAATTACAATAAACTACCATGCTTAGAAAAATTTTGCTAGTTTTTTGAAATTTTATTGCTGATGTTGCACCTTATTTATGGTAGTTTTTCATAGTTTTTGAAAGTTTTGTGGTGGTTTCTTGTATATTTAACAAGAATTTGGTAGTTTCTCATAATTAGGCCAAAGTATTTGGTAGTTTTTTGGAATTAAGCCTTAAAAATATCCATAGAGGCAAATTATTTCCTTATTAATTGTCATATCACTGGACAGTAACATATTTAAGCAAATCACATACTGAATCCCCAAGCTGCCCTGTGAGATTAATCATCCATGACAGATCTTATCTGAGCATCCGTTGCTCCAAGATTGTTAAACCATCCAAAAAATCTGCAATCACAGACAAATTTAGAAAAGAAATCCTAATTTCAATTCTTAAAGAAAACACAAAATGACAAAGTACCTAACAAACAAAATCTGCCATAACTTGGTAATGGATAAGATCGATATCAAATATCATCAAGCAATTAGGTTGAAAAACAAATTGAAGCACAAATAGATATAATAATTCAATTAGCTCTTAGGCCTCTTTGATGCTGCTCACCGCTGATTTTCAATTGGGACTTCTCTATTATATATATTTTAAGTCTTACAGCATATCAAACTCAGAAATGCCTTCTTGATAAAGACTTAAGAGAGACTCTTAGCAACTTTGGAAGTAAGAGGTGAATAACATCTTATAGTATTTCGGCTTTCAACAAATGCTTTGACAGATAAAAAGGAAATAACTATTAACATCAAGATAGAAACACCTGCTGGCCATTCATCACCAGATGCACAGCAGCTCCTGGCCACTTCTTTCGGTCAATAAGTGAAGGACCTTTCAAGGTATGTCTGTATGTGGGTAGGTATGTAGGTATGTGCCGATGCGTGTACGTATGGATGGATGCACGCATGCACAAGTATGTATGTATGCATGCATGAATGTAAGTATGCATGCATGCATGCGTGCATGTATAATATTGATGTGTGTGTTTGTGTTGTGAATATCAAACACTTGAATAAAAATTGCATTACAGTTCAATGTACCTTGAATGGTTTCTTTGAATACTTCTAAATCAGCACTTCTCTGCTTTTCAGAGACCTGCAACACGTAAAACAATGTAGTGACAAGTGAATCATGGATTTAGACCTCCGTGATACAAGGATACATTCGTCCCTTTACATCAAGATCATCACCTTAGGGAGCGTGGGCAACAAATATAGGGAAGTAGGTTCTAAATATTCTCCTGCATCTTCAACAAGCCAATCAAGAATGAAAATTTAAATAACATTCCAAGTATTTTTTTTATTTTTATTTTTTTTTTGGGGGGGGGGGGGGGAGCCTGGGCAGAAATGCCGGGCGGTCCATTACCAGCAACACCAGTAGTCAACTGCAGATGCAGTGTGTGGTCAAAATTTATACAACATAAGAACCTGAAACGTTTGCATTAGGGTTTCCATCAGTGCATGAACTTGATTGCACAGAGAGGGTATTTGAAACCCAGACACTCAACATACCATTGTTAACAGACCTATCCATTACATTAATTACCCTCTCTGTGTTGATATCTGAAATCCCGCCACTTAACAAACCACTGTTGACTGCCTCTATCGATTTTGTCTCGGTATACCCCCAGCACACGTGCCATTACCTACAGTTTTTACTTCTTTAATTGCACATGCCCAAACCATCTCAATCGATTTTCTCTCCTCTTACCCTCTAATAGATGGAAGAGGCCTCAAACTTGTTACAAATACACCCATTGATTATCCTATCTGTAAAAGTAGTACCAATTTATCACCCGTCCCAATTCATTTTCTGGACATGTTGCTTTTAATTGCCAAATATTTTAATCCATAAAACAATGATGCCGGCTTTATATCTGTCTTATAGAATTTCCCTTTCGCTCTTAAAGGCATCCTACAATCACACAACGGACTTCTCTAGGTGAGAGAAATTCTATACTAATTTAAAATTCTACTACAACTGTGAAATTCTAAAAGCTAACATACAGAAATAAATTTCACTAAGAAATGAAGGTGGGGACAAACTATTTTAAAAGCTTTTGCAGAAATAGTTGCCGACAGATGGAGAGCTACACCATACATCGACCTCCTGATGTAGACAACGATCGTAACCTAGATTGCCATAACCCTGCACCCAGTAACAAAATCTACAATGAGAACAGCTAGGATAAATTTCCTGACAGTGAATCTACCAAAAAAGATAATTACAACCCCTAGGCACCGAAACACTTTGACTTCCATAGATGCAAATGACCCAAACAACTGATTGGAAAATAATGAAATTTTGGGTAATTATGTGAGTTTTCATCCAAAGGAAGAGGAAACAGCAAGAAATCCAGCTTATGAAATCTGAACTTTACGTTACCCGTTGTTGACCATTAAAAAACCTCTGGACAAGCATGACTCTTATAAGCAGTAAAAGAGAGAATATATGCACGAACGTCATGTGGGTTTTTGTGTTTGATCTATTTTTGTAAGAAACCATTTGAGATGCAGACAACATCAAGTATCATAAGCATAAGTTCTATCGAAAGTTCGCATTTCGCAATAACTTACCTAGATGCCATATTGCCATTTAAAATCAAACTACAGTATTGGGCTCACCAGCTCACTATAAACTGGCAATCGAAATAAAAGGCTGCAGTCACAAGCAAAACCATACCTCATACTATATATAGGAGGAAATTCACTAGGAAGATCAAAGTCAAACTAGGTAGCACCGAATGAACCTTCAGAAGGGTACTAACTACTAACTAGGAAGTTCCATTTTTAGAAGTTGAGACTGTGGCATCGACAAGCACGATGTCATTCAATCGAAAGGAACCTCTTGAGCATCAGAAAGAAATTCTTGAACTAACTAGCAATCTCAACAGGTTTCAACTATCACAGAAATTATGAGACTCGATAGGAATCCTCTAGGTACTCCCATCGTTTAAAAAAAAAATCGCAGAGAACTCGCTAGAAATGTGTCTAGTCCCTCTCTAATCCTATATATGAGCCTATATTTGTAGAGTCTCTAAATCACCTTTTAGGCCTTGTCAAGTGCATTATTATGTTTGCGTCACAGTCTCAGTTCGGTTCTCCAAGCAGAAATTGAACTTTTGAGCTTGTTATTTTTTCCAAAGCTTTAATCATGGTCAAAAAATTCATGGTCGTTCTCATAGTATGAATTATAAACAATAATAGATGTCCAGTATTCTATATCAAACACAGAAGATACAACACTATAATAAAGGAATTATATAAAGCTAGCAGTCAGGATGTTACAAGCAATAAGCGGGAATAAAATTATGCAGCTTGATGTAAGAAGAGATCATACCTAAGGATGTGGAGCAATAAGACTCGTCGTGCAGGCTATATCACTGTCCATTGCAAGACCCAGGTGCGGTCTCCACAGATTTGGAACTTCTAGGGATTTTCGTACAACTAAATAAATCTACATTTTCGGATTTGGAATACACTGTAGTTTTTACAGGGTTCACTATTCTTATAAAACCATGGATAAATATAAACATGGGAAGTGCAGAGGTGAAACCGATGAGTGGATTGTAAAGGATGAAGCTGGATAAAACGGTAATTATGCAGTTGTTAATAATTTCATAAAGTAAACATTGTGGTGTAAATCTAGATCTATTCAGTATCCAGGCATTCTGAAATGAAAAGCTGCATCATGTTAGTATGAGCCATGAGAGATCGCTTAATTGTTAGTACAATGCAACAGTGAACATATGACTTCAGCAAAATATAATAGCCATTACTTTTTCATAGTCTACAACATGATTCTCACTGTTATTGACAATATCATATATTTTTCCAACATCCAAATATTGCTAAATAGTGCGTTGGGAGTAACCAATAGGTAAGCAATCTGTTATTTTCATAAATGTCTGACTGATTGTTAGTGAGAGATTGTCACGTCGGATATGTTCGACTGGTTTCTTAATTTTCACAAATAGTTTTCGACGGCCTCTTTTAAATAAGGTGGCAGTTTCTACCTTCTGAAAGACTACAACTTAACATCAGCATCCAGGTTAAGCAACTGTCTGTACTGACCTTCAAGTACTGAACAGATTTGTGAACAAATATGACTTCTCAATTCCTGCATTCAGTCCACAGAGGATTCGCATGATGAATCTAAAAGGCGCATGAGCTAATCCAACATGTCGAGTTTGCAATTATCTTAATCCAAGCCATGGCATTGTAACTTGAGATAATAACAAATAGAAGTATATGAAAATGCAGGAAAAACACCATAACCAGGTCAAGTTAGAAAGAGCTAGTGTAATATCTCAGTGTATTAATGTGTAGTGTACAATTATAACTCAAAGCACAACCATCCTAGAAGTTGATGAAGATAAGGTAATGCTTGAATTGTTAGGGGGAAGAAGGGATGATATTAACAGCATAAGGACATGAAAGGAGTAGTCATATGGAAAAAGGAACGCATAATAAGTCAGGCGAGGCATTATTATTACTGCCCACTCCTTCGTAATGGATGATTTACGATCTCGACAAAACCTCAGTAATGCCATATCACATATTTGGATCAAATATAACAATAATCAAAATTAAAGTGGATTTCAAGAGGTCAGAAAATCTATAATATTATAATAAATTCTCTTTGGAGAGCAACAATAACAGCTAAAGGACGGCATTATCCCAAATTGGTTATTTTGAATTAAATAGAATTGCTTGCAGAAGAAAGGTATTTGCTCCAAGAAATCGAGAACTGTCAAAAAGAGAGTGAAGGATGCATGATGATTTACATTTTAAGATTAGGTGAAACAGAAGTAACTGGTATTTCACCAGATTAAATAAGGAAGTTCATTTTTTCAAGGGCGGCTAGCCAATAGGAGATATTACAAGTACCACTCTGGGCCTTTGGGGCCCTTGAATGTAGGTAAATGCTGAAGTCAATTATTCTCAAACAAACTGCTGAAGAACACATAGTAAGGTACAGATAAGAGCTGGAGATGATTCCTGTACCTGGTCCCGCATTTAGACATCTTCGAGATTATGAAATAGACATTTAAGCCGAAATCTTTATAAGATAACTGCAATATATATCTTGAACCAGGGCCGTTGAATATAATTCTCCTCTGTAAAAAGTCAAGAGACCGAGAAGACAGTTAGAGGAGGGGGCTCTCCATTCGTCCTAATATTCCAAAAATAAGCAAAGGTCTATATTTGAACATCAGATCTGCTGCCTGATGAATGGCTGCAGCTTTCGCTACCTTGCCATATCACTTGGGCTCAAGCACAAAAGGAACCCTTATGTTTCTGAGCGAGACTCTAATCCCGATTTTACCTCTGTATTTCTGCAAAACTAACAAATGGCTGCAACAGTGGATGGACGGCATGGTAGTACACCGTCCAAGCTTGCCTCACCATTAGAATAGAACTGCATAGAGTGAATGAAACGTCACCAAAGGAACCACTAAGGAAAAGACTATAAAAATCTTCTTCTTTTTATACTGTGTGGGTTGACATAAATCAGGTACAGATTTTATCTAAAACTCGTCATCATAGCCCAAGCACAAAAATCACTGCCCACACGGAAAATCTTCCTCAGGTCAAAATTAAATAAGGTACAAAGCATAGAAAATGGAAAATTAAGCCATTTTAGAGCATGTAGACATTGGAAGAATGAAGTTTTAATCACTTCCTTCGGTCAATAAGCGAAAGGACTTAAAAGGTATGGATGGATGGATGGATGATGCATGCACTTGTATGTATGTATGTGTGGATGTATGGACACATGGATGATGCATGAATGAATGCCATGTATGTATGCATGGATGGATGGATGGATGGATGGAACATGTATGTATGTGTGTGTGTGTGGTGTGTTGTGCTCTGAACATCAAACAGTTGAATAAAAATTGCATTACAATTCAATGGACCTTGGATTGTTTCTACTGACACATTTAAATAAGCACTTTTCTGCTTTTAAGAGACCTGCAACAGGTAAAAACGATGCAGTGAAAAGTGAGTAATGGATCTAGACCTGTGATACAAGGATACTTTCATCCCTTTGCAATCAAGATCATCGCTTTAGGGAAGTGGGTTCTGAATTTTCGCTAATTGCACCTTCAGCAAGACAATCAAATCAAAAATAAAAATTTAGATGTGCCCATAAAAAGTTTTTATTTTTATGCCAAACCTTCTAATGCATTTGCAGCGTGGCAGGAAACGCCAGAAACTCAATTACCAGCAACACCAGGAGTCAACTGCAGATGAAGCGTGGGTGATCATCAAAGTTCATGCAACAAAACCCTAGTTCCGATAGAAAACGAAACCCTAATAGCGAAAAGGACTTGGCTATAACAAAAACGGAGAGAGATGATAATAAAAAGAAGTAAAAGGGGAAGAAATCTCACCAAAAAAATTCTAGGGTTTTGTATCACCGCCTTCGGATTTGATATAGAGTGAGGGAGAAAGTAATGGCGACCCCTTTCTATTTATAGGAGAATTTTAGAGGGCGGCGGCGATGGGGAGTTCGTCGGCGATACCGCGTCCGGTCTGCGTAAAAATTAGGTCAATCCTGGTCCGCGTCCCGACTCCAGCTTGGAGTACAGTGAGCGGTCTTTTTGCAGATACATCCCCTCAAATCTTAGATATTTATGTGCAAGCAGTCAAAACTTACTTAAGACAAAAATAAAATGTCATTCGAAGATAAAATGATGAATAGATCAAACTTGCAGACAAAGGGTGAGCAGTCAGTATTTCATAACATGATTTTCTAAATGTAAGGTAGGGTTTATTAATCACCTAAACTTCCGCCGTTTTGAGGTAATATTACTGAACTTAAAAAACTCCATGAAACCCCTCTTAAGCTACCAATCTATCCCTGCGGTTATCTATGGTTCATATATAGATTATGCTGCAAACGATTATGATGTGTGCATCAACTTGTTTAAATTATTTTTCACAGATATATTAATTATTGGGAGGGTTCGGTAAAAAAATTAGGTCGTTTTGACGAGATAGTTTTGCATTTGGACATTGAAAAGGCAAAAAGGTAAATTCATAATTTTAAATTGGGTCGCTCAGAGCTGGCATGCTTGATGGTAGAGTTCCATGCATGGACGAAGCCAAGGGGACGAGCTAGGGCCTGCCCGACAAATATATATATATATATATATATATATATATATAAAGAGCAGTTGTGGTCTATTGGCATTGAGTTGAAGATCTTAGTTTTGAGCCTTAAACCCCCAAAAGGCGTAAGTAGACAGGGATGGAATGACAAATTAGCCCTTAAGATACTTTGGGAGAAAACACGAACTGGTTTTTTCATATCTTTTATATGTTCTGTTTTGATATCTTTTCTTCTCTTTTACCACGGTACCGTGCTTATTATCCTCTTCTTATTCTTCTCCCCTTAAATTTTTTGGCCCTAATTCTTTTTAGGGCACTTGAAACCAACTGTTGTTTTACATTTGTATACAAAAGAAAAGAAGAAAATATATTTATTTTGGGGAAAAGAAAAGAAATTAAAAAAAAAGTAAGGAAGGAGTAGATGAATATATGAAAGACGTGCAGAAGAAAATAAAACGTGGTTAAAGAATAATGCTTTTTAAGATGCAGTCTCTCTTCTTCTAATAAATACTTTTTAGGATTGCACCCTAAAAATATTATAAAATAAAATAAAATCACTATTAAATTATGAGAAAAGGAGATGGAAGATGTCAACAAAGGATAATAAAAGATATGGCTAAAAGAATAAACAGGTATTTATTTTTTCCCAAAATTTTTTAAGGGCTAATTTGTCTTTTCATCATTCTCTACTAATACTGTTAGGGTTTTAACGGTTTCAAAATGTACAGGGGCTATTTTGTATCATTTTAAAACGTAGGGAGGTTATGTGATACATGCTCAAAACACATGGGGGTTTAGCGAAATTCAGCCCATGGTTTAAAAAATTTTTTGAGCTCCTTGAAAACCATAAAACTTTCAGCAATTAGTATAAGGTACATGTTTAATACCATATGCTTTTGATATATGTATTTATTTATTTCCGCTATAAATATCATATTATAGAAGCAAAAACAATAAGAAAACGATATGTGCAGAACAATTTGTTGAGAATTAATTTATTAATCCAAGAAAATTTATGATGCAGACACCACGAAATCATTTATTTATGGACCATTATTTACTTTGAAAATCATCAATAAATACCATGTCGGTTCTTTCTAGGTGAAGACTTATAGTAGAGTTAATAGAATAAAAAAAACGGTGTATTGATCTAAGATAATTTTGGCTAAACTGCTTAATAATACATCATTGTTTTGCCGCTTTTGCATTTTAATGTCACATAGGTTTCTTCTCCGCACTTTAATACCTCGGTGCAGACAGGAAATTATGGAAACGGTTTGCAATGAATAAACCGATACAAAACAGGCACGGCAGTAAACACAGAAGGTAACAAACCGTTAACGGTTAAATACCTTAAGGCATTAAAGTGCTGCAGAGAAAACATTACGGTATTAAAATGCAAAAGCAGTGAAATATTGAGGTATTATTAAGCAATTTACCCGATAATCTTTAAAATCATTTGATAGTATTTTCGCTATACGAGTATATTTTTATGTTGAAGAATATATTTTACCCGGCCCTCCGAAAAAATTTCTAGGCCCCGCCCTGGCTCCGTGAGACCGTTTTTTTCTCATTATTTGATGGATTGAGAAAAACACCTTCAACTCATGTGTTCTGGTTATAACGGTAAAAACATAGACACTCGGATCAACCATGAAAACTCTCCTTCGGATACGACAAATTTGATGCTTGATGATATCCGGCATCGGATTGGATTGCTTGAGAGTTTTTGAGCTTCTCATATTTTCCGTGAAGGAAACGGCGGCATTTGCTATTTGGCGAACGCTGAAGCTCTGGACAGTGTCATCCGGTCCGTTGAGACAACATTTCTAGATGCTTTAATGCAACCGGTTTGTAATGAACGAGAAATTGTTCCATGTACTGGTGTAATATGCTCGGGCAGGAAAAGAGAGAGGAGGGAGAATTTCAGACAGTACTGTAGGCCCCGCTTCAATTTATTCTTTTTTTTGTCTGAATATATACGGTCGGTCAGTATATGAAATAATTTCTCGGTGAGGATTGATTTTTTATTAGGTGTGAGAAACATCTGCAGCAAAATTTAAGAAAGGCAAAAGGAAAAAAAAAGGAAAAGGAAAAAGCCAAGCACACTGACTTCTTCGTTCCTCCCCTTCCCAGAACTTACATATCCGCCCATTTCCACAACCACTAAGGACTTTCTTAAAATTCTCCAAGGGATCTCGATGCTGCTACCGTAACAGAGATCGCTCCTCTCTTCGCACTTGATGGCGTCGGTGAGGATCGTCGTCGTCGGCCGAGACGAGGAGATCGCCGGCAGCGGCGCCGGAGGGGACTCGCCGACGAGCAAGAAGCCGAAGACGGACGTTAGGTTTCCGTTATCTCGGTGCGAGCTGGCCGCCGCCGTCTCCGTCTTCGTCCTCTTTACCGTTGGGCTCTTCTGCATATTTCTCACCATGCCTAAGGCCGACTACGACCGGATCCTTCGATTGCCGAGGAATTTGGCCGATCTGCGAATCCTCAAGTGAGTCTCTTTTGAATCGATTGGAATCAGAATGCGTTTTCTTTAATTTTGAACCGTAATGCCTGCAGCTTTTTGCTGCAAATTTGAATGGTTTTTGTTCATAGGAGTTAGATTGACCTGGACCTAGGGCTCGGTAATGCAATATGTTGCATGATCGCTTGACTAGAGATCTATGAAATCGATTGATAATGCTTGAGGTCATCAGTTGTTAAAGCCGTGTTCTTGCTGATTCAAAGCTTCTGTTATTTAGTTATAGATGCATTTGGAGTAATTTCATCTCAATGATGCATATCTCACCTTCAATAGATGAAGATGTTTACTGCATTTGAGTGTCGGTTCCAAGGATGTATTGCTCAATTTGGGTTTCTGGATAGAGTTAACAAGAACGCACGTCTTTCATTCAGCATTTCCATACACAGATTTGAACTTAGAATGATAACTTCACTCCATTTTGATGGGAAAAGACAGTCTATTAGATGATGATGATGATGATGATGATGGTTGGATCCTAAACCTGCATATTCATTGGACTTCACCATGCTGGATACTATAACATTACCATGTTGGGCCAAATTACCAATGGAACTTCAGCTTCTTGGAGTGAAAGAGGTAGATAGTGCTATGGTTTTGTTTATGACATGATATTCATGGTACACTTTGGTTCATGGTAGGCGATAAACATAGCTTTAACTTTAGGTATGGAGTTTATACTCAAGTGGTATGGCATATGAAGGCTAAAACTTAGTTGAATCTGTTTTTGGGGAAGTCACCCTCCCATTTTATTAATTTTGCATGTGTTGCATGCGTGTGCTTGCACATAGCAAATACATACAAATACACTTGAAGTCGTGCAGAATTAAGAATCAAGATCATAACATTAGTTTGAATATCAACCAAACCTTAATATGAAAACTAATTCATAAGTAAAGAACCATGATAACAATTCCGACAACTAAATTGTAAATATTCACATTTACAAATTTCAAGCTTCAAAGCCAACAACATCTACCTCCAAAACTGCTAGCAAGTCTAATAATGAAGCTGAATAATAAAGCTAAAGGCATCAAAGTAGCTCAATGAGTCAATTAGCCATTCACTCCTCTGCTTTAGTTCTTGCGCCGCCAGTTTTGGAAATCCAGATCTGGATTGCATTATCAATGGGTCCACACATACTGAATCTGAATTTTATCGGGATCGTGTGAATCAGGTAACAGCGGGTTGGTTTCATCTTGTTGACATGAGTGCATATCTCTACCAAGATGGTGTCAGTTCCTCAATCAATTATTGTTCAAGATCGCATTTGTCCTAAGCAAAAGACATATGTATTGAGGTGAATCCATCCAAACCTCGTCTTACGGGACAATGAATTAATTGAAGTATTCCTTCCTTCCTCATAATGTTAATGGACTTGCTAGACCTTCCTCAAGTTGCCATTAGTGTCATTTATGTGTCTTTCCATTATATGAGGCTGTCTGTCTCTTTGAGCTCAACTCTGAACATAGAAGGCTCTAAGAAGGATTGACCAAATTCTGTGACTACTTTAACCTCAAACCTTCTGAGAGAAATTTTGGCAAGGTAGCTATATAAAGAGAGGGTAAAGCCCTTTTCATAAGCAAACATACTTTACACAGTAAAGTATAAAGGAGCTCTGCTCTCCATTGGATAGATCTACAATCTCCTGCCTACGTAATTGGTCACTCTAAAGTAATGCAATCTTACATGTTTCATAATACTATATATTTATGATCATCATATATGCATGGCTTTCTAACAGTGACTTTTCATCCCCCCCCTCTCCATAATTCTCCTTTGCAGAGATAATATTGCAGTGTATGCAAGTGATTACCAAGCGAAATTTATACTGGGTTACTGTGCAACATACATCTTCATGCAGACATTTATGATTCCTGGGACAATATTTATGTCACTGTTAGCTGGGGCTCTTTTTGGTGTTGTCAAAGGTGTTATTTTGGTTGTTTTTACTGCATCTTCTGGTGCATCATCCTGCTATTTTCTTTCTAAGCTCATTGGCAGACCATTGGTTAACTGGTTGTGGCCTGAAAAATTGAGATTTTTCCAGGCAGAGGTATTGACACTCAAATTTGGCACACCTTTGTATTCTGTCACCATATTTTTTTTGTCTATATGTGTTATACAAATATATCTCCTAGTCGATGAAATTTCTTTTATCTTTCAATGCAGATAGCGAAGCGCAAAGATAATCTGTTGAATTATATGCTTTTCTTAAGGATAACTCCAACACTGCCCAACACATTCATAAATGTAGCGTCTCCAATAGTTGATATACCTTTTCATATTTTCTTTCTTGCAACGCTAGTTGGTCTTATTCCAGCATCTTATATCACTGTCAGAGTAAGTTTTATATGTTACTCCTACATATCCCTTTTCTCAATTTATTCTCTTGAACGATGTTTTCTTTCATTACAGCAGAGAGATATGTTTATCATGGTTATATTTTTTTTAGTTTTGGGTCTAATTTGTATGCTTCAGGATTTCGATGTGGCCGAGCCATTTATCTAAGAGGCCTATTATGCATGCAATACTTCCCTATCGTTGTTAAATCTTTATTTTGAATATATAGTTCCTAAATTGCTATCACTATTCTTAGTGATGAGGAGTCCTTCATACCTCCTCTGGTTTAGCCACTTCCCTTGAATTCTCTACTGGAGAGGAACAAATGGCATGTTAATTGCAAACTAGACCAACTATTAGTCTAGTTAATTTTCTTTGGTGATCATGAATTCGTTTGGAACTATAAGTTTCATTGACACTAAAATGTGAGGATTAAAAATTGGATATAAGCTCGGATTCACACTAAACTTAAATATTGTCGTGCATGGTTTGAGTTTTGTATCCGACAAGAAGGAGGTGATATATGTGCAATAAAGGATATAGTCCAAGAATATAATCATAGTATCATCTATCCATCCCCTTCTAGACTTCCTCCACAATATATTTGGAGCCAATTGGTCATTTAGAATTCCGACAACTCCCTAGCCTGTTCATAGTTTTGGCACTAATTATGGTGTTTGTCAAATCTTTTGTGGAGCTTGCTTCATATCCAGCCTCATTTTGATTGGAAAGGCTTACATTTCTGATTTCTAGGGAATCATAATCTCATTTAATTCCTATGTGACTCGTCATTCCATTGTATCCACACTTGGCAGTTTTACAATTTGTTAGACCATAAAGTATTTTCATGTGCATTGGATATTGTGCTTATTATAGATAGGTTTATTTATGTTTTGGATGAGTTAGATGGTTATAATTATCTACGATCTTTAGTTTTGTTAAGAGTTGTATGATTGAGAATAAAAGATCGAGCTCCTATGTTTATCTTGGCAGCAGAGCCAATGGATCTTTCCATAATCAATTTTTATTTTTATTGGTAACTTGGCTTTTCAAAATAAATAAAATTCTATAACAAATACCCATTCAGAATTGACATCTCCCTGCTGAATCATCAGTGGTAATCGAGAGATGTCAATTCTGACTCTATGTTATACAATTTTATTATTTTGGAAGGATTGGTTCGATTTTGAACTCTCTACCTACATCACTAACTTCGAAGTTTCGGTCTAGCGTCAGAGACTTATGAATGGAATTAGAACCCTGGTTCAAATTACCGTTTTTCAGCCTATAAAATGGGTGTTTGACCTGCCGTTTTTTCTTTTAATTTAATTTTTATAATAAATATCCCCATACCCTCATCATAACTTCAAAAATTTGGTGTAGTGGCAAGGACATTTAAAAATGATGCCACAAATTTGAATTTATACCTTCTGCCATTGTGCATATATAAATCTAACTTAATATCTTGCATTAATTTGTCAATCCTTTAGTCCTTAGGCATTGTATTTCAGGCTTGACAAAACTGTCTAAATATTCCCTAATTGTGTTGTTTCTGTAAAACAAATATGGGCCCTAACTCACTTATTTACGCTAGTATTTTAGGCATCATAATGCAAACAATGATTGCGGTTTTCTTATGCTTAACTTCAGTGCTGTATAACAAGGTTTAAAAGGCTGGTTAATTGCCTTTTAAATGTTTTTTTGGCAGGAAACTGCACCGAGTAGGATTAAAAGGGCATATAGCTGCATATGTGATCCTATGGTAAAATATGTGTGTGAATGACAATCTAATCAGTATACGGCACTGGTAACCTACATGATATCCAGAACACAACACCAAAACTGAATTTTCACTGAATAAAGGTCAAACATTTCATTTTTCTTCTTGTGGACATATTTTCTTGCATTTTTCTATTTTATTTAGTGATTTTTATATACATCTAGTCAATAAAGTTTGTCATACGTGTTATTCCGTGTTATCCAATTATACTCGTATAACCCATACATGTTATGTGCTGGCCGACTGAACAGAGAAACCATACATGTTTTAACAACATCGATTAACTTTATCATTATCTTCCTTCGGTTCTTTGTTTGTTTCAATGAGCTTTAATTTGTAGTACTTTGTCCAAACTTAATCTATAACTGTTCATCTACAGGCTGGCCTCGCTCTTGGGGATCTAAAATCAGTCAGAGATTTATATGATTTCAAGACCTTGGTAGTTCTCTTCATGATTGGTTTTATCTCTATACTCCCGACTATTCTTATTAAACGAAAGCGGACATATGAATGAGCAGCCGTTGAATGGGGTATGCATATCTAGCAATGTTTCTCTTAATCTGCTTACTATACAGATTTAATGATAAAATAGGTGGGAGACTACAGTAATATGTTAGCTTTTCAGTTTTGATTTCTTGTCTTGGTAGAGGATAGAAATCCAAATATCTTTTCAGTTTTTTTTTTTTAATTTGTTTCCCCAATTAAAATTTTGGAGCTAACTTGGAGGTGCAGTGTGTATGTAATCATAAATCATTGGTTAAAACATCCTAATGTATTTGCATTTTCGTGGAAGAGAAATATAAGTAAAATAAATCGTATCCCTTTTGCCATTTAGAGCTTATTCTCACATCAGTACATTTCCTGTTCCTTTTTTTTTGTCTCTATCTATTATAAGTAGGGAAAACAGAGAAATAACCAGAATATTGGTGCATGGGTAACTTTTTTTTTAATTTTAAATAAATTGTTTGTGTAAGCCATCTTCCTACTGATTTTGTATTATAGAATAAAAAAATTAGAGAAGTTTGTGGGTGTATCATACATGTGACGTCTATCACCTTGGAAGTTTCTTGCAAACATTGTATAGTACATGTAAATTAAAAGGGTTGTTTACTTGATGGTCCTCCTAAACAATGCTGATTACTGAAAACCCTTCTAAAATATCATATTTACTTATTATCCCTAAAATTTGTAAGTCGCTCAGTTTTCATCAATCAAATATATTTTCTTTGTTTTTAAATCCTTAACAACAAAACTAATTTTCCTCATTCTTCAACCCTTATCCTACCTCCTCCACCTGTCCTATGGACAGGCCCAGTGCCGTCCTCCTTTGATAAGCTAACCCTAAACAAAACCTTCACCTTCTTCATCCTAGCCTTATTTTCGCTCAACCCCTCTCCCTCCTCCCTCCCCTTTGAGCCCCCACCTCTCACCTCCTCACTCGTCCACCTCAATTGGCCCCCACCTCCCTCCGCCCACTCTCCTTCCTAATCGACGCCCCCTCCTCTGCCGCATCATCATCATCATCTTCCCATGTAAGCCAGAAGAAGAAGAAGAAGAATTTATATTTAAATTTGCAAATTACCCTAATTATGAGCTAAACCAGGTTTAAGGGGAAAATAATTAATATTCTTTTTTGTAAAAATATTCATTGCTCGTTAAGTGGAAACGGAGTTAAAAGGTATATGCTAGAAAGATACCTTTAAGAGGAGCTTATAAGTTTTTCGGAGGCTAATAAGTAAATAATTTTTTGGGTTTTTTTGGAGCGCCATTAAGTAAATAACCCAAATTAAAAAGATACTTCTATTAGATTCTTATTAATGAATCAGAGGGAAACCTAACATGCAAAGTTTTAATAGATGTTTATATTGCAGAAATCAACTCCAATGAAGACCTATGCAAAAGAAACAAAAAGAGCCCAAGGATATGCAAGATTGATATTCATTAGCAGAGAAAATTACATATGACAATATAATGTAGATTAAACAAAAGTAAACACATATTTTACTGCACAACTTTTGCATGATCAATTCAGCATAATTAGTCTCATATGGACCACATATAATTTTTTTCCGCCTATCATAAAAATAATAAATCAACCTGAAAAATTGAATAAACAAATAAATTAGATTAAACCATACACTAATCGGAAATAAACATCTCATCCAACCTCTCCATAATATCATCGACACCATCTTCTTCCTTCTTTGTTGATCCCTCTGCTGCCGACGCTGCAACCTTGGACGATCTTTTTGAACGCCGATTGCCTCGAACTTCAGTTCTTGTTGCTTTGATGTCGTCTCTAAGTTTCTTTAAGCACTCCGCCTGCTTCTTTAAGAACGCTCGTGTCCCTGATTTATTGATGCATTGCTAACGCATTACACAACGTCGTAGTCTCTCGAGATGCTTGAGGCTGCGGATTTTCTTGTGTATCCTGAACACATTGTTTTGATCCTTGGCTTTCGCCGCCTCATATAATTGATCACGCGCCCGTTTTAGCAAGATTTTGATGGCGGGATCAAATTGTGCATTCGAAGAAGCCATGGCACTATATACTACAAAATTTTTTGATAGTTTGTCAAAATAGTTAGCTTTTGTTTCCAAAGTGAATGACCATCTTGGTTTAAATAATAGAACAAATTGTCATTTTTTTGGATAATAACGCAATCTTCGTTTTTTAAAAATTAATCATGTTCAATTTTAGACCAACACCTTTAAAATTTGCTGAGGATAAGTTGAATACCAGAAAATATCATTAATATAATATCTTAATTTGAGGATTTGCTAAATTTAAAAGCATATATGTTTATGAAGTATTCAGTTATTTTTAAATAAATAAAATTTGTGATATATGGAGCCGAGTGATCTTAATATAAAAGATATATGAAGTGATGACCATATATATCAGGACAGTTTCGTTAGGATTTTAATTTGTAGATAACCATGAAATCTTTAAAATTTCATATATATACCCTATTGAATTCTACATATAAATATCTCCCTAAAATCTTTGAAATGTATATGAAAACCTCTTCCACCTATCTTTTATTCAAAGGAATCTAACCCTTATGGTTAAGAGTTCTTAGTAAATTTGATGTGAATACTTTCGTTATCTTAACAAAAAATCTTTATAATATCTATTATTTTAACATAAATATACCACACGTGCAAATAAAAATAATTGATAACGTGGACCATCTTAGGTTTAAGGTTTTTTCTTATTTTTATGAGTATTTTATTTCAATTAATTATGAGAACACAATACATCCCTCTTGTTTTCTAGTTATGGTTATAATAGCAGAGATATAATTATAATGATAATTTTTATGAGAATAATGGAGGAAAAATGCCTTAGGAGACCTTTTTCGTCAGGTGGCGCGTCGAAATCTACATTCTCCACCATTTTATTCAAGGATCGGCATCTTCCATCTTGTTCTCTATCGTCTAATATGTCGATATACCAAATTTCATATGATTTTAATATTTTTCACCGTTGATTTAATAATGTAAAAATTTCTATCGTCGGTAAACCGTTAATTTTGCACCCACGAAATCAACGGTGAAAAGGTATTAAAATCACATGAAATTCGGTGTATCAACATCTTAGACGATGATCGAGATGGGTGGTGCCGATCGCCGAATAAAATGGTGGAGGACGTAGATTTCGATGCCAACTAACGAAAAAAGCCTCTTAGGGCATCTTTTCTTCATTATTCTCAATTTTTATAGTGTTTAACGAGCAACACTTCCGCTCTTGGGAAGAGTGGGGTTCGAACCCCAGAGGGGAACTGGTCACAAATTAACGCGTGGTTCCTGTGGGTGCGTGCGTGTATGGTGTGCGTCGGTGTGCTGTGTGTAAAAAAAATATCGCGTAAAACATCAATGTAGTTAACCCATTTAGCACTTTAGCTGCTGAAGTGATTTATTAGCATAAGCAACTCCTCATCTTGTAGACTAAAACCCTAAAAAAGTCATTTGAGTTTTTTAGAGTAAATTTTAAGACTTTTTTGGAGGGGTGTTTGCACTATGATGCTTGTCAAGTACGGATTAGATAAAGAAAATGCCAGATCAAATTTGACCTGTGGAACAACTTGATAATAATATTTCATAGATTTTATGGTTGAGCCAAATCTTTTTTCCTTTGAGGATATAGCCGATTGAGACATCTTGTTCATCCAAAAACAAAAACAAAAACAAACAAAAAATTCATTAAATTAGAATAAGATGCACAGAACAATTATCTAGGTATCGGATAGGCCAAAAAACGATTGTAGGGCGAGCCTCACTCAGAGAGTAAGTGACCATAAATTAACGCATTCAGAGCAAATTCGTGGTTCCTCTGAGCACATGCGTGTGCTGTGTGCGTAAAAAAAAATACCGCAGAAAATATCAATGTAGTTAACCCCTTTAGCACTTTAGGCCCTCCTGAAGTGATTTATTAGCATAAGCAACTCCTCGTCTAGTAGACTAAAACCCTCAAAAAGTCTTTTGAGCATTTTAGAGTAAATTTTAAGACTTTTTTGGTGGGGTGTTTGCACCATGATGCTTGTCAAGTACCCAACAGATAAAGACAATGCTAGATCAAATTTGACCTGTGGAGCAACTTGATAATAATATTTCATAGATTTTATGGTCGAGTCAATCTTTTTCCGTTTGAGGATGAAACAGGTTGAGGCATCTTACTCATCCAAAAACAAAAACAAAAAATCATTAAATTAGAATAAGATACATCTATACAGAACAACCATCTAGGTATCGGGTAGGCCAAAAACGATTGCAGGGCGAGTCGATGGCCGTTATTCAAAAGGGAAGTGACCATAAATTAACGCTTTCGGAGCAAATTCGTGGTTCCCGCATGCGTGTGGTGTGTCTAAAAAAAAAATACTGCACAAAACATCAATGTAGTTAACCCCTTTAGCACTTTAGACCTCCTGAAATGATTTATTAGCATAAGCTCCTCGTCTCGTAGACTAAAACCCTAAAATAGCCATTTGAGTATTTTAGAGTAAATTTTAAGACGTTTTTTGGAGGGGTGTTTGCACTACGATGCTTGTCAAGCACGGATTAGATAAAGACAATGTTAGTTCAAATCTGACATGTGGAACAACTTGATAATAATATTTCATAGATTTTATCGTTGAGTCAATCTTTTTCTGTTTGAGGATAAAGCAGGTTGAGACATCTTACCCATCCAAAACAAAATCAAAAATTTATTAAATTAGAATAAGATGCATCTGTACAGAACAATCATCTAGGTATCGGGTAGGCTAAAAACGATTGCAGGACGAGTCGATGGCCGTCATTCAGAGAGGAAGTGGCCACAAATTAACGCTTTCGGAGCAAATGCGCGGTTTCCCTGGATGCATGCGTGTTTTGTGTGCATGTGTGTGGTGTGCGTGTGTGTGTAAAAAAATTACTGCACAAAACATCAATGTGGTTAACCCCTTTAGCACTTTAGACCTCCTGAAATGATTTATGAGCATAAGCTCCTCGTCTCGTAGACTAAAACCCTAAAATAGCCATTTAAGCTTTTTAGAGTACATTTTAAGACTTTATTTGGAGGGGTGTTTGCACCACGATGCTTGTCAAGCACGGATTAGATAAAGACAATGTTAGGTCAAATCTGACATGTGGAACAACTTGATAATAATATTTCATAGATTTTATCGTTGAGTCAATCTTTTTCCTTTTGAGGATAAATTAGAATAAGATGCATATGTACAAGAACAATCATTTAGGTATCCGGTAGGCCAAAAACGATTGCAGGACTAGCTGATGGTGGTCATTCATTGCTTTTGTGAAAATTGAATGATAACTTACCTACATGGATTCAACAATCATACAGTATATATTTAATATTTTGTTTACAATGAGTTTCTAAATTAGATGAATTTAAAAAATAAATTTGTCAATGGGTTGAATTGACAATAATTTGACGTTCTTCCCAATTTTTTTTTCTTTTATGGATAAAGTAAGTAAGGCACCCTATTCAATTAATTAAAATAACAAAAAAAATATGTACAAACCTTTTTTTCTTTTATGGTTTTTCTTCATTTCAACAAACTGCAATATACAAATAAATATCGATCACAAGATATAAAAACGATAAAATTGCATATTTATAATAAAAAAATAAAATTCCAATGCTCCAATTCATTAATTTAAAGCTCACAATACCTACCAAACTTAAAGCAAATTTAAAAAAAAATAAAATTAACTCTCATCTAAATCATGATCCCATCAGTGAGTTGAGACTTTGTAGCTCCTCCGTTATTATTTCCTGTAAATCCTCGATTAAACGTTGTTGCTCCTCTGACTCAAAACGTCGTAGATCCTCTATTACTTCCTGTAAATCCTCGATTAAACGTCGTCGTTCCTCTGATTCAAAACGTTCTTGCTCCTCCGTTACTATTTTCTGTAAATCCTCAATTAAACGTTTTTGCTCCTCTAACTCTTTCTGAGTCAACTGTTGCTGCTCATGTAGATCAACGTCGAACAAAAATCCGTCCAACATCTCAAGATAATTCTCTTCTGTTACTTGTTTCTCATATTTATCGTCGATCCCTCCGAATGAAACCTCCTTCAATTTCTCAAGATTATTCATGTTGATTACTATCTTCAATGTATCTATAGCTTTGAATTGAATTTTTTTAGTTGTATAATTCTTGTGAAAGGCTAATGCAAGTTGAATGTATAAGGTAACTTAAGCTCTAATCATACTCAGAACATATCTATAATCTAGGATATAGTTAGTTCTTAATATGGAAAGCATATAAAATATATATTTAAGTGAGATTTGCCTATATGAAATTTATTGTCATGAAACTTTAGTTTATGCCAAAAATTGGTTTTGATTTTACAGAAAAAAATTGATTTGATTTTATGCACTAATTTGATTTCCATAATACGTAAATAGCATGCATGTGCATTATTTATTTATCAAAAAAAGATTTTATTTTGTTACAAAATATTGATATATTCTAAACTTAATATTTAATTTTTTAAAATTTAATTCAATTTTGTAAACTTAATTTCACACATAAAAAGATTTTTTAAAATCTTGTTATATCAATATTTTTTGTGACAAAGGAATATTTTTTATTGATAAATAAATCATGCATACATTATTTATATTTTTTAAAAATCAAATCTGACAATGTAAATTATAAAATATCTTATCAAATACAATGATTTTTTCCTTTTCAAAACTTATTTTTGTATTTACAAAATTGTTAAACTTAAATATTTTTGAAGCTTATTGTTATGAAACTTTAAGTTATGCCAAAATTTGATTTGGATTTTATAAAAGAAATTGATTTGATTATATATCACAAATTTGGAATCGACATCTCGAACTCCGAAAGCGTTTTCCTTACCCCACCGCATCTCCCTCCTTTCGTCGAGCCTACAAAAAAAATTTATTTGATCATATATCATAAATTTGTCATTTGTTACTTCCGCGTTCATGCCCCACTTGCTAAAATTTTGTAAGCCTTCGGGCGTTTTTGTAAGGCTGGGGAGCCCATAATACCTCTATAAAGACTTCCAGTTTTTTATGAGTAAAAAATCTTTTTGCAGTAGTCTTCGCGTACGCGTTTTCCCTTTGTTTGTGGTAAACATTTTTATTTGCGAGGTACTGCTTTCATATTTAGGTCATTTTTTCGTCTAGCGATCGCACGTCGAGTTGAGAGTTGAAGTCGACCATTTGCCAAGTGTGCAAAGACCGGTGAAAGGTTGGTATCTCCATAGCCCCGAAATCGAGGTGGAGATCGATTAGACGTGGATGGACCGAGAAGGGTAGCTGCTCGGTGGCCTCTTGATGTGGTCTTTGGATCCTTGGCGTCGGTGGGTAAGAAATTACCAGCCAAGGATGGACCGAGCAGGGTAGCTGCTCGGTGGCCTCTTGATGAGGGCTTTTATCCTTGGCGTCGTGGGGTAAGAAATTACCAACCGAGGATGGACCGAGCAGGGTAGCTGCTCGGTGGCTTCTTGATGAGGGCTTTTATCCTTGGCGTCATGGGGTAAGAAATTACCAGCCAAGGATGGACCGAGCGGGGTAGCTGCGCAGTGGCCTCTTGATGAGGGCTTTTATCCTTGGTATCGTGGGGTAAGAAATTACCAGCCAAGGATGGACCGAGCAGGGTAGCTTCTCGGTTGCCTCTTGGTGAGGACTTTGACCCTTTACGCGGAGGGGGCCTGGAGAGGCCTGCTAAGGATGGACGGAGCAGGGTTGCTTCCCGGTTGCCTCTTGGTGAGGGCTTTGATCCTTGGCGTCGGTGGGTAAGAAATTACCAGCCAAGGATGGACCGAGCAGGGTTGCTGCCCGGTTGCCTGTTGGTGAGGGCTTTGATCCTTAGCGCGGGAGGGCATGGAGAGGCCTGCTAAGGATGGACCGAGCAGGGTTGCTGCCCAGTTGCCTTTTGGTGAGGGCTTTGATCCTTGGCGTCGGTGGGTAAGAAATTACCAGCCAAGGATGGACCGAGCAGGGTTGCTGCCCGGTTGCCTCTTGGTGAGGGCTTTGATCCTTAGTGTGGGAGGTCATGGAGAGGCCTGCTAAGGATGGACCGAGCAAGGTTGCTGCCCGATTGCCTCTTAGTGAGGGCTTTGATCCTTGGCGTCGGTGGGTAAGAAATTGCCAGTCAAGGATGGAACGAGCAGGGTTGCTGCCCGATTGCCTCTTGGTGAGGGCTTTGATCTTTAGCGCCGGAGGGCATGGAGAGGCCTGCTAAAGATGGACCGAGTAGGGTAGCTGCTTGGTGGATTCGTGAGGTTTTGTCCGACCTTCCCCGGTGTGTGAACATCGGGGAGAGTGACCGTCGAGGGCGACACGTGTTATGAACGCGTGGGGGGAGGCGAAGCGTAAGAGCCACGTCGTTCCGTTTTCGGTTCCCCGAGAAAGACGGGATAGCCGCCGAGTGGTGGCACATTGGTGGAAGAAACGAGCGCCTGTTGGACTCTTGGGGGCGCTGTGGGGCTATAAAACGGAGGGAGCGTTGATCACTCCTTTCTTCATCCCCAAAACGTAAGAATTGACGAATTCCCTTTCACCATCCCCGAGATCATAAATTTCGAGTATGTATACCTTTACGACCAGCTGTGCTCCGAGGAGACGGTGCAGGCAGTGATCCGACGGGTTGAGGATTACATCGGCCGCCTGCTCCCCTGGCGATCGCCCCTTCTCTAGTTGATCATGTACTCGATCTGGAGGGCATCGCCAGGGCTGCACAACCCCTTGTCTGAACAACTGAAGGACGAGGCGGTGGCAAGTTGAGGTCGCTATGTCGTCTCGGCCCGATCTCGAAGAGTCAGTGGGATCGCTTGGTGGCACTCATCCTCGAGTGTTACCAATTGAAGCATCTCGCCGATGGGTGCCCGCCCGAGGAGCTTCCTGGCCCGTTCATGGCCACGAGGGTTCGCGGACAGCATCAGAGGCAGAGGTCCGAGGCGGCAAGGGCCCGGCTGATGGCAATTTCCTCGGAGTATCACGGGGAATGCTTCTTGCACTCCTTTCCCCCGCTACTGTAATCTTTTTTTAGTGTACGGCTGAGGAGCCTACAATACCTTTGAATGAATAAAATTCTTCTTTTTGCAATGCTCTATCGTGTCCTTCTTGTTGTTTAAATAAAAAGAATTTAGAAGAATTTACATTGTTTTGTTGAAGAACCCAAGTAGTGGCCTGCTAAGGATGGAGCTGCTCGGTGGATCCGGAGGTTCAGTCCGACCTTCCCTGGATCGTGAACATTGGGAGGAGCAACCGTCACAGGCGGCACGTGCCAGGAATGCTTGGGGGAGGCGTAACGTTTCGGGGGGCCGCGTCAGTTTTGCCATGTGGCGGCGCGGTATTAGAGCAATCTTGGTGGTTCCCAGGATTCGCGCCCACACGCGTGTTGATCTGGGTCCTTAAGGATCCTGTTTGAGGTTATAAATAGGGAAGGAGACAACAACTCCTTCGGCATCACTTTCTTTTGAGATGACTGGGCGCATGTATTCGATCGAAGAGATCATCACCTTCGACGACGTCTCCGTGTATGACCAATCCCTGGCTGAGGATGGGTACCGGGGAGTGGTTCAGCGCCTCGAGGTTCACGTTGGCCGGATTCTCCCTCGGCGGTCGTCTTTACTTTAGTTGCTGATGTACGCAATTTGGAGGAGGTCTCCGGGGTTGGATAATCTCTTCTTCGAGGAGCTGCTGGACGAGGCGCTCGACAAGGTGCGCTCGATTTTCCTGCTCGGCCTTATCTCGAAAGCCATGCACGACCGATCCTTGGCCCTCATTCTGGAGTGTTTTCAAAAAGAGGTACATCGTGAGCCAAGGTGCAGAGGGTGGAGCGTCGGGTGCTTCCGTGGCGTCCCGGGTTTGCGTGCTTCGGAGACGGCGGGCTTCTCCCCGATCTTTTGGGAGCGTACTTCCCTCAGGAATTCCACGAGGGGATTTCTCCAGTCCCGGTCTTCTTCCTGGGCTGTGTATACTTGAAGTGGCGTTGCCCCGTCTTCCACGCTGGGCCGCGGTAATACCTCGAAGAGGATGTTCATCTTGTTGTTGGCTGTATAAGATGAAGCCAGTTTGCTCAAGGCGTCAGCCTGAGCGTTTAGCTGTCTGGGGATCTGCTCCACCTGGACTTCGTGGAAGTCCTTCCGCAGTCTTCTTACCTTGGCCAAATACTTCACCATCAGAGGCTTCCATGCCTCGAATCGGCCGGTCACTTGACCAACGATCAGGGCGGAGTCGCTGCGGATCCGAATCGTTTTCAGCCCTAATCCGAAGGCTATGCGCAGTCCTGTAGGGTTACTAGGCTCTGTCACAAGGGTCTATAAGGTATCAACCATGCCCGATTTAAATTTTAGACGTGCCGAACAACCCTAACCAAGATCTTAGACTAGAGATTAGGCGAAACAAAGCAAGTAAACAACTTTACTTCTAAGAGTTAGGGATTACAACTTTTGTAGTCCGTTCCTTCACTTCTAAAGCTCCGTGTTGAGGTCCTTTCGCTGCGATCATCGAGTACCCGGACTCTAGAGAGGCTCCATGAAGAGAAAGATACAATCTTGCTTCCGATCTTCGATAACAAAGATGATCTACCTTGAAGAAACTCAAGCCCAAGATTTTGCTTTGCTAATCAAGTATTAACAAAGCAAACACCCTAATCTAAGCGGCTAGAATAGATGATGATGATGAAGTAGGAATTTAGCTCTCATTTGTTTTCAATTTCTCACTTATTTTCATCACATTAGAAAAAGCTAGAAAGCTTTTCTCAAAGGAAGAAAAAGAAGAAAACTCTTTTGTGATGGATAATGAATCAAGTGAGGTTAGAAATGCAACCATGTGTTAAGTATGAAGACTTAACCCATGTAGAGAATTAACTATGGTTAAAGGGTTGGTTTTGGGTTAAAGAAATATCTTTGCAAAATATCACAAAATATCAAGGTCAAAGTCAAAGTTTCAAGAAGCTTCTTCAAAGCTTCATGAAAGCTTAACCCTAATCCAAACCCTAACCATATTTAAACTCCACAAATTATGTTGCATTTATAATCATAACATGTTACAATATTATATATCACATATTCAATATTTATTGTAACAAAATAAAATAATACAATTAACATATATATCAATGTATTATCCGAGTGAGAAAAAGAATCTTTAAGTGAGCTTATATTAGTTAATGTAATTTAATATATCAAATATATAATTATACATTAAATTATCGAATCAACACTTGATCCGATAATCCGGCTATTTCACAAATAACCGACTAATATCATCTGTATCAGTTCATCGAATCAACACTTGATCCGATGACCCGGCTATATCATATATACCCGTCCGATATCACATATCGCGAGAATCTAGTACGGTATCACATACACGTATTGTTCTCGGTCCCGCACATATCACATATGTGCTCCTACTCCGTTTTGCTTGAGCCAGGAAACCTCTATGTAGGACTCTAAAGAATTGTCAATACGCTGACAGTAGGTGATGATCATATCAAACACCCACAAGCTGCAAGGGTCAGCTAAACGTAACAGCCACCCAGGTATTGAGCGATCAGAAGATCAACAAGTAAGCCTGTACATTCTCTCGTGAATCCAACCAGTAACACTCCCATACAGTCCGGTCTCTTCGTCTGATATGTCGCATATCTCGCTTAGGGGTAGTAAACGTCAGACCCCAGTAGCTTGATAAGTCATGTCGATATGAGGTCCATAACAGTTCGAGAAACTACTGATAACACTTACCAGTAAATCTCAGCAACCCTGGCCAGGGATTTCTAGTTATAGCCAATCGAACACAGCGCAACATCAACTCCCTATACCGGGAGAGACGGAACCCCTCCCATCGCTCATTGCCTCCATGTGATTCGGGACTGTACCCAAAAGCCACCTTTTTGCACGCCCTCTTGAACGTGGTATGATGGAAATCAAAGCACAGTGGGAATCACACAAAACTCTATGACGATCTCGGGTCTACAGACTAACCTGTACCAGTGTCACCAGAGAATTGCCATCTGACGTGAGGTATAATACCATCTAGGAGTTCTCGGCGAGTCCGTCCAGTGTACCCAGTCTCCACTGAGCACCCGTATACCTTCTCTGATGTCAAACACCAATGGATATGGGATCATCTATCGCCCATCATATGGGTCAAGAAGCGCATACGCTAGTCTACTCTGGAGTATCGATGCCCTGTCTCGGTACTCCCATGACTAGGAACATTTGAAGGATGTACTTGGCGACTACACTGTCCCCACTAGTATGATCTGCATCATAGTCCTGGTAGTCAAGTACTCATCCCAAGGGCTTTATCAACATGTGACATAGAGACAATCAGAGTACATGTTAAGATAAAGAGTGACCAGATAGCATACTATCATGTCGAGCAAGAAAGTACTCCCTATATATGTCCAAGTATCCACTACAATATATAACGTATGTACAGTAATGGCCTCTAGGGCATACATATAACTAACAATCTCCCACTTGCACTAGGGCCATCTGTTGTGGTATCTCATACCCAACAATCAGCTGTGGTTGAAGTATCTTATACTCAACCATCCCATAAAAGTCTCTACTGGGAAATAGGCCTTTGTGAGTGGATCCGTGCTGTTGTCCTCTGTGTCTACTCTCCTAACCTCGATCTTCCTGGAGATCAACCATCTCCATGATCAGGCGATACTGCCTAAGAATATATCCGGATTTCTGATGGGATGGGGGTTCCTAGGCATAAGCCACAACTCCATTGTCACACAATGGTAGGAACGAAGTTCATCTCATGAACTATTATATATATCCAGACTGCCTCTTTGGTAGCATCCTTGGTAACGATGTATCTTGCCTTTAATTGTCTAGTAAGTCACGGTATCTAGCTTGGAACTCTTCCAACATACCGTCCCTCCACTGAGGATAAAGACAATGCCTGCGACTGACATTCAGTCGTTTTTATCACCCTGGAACCTTTTCAGTGATTCTCCCCAGGATCGATTGATACCATCTGTAGGGTGTTTTTCGTCACCCCATTGAGATGGGAATACGCGCGCGCTTGTCAGGCGTACTACAGATTCCCCCTGCTTAGGGTAGGCCGGGGTTTAATGATTATGGGGATCCGAATCTCCGGCAGCCGCGGACTAAGCTGCCGTTAATTACCCCCCGCCTTTGAGGCGAGGGAACCTCCGATTAACGGATTAAACTGGTCATGCGAACTCAATGTGCAGTGTACGTGTGTTTTGTTTTGGAGGGGGGTATTAAATATATCGGGAGCCATGCAGAGTTTTTACGGGATCCCGCTACCCGGATAGCGGGCTGGGGGTCAAGGGGGCTAGCAGCCCCCTTGCAGGGTGCGGGGCAGCGTCCCGTTAGAAATTTTTTTCTAACAGGGACAGTGTCGTGGAGTATGTATGTATGTACATATGTATACATATGTATAGATATACATGTAAATATATAAAAAGGGGAAAAGACATCCAAAGGATGCGTGGGGCAGCACCTTGGACGCTGCGCGCCTAGGTGCTGTGCGCTCAGGCGCTAGAGTGCCACGTGTCGGCACGTGGGCGCTCTGCGCTTGAGCGCAAGTGTGCCAGTGTCGGCACGGGGGCGACTTGCGCTTGAGTGCTTGCGCTGGAGCGCAAGCGCGCCACGTGTCGACACCGGGGCGACTTGCGCTCGAGCGCTTGCGCTGGAGCGCAAGCGCGCCACGTGTCGGCACGAGGACGATTTGCGCTCGAGCGCAAGCGCGCCATGTGTCGGCACCGGGGCTACTTGCGCTCGAGCGCTTGCGCTGGAGCGCAAGCGCGCCACGTGTCGGCACGTGGGCGCTTTGCGCTCGAGCGTAAGCGCGCCACATGTCGGCACGCGGGCGCTCTGCGCTTGAGCACCGGCGAGAAAAAGAGGCTTTTAGCCTAAAAAAATTTCTCGGAAGAGAAATCAGAGAGGAGTTGGACTCCTGAGTGTTTTTTTTTGGGTTTAGTGAACGATGTTCTTCTTCCTCCTCTGTTAGCAGGATCTTGAAGATCAAGAGATATGAGATTCCTAAAAATCTCTTCTTTTTGAGATCTAATGGAAGATCTGAGTTCCCCTTTGTGGGTTTTGTGGTGAAAAACTAATTTTGTTTTATAAAAAGAAGAGTAAAACTCTTGATTTAATTCAAGAGAAAAAAGAAGGTTTTGAAACCTTGAAGAAGGAGAAAAGATCTCAGATCTGAAATTTTTTTAGAGAGAGAGAAAAGTTGTGTGATTTTTTTATTATCTTTGCCTTTATAGGCCATACACTTTACACATAGGCCCTTGGGCTTCACAAAATGGCATTTTGCCTATCCCATGGCTCATGTGCCATTTCTCTTTGCACATAAGCCATGGGCTTTACAAAAATTTGGCTTTATGCGTATTTTTCTTACATTTATCCATAAAATAAAATAACAGAAATAAAACAAAATTATTTATTACAAAATTTTTATCTTGGCATGGGGGGAGGCCGGCCGCTTCATGTTCGGGCTCGACCCGGGCATGGGCCCACTGGATCTGGGCTTGGGCCCACTTGGCTTGGGGCTGACTTTGATTTTGGCTTGGTCAACCGGAGTGTAAATTTTTACCCCAACAAATTGCCCCCCATAAATAAATGCACACCACATATGTAGGTCGTGTGCATGAAATTGATGGATCTTCTTTTACTTGGAGGCGACCTGATTTGGTTCCCGCTTTTTGGAAAGCTGGCACTGCCCTTTTTACGACATGGACGGTCGTTTCTTGACATGTCTCCGAGACAGAGTGTCCGTGAAAGACGTTTCCCTGGCCCGGAGTGATCTGGTTCCCGCTTTGTAGGAATCATGCGCTGCCCTTTTTATGACATGGACGGTCAATGCTGCCCTTTTTGCGACGTGGACGGTCGGTGCTGCCCTTTTAGCGACGTGGACGGTCGGTGCTGCCCTTTTTGCGACTTGGACGGTCGGTGCTGCCCTTTTTGCGACGTGGACGGTCGATGCTGCCATTTTAGCAACGTGGACTGCCGATGCTGCCATTTTAGCGACGTGGACGGTCGGTTCTGCCCTTTTTGCGACTTGGACGGTCGGTGCTGCCCTTTTTGCTACGTGGACGGTCGATGCTGCCCGTTTTGCGACTTGGACGGTCGGTGCTGCCATTTTAGCGACGTGGACGGTCGATGCTGCCATTTTAGCGACATGGACAATCGATTCTGCCCTTTTTGCGACTTGGACGGTCGTTGCTGTCCTTTTAGCGACGTGGACGGTCGATTCTGCCCTTTTAGCGACTTGGACGGTCGGTGCTGCCCTTTTTGCGACGTGGACGGTCGGTTCTGCCCTTTTAGCGACGTGGACGGTCGGTGCTGCCCTTTTAGCGACTTGGACGGTCGGTGCTGCCATTTTAGCAACGTGGACGGTCGGTTCTGCCCTTTTTGCGACTTGGACGGTCGGTGCTGCCCTTTTAGCAACTTAGACGGTCGGTTCTGCCCTTTTTGCGACTTGGACGGTTGGTGCTTGATTTGACTTGCTCTGCTTCTTGCAGTGTCAGAGGTAGACTTGACTTGCTCCGCTTCTTGCGGTGTCGAGATTGGATTCTGACTTGCTTCGCTTTCTGCGGTGTCGGAGTGGAAGTTGAGTGGAAGTTGACTTGTTGATTTTGATTTGGGTTGACATCAGCATCGCTATACTGGAATATGGTAGCAGGAGCGAATCATCATCTGTCATTGAGAGGATTTTAGGATTTTTGTTTTTGTTTGGTATCTGCATTGCTGCACTGGAATAATGCCAGGAGCAACTCATCATTTGCCCCGGGAGGTTTTTTTTTTTTGGACTTTGAATGTGGTCTCACCGGTAGGACTTGGGAGAGGTTGGGATTGTTTTACGCCCGTGGATTGTATACGGTTTTGCAGGATGTATGATCCAGACCGTAGGGCCGGAAAAATTTCGGGACTTTGTCGGCGTCTGCATCGCTGCACTGGAATATGGTACCAGGAGCGACTCATCATTCGTCGTTGGGGTATGGGATTTGGAATTTGGTTGGCGTCTGCATCGCTGCACTGGAGTATGGTACCAGGAGCGACTCATCATTCGCCATTTGGGGATTGGGGAGCGATGGCTTAGGAGACAGGTTTAGATCCCTATCGCCTAAAGCTTTTCAATTTTATGGGCCGTGAGGGTCCCATAAAAACATTTTCTCCCTACGAGTCGTAAGGATCCCGCAGGTGTATTTTCTCCTTAGGAGTCATGAGGACTCCTAAGTGTGTTTTTCCTTTATGAGTCGTAAGGATCCCACAAAGGTTTGTTCTCCTCATATATCGTGAGGACACATGAGTTTGTCTTATCAATGGAGCATCATTCCCAAAGCGGAGACCATCCGCGTAACTGGTGATTACGGTGAGGCATGGGTATGATGAGAATTATTTGAGCCCGTGGATTGTATACGATAGTCAACTTGGGGACCCACCGTAGGGCCGGAGAATTTTGAGAAATTGGATTTTGGTTGGCGTCTGCATCGCTACACTGGGATATGGTATCAGGAGCGACTCATCACTCGCCGTTTGGGGACTTGGAATTTGGATCTTGTTTAGCATCAGCATTGCTGCACTGGAATAATGCCAGGAGCAACTCATCATTTGCCTTGGGAAGACTTGGGATTTGGGTTTTTGGTCGGTATCAGCACCGCTAACACTGAAGAGAAATGCCAGGAGCGACTCATCATTTGCCATTGCCCGTTGGGGAACGATGGCTTAGGAGACAGGTTTGGGTCCCTATCACCAAAGTCTTTTCAATTTTATGGTCCGTGAGGGTCCCATAAAAGCATTTTCTCCCTACGAGTCGTAAGGATCCCGCAGGTGTATTTTCTCCTTAGGAATCGTGAGGATTCCTAAGTGTGTTGTTCCTTTGTGAGTCGTAAGGATCTCACGCAGGGTTTTCTCCTCACAAGGTCGAGAGGACTTTGCGAGTGTATTTCATATCTTTTCACGAGTTTGCGCCCTTTCGGGTTTTCACAGACTCGCCGGTAGTCTTGCTGTTTTTACTCACGGAGCCCTTTCGGGTTTTCATCCGTGCCCGTTTTGCTTGTGGACATATCGTTTATTTTTTTTTATTTCTTTCCTTTTTTTTCTTTTCTTCTTTTTTTGCCGCTGGTGGGACTTTAAAAGTAGTCTCACCGGCAGGATTTGGGAGAGATAGGGGTCATTTACGCCCCTGGATTGTATACGGTTTTGCAGGATGTATGATCTAGACCGTAGGGCTAATGTGCTCAATTCGCCTGCGACTTGGAGCATTCACGTGTAGTATTTCTTGAAATATCGGCCATTGATGGATGGCATGGGCCTTTCTCCCTCGGCACTTATCAGTTGGTAGGATCTTCCGTCGAACACTTTCTCGATGACGTATGGTCCTTCCCAGTTTGGCTCGAATTTTCCCTTGGCATGTCGATTGGGGATGATCGGTCTTTTGAGGACCAACACCAATTCACCTTTCTTGAAAGCGCGGAGACGGGTTATCTTGTCATAGGCCCGTGACATTTGGGCTCGGTATAGCTCCAGATTTTGCTGTACCGCGAGCCTCTTTTCTTCGAGGGCATCGAGCTCTTCAAGTTGAAAGAGCACGTTTTCCCCTTCCGTCAACTCGTGCTGAACGGCCATTCTTAAGCTTGGAACTTCGACTTCGAGGGGGAGGACCGCCTCCACTCCGAAGAGCAATGAGTATGGAGTGGACTGTGTTGGAGTACGGTGCGTGGTACGATATGCCCACAACGCCTCGTGAAGTTTGAGATTCCAGTCTCTCTTGTTGGCTGAAGAATTTTTCCTCAGGAGCTTGCATAGAGTCTTATTGAAGGCTTCGGCTAGCCCATTGGCTCTTGGATTATAGATGGAGGAATATCTCCAGTCTATCTTGTGCTGAGTAGCGAACCTTGAGACATTGAAGCTCTTGAAAGAAGGCCCATTGTCGGAAATGATTCTTCTTGGTGTACCGGAGCGGTATAGAATATTATGCTGGAAGAATGTCAGAATATCTTTTGTTTTGACTTCTTTTAGCGGGACAGCTTCAGCCCATTTGGAGAAGTAGTCTGTCGCGGCCAATATGAACCGGTGGCCTTTGGATGATGGAGGATCAATTGGGCCAACATGTCGGTGCCCCAGACTTCGAAGGGTCACGACGCCACCGTAAGATGCAACGGATTGGGATGCTTGTGAATGAAATCACCATGGATTTGGCAGATCTGACATTTCTTTGCATGCTCTCCGCAATCCCGTATCATGGTGGGCCAGTAATACCCAAGCCGTTTGATTTGAAGTCACATCTTAGGGCCAGATTGGTGAGCACCGCAAACGCCCGAGTGAACATCTTTCATGACCTTTTGGGCTTCGGCCAATGACAGACACCTGAGCCAGAGTTGGTCATATGACCTGCGGTATAACGTATCATTTACAAACATGTATCGGAGAGCTCTTTTCTTCAGCTGAATCCTCGCAGATTTTTCTTCGGGCAGCTTATCATATCGGAGGTACTTTATGAAGGGTTCTCTCTAATCGGGCTCGTCTTGGATGATCGAAGCTTCTTCGGCAGGACTGCTCTTCTGTTCCGCGCTTTCCTCTTCTCGTAGAGAGACTGGGGGTAGAATTTGTCGGCTCCTGACTGTGATCAGAATTTCGTCCATGTCATGATTAGCCAGCTCCTTGGCTAAGCGAGCGAGTACGTCAGCCTTTCCATTCAACGCTCTAGGGACTCTCATTAGTTCAATGTGAGTGAACCGTTTCATGAGTTCCACCACTCGGCCTCTGTACCGAGCTAATTCGGGTTTGTATATCTTATAATTGCCGCTCACTTGGTTGACGACAAGCTGGGAGTCACCGTAAACCCGTAGCCGAAGGATTTCCATTTCTATGGTGAGCTCCAAACCAGCTATCAGAGCTTCATACTCAGCTTCGTTGTTCGTTCGAGGCTCGGTGAGAGCGAAAGAAAGCCGTAGGGTTCCCATTGATGGCGTGATGAACACCAACCCTATCCCCGCTTTTACCTCCGGGACGCTTGATCTGCCGGAGCTCCTTATTGATGAGGCTCCATCGAAGTAGAGCTCCCAATATGGCCCATCTTCCTCGAGGTGCAGCACTTGTTCGTCGGGTAACTCACAATTTAGCGGCGACCCTTCTGGTATGGGATGAGCAGCGAGAAAGTCTGCAAGAGCTTGCCCTTTTACTGCTTTCTGAGGAGTATAAACTATGTCAAACTCAAGTAGCATGACAGCCCATCTTGCCATCCTGCCGGCTAGGCTTGCTTTGGTCATCAAGTGTTTGAGCGGGTCGACCTTGGAGATCAGCATAACCCGATGAGCCAGCAGATAGTGCCTCAGCTTCTTCACAGCAAATATCAGAGCCAGGCATTGCTTTTCGATTGGGGAATAGTTGTGTTCCGCCCCGATTAGAGTTCGACTGAGGTAGTAGAGGGCATTTTCCTTTCCCTCCTTGTTATTCTAGGCGATGAGCGCACCGAGTGACTCATCTCGCGGGGCAGTGTAGAGAATCAACGGTTTATTTGGAATGGGAGCGGCCAGCACTAGAGGGTGCAACAAGTATTGTTTGATGCTTTTGAACGCTGCTTGACATTCGGCATCCCAGATAAAAGGAGCTCCTTTCTTCATGAGCTTTGAGAAGGGCCTACATCTCCCCGATAAATTTGAGATAAACCTCCGTATATAAGCGAGCTTGCCTTGAAAAGATCTTAGCTGCGTCAGACTCTTCGGAGGGGGAATCTCCATGATGGCCTTTATCTTTGATGGGTCAACTTCGATCCCTCGATGTCGGACTATGAAGCCCAGGAATTTTCCCGATGACACGCCAAAAGTGCATTTCAGAAGATTCATCTTCAGATTGTATTCCCTCAGTCTGGTGAGAACGGTCCTAAGATCCTGGATATGATCGGCCTTGGTTTTAGTCTTAACGACCAGATCATCAACATAACATTCGACGACTTTATGAATTAGGTCATCGAAGATATTGGTCATTGCCCTTTGATATGTAGCACCTGCATTCTTCAGTCCGAACGGCATCACCTTGTAGCAATATATTCCCATCGGGGTTCAAAATGCTGTGTGCTTCTCGTCCTCAGGCGACATCTTGATCTGATTGTATCCGGACAAGCCATCCATAAAGGTGAACAGTTCGTAATTTGAGGTGTCATCGACCATCATTTCCATGACCGGTAGCGGGAAGTCGTCTTTAGGACATGCCTTGTTGAGGGCCCTGAAATCGACACAAACTCGGATCTGTCCATTTTTCTTCTTCACTGGGACAACGCATGCGATCCAGTCCGCATATTTCTCTTCTCTGATGAAGCCGGCATCGATGAGCTTCTTAGTTTCCTCGATGACCTTTTCTTCTAGTTCCCTTCTCATTCTTCGAGGAGCTTGTTTGACTGGCTTAGCATTAGGAGATATAGCCAACTTATGTACGGCCACTTCAGGGGAAAGGCCATGCATTTCTTTGTACGTCCACGCGAAGCAGTCGACGAACTCATGCAGCAGGGCAATTATCCGCTCTTTCATTTCCTCCGACAAGAGTGAGCTGATGTAGGTCAGCCTTGGATTATCGGGCGTTCCTAAGTCAATCTCGGTTAGCTCATCAAAGGTTGCTTGTCCGCCATCTTCGAGCTCTTGAGGAGCTTCTTCTGGCTCGGCTATTTCTTCATCATCATTTGATTTTTCGCTGGCCTCACATGGATCATGTAGCACGCTTTGGAATCAGGTTGAACGTAGCCTATGCCCCGCCTATCTGGAATTCGTCCATCGATAAATGCTCGGACTTGAGGTGGATGCCATAGCCCTTCATAAAACTTTGCTTCAGACTCCGTTTAATATAACCGACATCCGCACTTTTTAAAGTATTCTCGCAAATCGGGCGCATAGTACCTGGGATTGAGGACGGCCCTTATCCCTCTTTCGTATGGAAGGCATGCGACAGACAAATCGTCCGGGTGCACAACGGGGTTTGACCCATAAAACATGATGCCCTTCTATCCACTTTTCCTCCCGGGAACGTAGAAAGTTTTCAGCTGGTCCACGGTGGAGACTGACAACGCATCAAGCTCTTTGCAAATTTGCTCCGGTACCCTTGTGACGGTTAGGGACCCTTCTGCAATTTCGAAGGTCTCTCGTAGTTTCGCTTGTTGCATGGGGGTCCAATCTGCACCGTTGTTGCACGGCAGGTGTTCAGTTGATAAAACTACACATTTGTATTACATTTTTCCTACCATTTTCATATTAAAAAAAGAACTTTATTATAATATATTATACATATGAGGGTTTATGTGTAAAAGCACCATTTTCCATGTGTTAATATATTTTAATTAGTATTTGGTAGGAAAATGTATGCAAATAAATCCATTGACCAAATCCTAGTAGAAATAAGCCTACTAAATATTATTTGAGATTATTGTGCAGAATTTTCCAAGTTGTTATGCAGAATTTATCAAACAAATCAAGTTGTTGAGGAAAACTTGCCAAATTAAGAAGCAAAACTTGGAGACCAAGTCTGGAAGCAACCGAGAAAAGATTTTTGAATTCTGAAGGTGCCTAGGATTGCCACATGTCACAAGATGCAAGCCCAAAAATTCCAGTCGAGAGATCTCAACCTTTGAGCGCGGATCCGCGGCCAAACCCCCCTTGGGCCGCGGATCCGCCGCAATTCTAGGGAGTTAGAGCATGAGATTTCTTGGCATGAATCTATGAAGAATTTTACCAAGTTTTCAACAAGAAGATTCTGGCTTTGCACTATAAAAGGGCACCGAGAGCCTCTTGGAAAAGTTATCAAGCCGACGCGATCACGAAGCCCCAGACGCTCACGCATCCAGGCTGATCATCAACGGTTCATCTACCTCCTTGGAAGAGATCGAGAAGCAACTAGTTTTGTAATCATTTTCTAAGGAATCAAAGCGTAGACTGTTCAAGTTGATTAATAAAGGTAGTTGTTTTATTTAATTTTTTTGCATTTTACATTATGTTTTCTCTCTCTTTCTTTTCATCTTCTTCTCCCAACATGCGCGAGTAATTCTCCGCTTGTTAGGGTTCGTAGGATTAGGGTAGGCTAATGAACGATGAAAATAATTAAACCCTTTTTAAGTCCTATAATGTTTAGGAACTTTATCAAAAGAATCATTAACATCCTAATCGGGCGCGCTAGCAATTCTTTACTAGTTCCGACCGCGATTAGAGATTAGATTAATGATTGTTTTGGTAAAGGCTAGATATGAACGGAGTTCCGTGTCGAGATAAGGGTTAAGAGTGGGATTCCTTTTCCCTCCAGAAACCCTAATCTACACGTATCACCATCGTTCTAGTTCTAAATATATTAATGGATAAAAAGGGTAATTTTTAATTAATCGTCCATAACTACTAAATCCTAACGAACCCTACAAGCCTTCTTATTATATTTACTACATCTTTAAAATAATCTAGATCTATATTTTACAATCTTGTTTAACGTAGATCTAGAAACTATTCTACAATATTTTTTATCTCTCCTTTCTTTCTCAACACATCTAAAGTAAAAATAAAAAGTTCCACGTTTCCCAGAGGACGACCCGTACCCATCTCGGTCTAGCTATACGCGACACCGTTCTGATTGCGGTTAATTACTACACACACTTTTTCGTAACAATCAAATGGCGCCGTTGCCGGGGATACGTGCGTAAATTTTTATTTTTACTATTTGTGTTGGATTCTTAGACGAGTCATATCATTATTAACACAAAACCGCAAATTGCATATTTAACGATTTGTGCGTGAATTTTTGCAAGGAGATCTGGAGTCACAGAATTAAGGAAAACAGGAAACAAAGACATTTTTAGAGATCCAGAGGAGCACAAAAGGATATACAAAAAATTTCATCAAGCAATCCCTCTGCCACGCGGCGGAACCGCGGCAAAAGTACCCTTGGTGCGGCGGAACCGCGGTACAACAGAGGAATTAGGGCTACGGAATTCTCTGGTAAGATTCTCAACTCCTTCTCTCTCCTCTCAGATCCAATAAAATCTATCTTCTGCAGGATTCTTTGCAAAATTGCGCCGCTAAAAAAATCTTTTTGCAAAAGTTTTATGATTGGTTTTGTTTTGCATATTTAATACGGACTCTAAGGGGCAAAGACCAAATCATGATTAGGTGGGGATTTCATCACCCTTCCTAAGCCCCACAAATCACAAACCGAGCATATAGATCAACCCTTCATTAATTTAAAAAATATCTAGACCAGACTCTAAGGACTGTCGCGCTCAATAAGGACAGAGGAAGGTCGTGGGTAATCTATTGTTTATCCGCATTACTTTTGTAGTGCCTAGGCAAGTGTGACAAAGGCTAGTGGTTTTTAATTAGGCCCACGACGTGGTTCCTTCCCACTTACCTGGCACTTATCTGGCTACAAGGGTAGTACGGAGGCGGTGGAGGATTGATCCTGCGGCTTGTCCTTTGGAAGTCTAGGAGCGGTCTAGAGACTGACCTAGGTAACCTTAGTTCTAGGGTTGCTTGTGCATCTTAGGGGTGATTTGTCTTGAGTCACACTTTTTCAAAACAAGCCAATTTTAAATCACACACACGCCGCCACTTGCACTAAACCCGCTTAGTGCATGCTCGGCTGGACACGGGATCCTAGTGCCCGTCTTGTCCGCGTTCCTGCTATCGATGCCGAAGTCGGTACTTCTTCATCTTCTTTTCCCCCACCACACACCACATCAACCGTGATGGACGGCACTCCATCTAATTATAACACCACGCTGCCACCGCCCGCAGGTGAGCAGAATCCACCGCGCATCTCTCTCCAAGAGAGATGCTATCCTATTCGTGGTCCTCTTCCTACTTGTCTATCTCTTCCACCACCTAACGGGGATAATTTCGAAATTAAACCCCACTACATCAATCTGCTGCCCAAATTTCACGGGCTTGAGTCGGAAGACGCATACGTTTTCATCACCAAATTCGAAAACGTATGCGCAATGATGGGTACTTCACAATTGACCTTAGATGCTATGCGCTTACGTCTTCTCCCATTCACACTGTGCGACTTGGTAGAAAAATGGCTTTATAATACTGCCGCACATTCTATCGCTAATTGGGATGAATTCGTCGTAGCATTTCTTAAGAAGTTTTACCCAAATCATAAGACTGCACATGTTAGGAGCGAGATCAACCAGTTCACCCAGCTTCCCAATGAACCATTTTGGAAGTGCTTTGAACGTTTCAAAGATCTGCTTGTCCAATGCCCCCATCACGGAATACAAAGATGGGATTTATGTCGGATTATATATGAGGGCATTAATCCAGCGACAAAGCAGATGCTTGAAACAACGCGTCAATGCAATTTCATGTCTAAAGATGACGGTGAAGCATGGAAATATCTGGAAGACCTTGCTGAACACACGTTGTAGTGGGAAAGCGTAAGACCACCTTCAACTAAGGGAGGTATTCACCAGCTCGATGTTTCTATCGCAGTAAAAGCCGAAATGGCAGCGATTCAGAAGAAACTCGATGCTATTGAAAACAAGTTCTCAACATTCTCCCTAAATCAGGTCACGCTTCCTAAGACCATCTGTGGTTGCTGTTCGGATCCTTCACACTTAACGGAAGAATGTCCTATGAATGCATCGTTTCAAGCTAATGCTGCTTTTCAGCAGCGACCTAGAAACGACCCTTATTCTTCCACGTACAATCAAGGATGGAGGAATCATCCTAACTTTGCTTGGAATCAAAACCAACAAAGAAATTATCAAAGACCTCCTCCACAGCATCCACAACCACAGAATCAGTCCCCCTTTCAGTCACAGAATTTCCAAAATCCGGCCAACATTTCTACACCACCGGTGGCCGGTACTGACAACTCACTTGCACAAACTTTGGATATGTTCATGAAATAATCCATGCAAAATTCGGCTGAGATGAGGTCTTCTATTGATACCATAACGAAAAACTCTGCCTCCCAAGGTGAGAGTATTAAATCATTAGAAAACCAAATCGCATAGTTAAACGCCGCAATGAGTGCGAGAGAGAAAGGGAAACTCCCATCTCAACCCCTACCAAATCCTGGCCATTCACAAAGTTATAATGTGAGTGCTGTTACCACGTTAAGATCGGGAAAAGTGCTGAATGACCGAGTGGGTGAGCAGTGTGATGATAGTGACATCAATAATACCCCAGCTTCTTCTTCTTCCCCTAATTCGTCTAGTCTCCCACCTTCATCCGAGCCTATTCTCCGTTTTCCCCAAGGCTCGAACCCTTCGCCCATTTCGCCAAATCTATCTAAGTCGATTCCCACTCCAGTTTTGGGATCGAATCCATCCCCACAGTCTTCTCCACAAACGTTGAACCCAAAACTTATTGATCAAGCACCTTATCCAAACAGGTTGAGGGGCAACAGACCAAGTCCACAAATGGAGAAGATTGTGGAAATTTTTAAGCAAGTTAACATAAACATTCCTTTCCTAGATGCTATTCAACAAGTTCCGTCATATGCGAAAATCTTAAAGGACTTGTGCACTAGGAAGCGAAAAGTTCAAGTACCTAAAAAAGTTTTCCTTGCGAGTAATGTGAGCACTGCTTTTACACAACAACTACCCAAGAAAAGAAAGGACCCCGGAAGTCCTACAATTTCTATTTCCATTGGGGGTACAAATATCAATCGTTCTCTACTCGATCTTGGTGCTAGTGTTAACTTGCTTCCGTATTCTGTGTATGAGCAATTAGGGATCGGAGAGTTAAAACCTGCGCATTGCACTCTTCAGATGGCCGATCGATCTATCACCCAACCAAGGGGTGAGCTAGAGGATGTGTTAATCAAAGTCGGGGAATTCATATTCCCTGTGGACTTTATCGTTATAGATACACAATCTGTAGCGAACACACGCAATCAAATCCCGGTGATACTCGGTCGACCCTTTTTGGCCACTTCCAACGCAGTAATTAATTGTAGAAACGGCTCTATGATCCTATCATTTGGAAAGAAGTCAATTGAGCTTAACATTTACAAGTTGGGAAGTGAACCCTCCGAACCCTATGCTCATGTGTGTTCTGTCGAATTAATGGATGTCGACAGCAGCGAATTTGATCAACCTCATGATAAAGACTCTTTTCATAATTGTTGTTTGACCCAACCATTTACTCTTCCACCGAGTTGTCCGGGTCAACATCTAATGAGGAACTTTATATTGAGTCTGACGATCACCCCATTTTTTCTGATGACATTATTTTTCGGGGTATCGATGAAACCTTTGAGGAAATTTTCGCTGATGAACTCGCATTTTTACAGGACACGGGTGTTGAGATGAATCAACTCCAAGATGAAGAAATTGGACCTCCACCCCCTCTTTTGGACAATCATGACAATGCGAGTAATCCATCATTACTATCACCGTGTCGTCTCTCCAAATTGAGACGCAATCCTTTTCCAATACACCTCTTGTCACCTCCCCACTTCTTCACGTCAATAGGTGACATGTTCTTCCACCAACCTTGGTGCTTCATCGATAAAATTTTTGAATGGTTGGTGTTGACCTTCGGTCTTTGCAAAGCTTGGCATTGACCAATAACCTTGACCCCCTCAAGTGATTTTAAAAGATTAAAAATGTTTAACTCAAGTTTGGGGGAGGGATGGTATATTTTGGCTCTTGAAAGAAAATGATTTTTACAAAATTGTGAGCCTAAAATAAGTTTGGGGGAGGATTTTCACTTTCATATATTGTTGCCCCCATTAATAATTTCCTCCCAAGTCTACAGGTTATTTTTGCTTAATGGATGACATCAGTGAGGACACTGCTGTAAACAGGTTTGGGGGAGGTTTGTGCTTATTTACACATCAATTTGCATCGTACTTTGCATAAGCACAACGTTTTCAAAAATTAAAAAAAAAAACCTTTTATAACAAAAGAGTAGAAAGTGAAAAATTACATCCAAAAGATAGGAATAGTTTAAGAAAACCAAGAAAATTAGAAGTTTCTTAAACGAACTAGTAATAAGTAGTTATGAGCTGTTGTCCCAAGGGTTAGTAAGATGAAAGAAGTCACTAATCTGAGGATAAAAATAAGTCTGAAAAATAGTTTCTATTCTGGAAGCCGAACATTTGAATGTTGATACCCTACTATATGCACTTACACACGTCTTGAAACTCGGGATAGTAGAGGATACCTTGAAATGCTCTTGTCTAAAAGCCAAAGTATGAAGGAAATGAAAAAAAAAATGAAGAAAATATAAAAATGGTGAAAAGAAAAAAAAATGAATACTGGTTTTGTTATCGCCAAGGCAGCAATAAAAAAAATATAGCGAGGGTGGCTCTTCACCTAGTGCCCTAAGGCCAACTGATCTGGGAGTCACTGCTAAGCCTTAGGTGGTGCAAGACGAGGAAAATATTATCACCTAATCAGCAAGCACATGAGTAATCGGTCTGTTAGTACCTCAAGAAGTATTAACGGTCGCATGAAAATGTGAGCAAATCTTAATATTCATTAAATTAAAAAGTACTAAGGTAGATGGACAAGAGTATGATAGCTTGAATTGAATTCTCCGAGTGTAGGGATGTTCTTTAGCCACACGTGGGGTTATATGATCAATGTTTAGATGAAAGGTAGGAATGAAGAATAAAGACGATGTTTTATTGAGGGATGATGTGATTTCTAACATTTTTTCATGACTATTAAGATAGGGCTTATGATAACTGAAAAGCTAGTATAGTTGGAAACTCTTCTTTTCAAGGCCTTTCTTTTATGGTTCTTATCTTTATTTGTAAATTTCACCATCTTTCTTTTGTTATTGGATTTTGTGGGTGTAATCCGCTGAAAACCCTCAGGAGACAACACTCCTCCTACTAGGGACACCTAGAGGTTTAACGGCTTGTTGCACATGCTCAGTGCAATCGTGTCTGCCTATGAAAGTGTACTTAGTTTTCTCCTTTCTTTTTCTCCTCTTAAATAAACTAGTTTGCTCGGGACGATCAAAGATAAGTTTGGGGGTATTTGTTCAGTTGATAAAACTACACATTTGTATTACATTTTTCCTAGCATTTTCATATTAAAAAAAGAACTTTATTATAATATATTATACATATGAGGGTTTATGTGTAAAAGCACCATTTTCCATATGTTAATATATTTTAATTAGTATTTGGTAGGAAAATGTATGCAAATAAATCCATTGACCAAATCCTAGTAGAAATAAGCCTACTAAATATTATTTGAGATTATTGTGCAGAATTTTCCAAGTTGTTATGCAGAATTTATCAAACAAATCAAGTTGTTGAAGAAAACTTGCCAAATTAAGAAGCAAAACTTGGAGACCAAGTCTGGAAGCAACCGAGAAAAGATTTTTGAATTCTGAAGGTGCCTAGGATTGCCACATATCACAAGATGCAAGCCCAAAAATTCCAGTCGAGAGATCTCAACCTTTGAGCGCGGATCCGCGGCCAAACCCCCTTGGGCCGCGGATCCGCCGCAATTCTAGGGAGTTAGAGCATGAGATTTCTTGGCATGAATCTATGAAGAATTTTACCAAGTTTTCAACAAGAAGATTCTGGCTTTGCACTATAAAAGGGCACCGAGAGCCTCTTGGAAAAGTTATCAAGCCGACGCGATCACGAAACCCCAGACGCTCACGCATCCAGGCTGATCATCAACGGTTCATCTACCTCCTTGGAAGAGATCGAGAAGCAACTAGTTTTGTAATCATTTTCTAAGGAATCAAAGTGTAGACTGTTCAAGTTGATTAATAAAGGTAGTTGTTTTATTTATTTATTTTGCATTTTACATTATGTTTTCCCTCTCTTTCTTTTCATTTTCTTCTCCCAACATGCGCGAGTAATTCTCCGCTTGTTAGGGTTCGTAGGATTAGGGTAGGCTAATGAACGATGAAAATAATTAAACCCTTTTTAAGTCCTATAAAGTTTAGGAACTTTATCAAAAGAATCATTAACATCCTAATCGGGCGCGCTAGCAATTCTTTACTAGTTCCGACTTCGATTAGAGATTAGATTAATGATTGTTTTGGTAAAGGCTAGATATGAACGGAGTTCCGTGTCGAGATAAGGGTTAAGAGTGGGATTCCTTTTCCCTCCAGAAACCCTAATCTACACGCATCACCGTCATTCTAGTTCTAAATATATTAATGGATAAAAAAGGTAACTTTTAATTAATCGTCCATAACTACTAAATCCTAACGAACCCTACAAGCCTTCTTATTATATTTACTACATCTTTAAAATAATCTAGATCTATATTTTACAATCTTGTTTAATGTAGATCTAGAAACTATTCTACAATATTTTTTATCTCTCCTTTCTTTCTCAACACATCTAAAGTAAAAGTAAAAAGTTCCACGTTTCCCAGAGGACGACCCGTACCCATCTCGGTCTAGCTATACGCGACACCGTTCTGATTGCGGTTAATTACTACACACACTTTTTCGTAACAATCAGCAGGTCCTCTTCCTCCAACTCTTCAGTGTCGCTGCCAAGATGAGGGCGAACTTTGCTGCTAGATGGGGCTTCAGTAACAGATTCGTCCGTATCGCTACCAAAATGAGGGCGAGTTTTATGGAAGGACGGACTTCCAGCGTCGGACTCATCAGTGTCGCTACCAAAACGGGGGCGAACTTGGGCGTTTTTTCTTTTGAAAGTGATAGCCGGCTCAGATTTGCTTTTGAGTCTTGGGGCCGCTCTATCCTCAGTCAGTTGTGGTTTAGCATTTTGGTGGTTCATAAAGTACCGAGAATCTTCATATCGGACTTCATGCACACCGAACGGCTGGATGTCTCCGTCAATGCGTCTTTCTTCGCCATTTTTAGTATACTTCATGCATTGATGGAGAGTTGACGGAATGATGCCGTAATCGTGGAGCCACGGCTGCCCCAAGAGAATCTTATAAGACGTGTCGGCGTCGATCACGTATATCTTAGCTTCAGTTTGCAGATCCCCGAATTTGATTGGCAAAGCTATAGACCCCAGAACTTGCTGGCAATTTTGGTTGAAGCCTTGAATAACAATCCTTTCCCTTGACAGGTGTCGGACGTCTATTGACAAACTCTTCAGAGTTCGCAAGTTCATGATGTTCACTGAGGACCCCGGATCAATCAATATGCGATTAATTCGATCTCCGTCGCTGTACCCGGTCACGTAAAGCGGCCGATTATGCTCAGCCGTTCCCAGTAGCAAGTCTTCATCCTTAAATGTGACTGCGGCGGCATGCAAAGCGTGCTGGGCTTCTTTCATATTAATTTCCGCAAAGTGAGCCTGATACCGCTCGGGGTTTTGTAGAGCGTGAATGAGAACATCTCTAAGCTCCTTAGATAGGACCAAGGCGTCGTAGATGCTCAAGAGAGACGGAAGCTTCCGGAGATGTGCCAAGACATTATAGGCCACCGAGGAAGGACTTATGTTTTCATCAGCCGGTTCTCTGCCATCTTCTTCATTAGCGACTTGTTTTTCCTTCCATTTTGGGGCATTGCCCTGATTTGGCGGTAGAGCCCTGCCGCTTCTGAGCTGGATTTGATTGGCCTTTGTGGTGAGCCCCTCGTCCTCTTCGGGAAAACAGAGCTCATCCTCGGAGTCGCTGCCAAGATGGATGGCGTAGCAGGTCACTACCGGGATCTCTTCATTGGAGTCTTCTTCTAACTCCTCCAGAATTTCAGCCGCTTGTACAGGGAAGAACTCTTTCAATTGAATCAATGTTCTTTCCTTTTATTCATATTCTTCGAGGGAATCGATATATTTTTGAATGGTCGATCTCCCTGCAGACTCTTTTTCGCGCCGAGCTGCACTTTTCTTCTTCTTGAGCTTCTTGGATTTTGAGCTTGATGGAGTCGCATTGGCAGCTGGACTGGTAGGCTTCTTCTGCCCTTCCCATTTCGTCCTGGGTTCTTTCCGAAGTAGCTTTATCATCTTCTTCGTCTTATTAGATATGTGCGTACTCCACGGAGGCCGCGATGAGTCCGTTTCATTTCTCAGGGCAGCGGGTTCGGCTGTCTGCTCCCAGAAGGCTTCAGCTTCTGTCTGTATAACGTTGGCGGTTGCAACTTGATTGTTCACCAACACGCTTTTGGACAGCTCGATCTCTCCAGCCTTGTACTGCTTCTCGACCCAATCTTTGAAGATATAGCAATCCTCGATCGCATGGCTCACTACTCGGTGGTACGGGCAATACAGGGGATTGTCGGTCATTCTTGCTTCTTAGGGTCTTTTCAATTCCGGCAATTGTAGGCCGTTGTTCAAGGCATCTTTAAATATCTTACGGACCCTGTCCCTTCTGAAAGAGTAAACCTTGTTCTTCTTCTCCTCTAGGGAAGGCCCATCTCCTCCCAGCAATGGCTTTCGAGACCGGTTAGTTTTGGATTCGGCCGCCCTTCGCTTTTCTTTATTGTCGGACGCATTGAAGACATTGGTACTGCTGGAACTCCCGCTTCTACGGTTGTCGTCCCGCTTGCTTTTCCAAGTTTTCTCTCTCTGAGAGTCCGGCGGGGACTCTTGCTTCGAGCGTTCCAGCATTTGGACTTTCTTGGTTAGCTCCTGAAATGTCTTGAGGCCTGCCGTACACAAGAATGGGACCATCCAATTGCTGAGTTTCCCAATGAGAAGGCTGACGGACTGGTCCTGCTCCAGCGGCGGTTCGCACTTGACTGTGAGATTACGCCATCGAGCGATAAAGTCGGTGTTGCTTTCATTCTTCCCCGGCTTGGTCCTTACAAGGTCGGCAATGGAGATTTTATCACTGACACTCATGAACCTTTGCCAAAACAGAGATTCCATTTGGGCAAAGGTAATGACGGACCCGTCTGGTATGCTCGCGTACCAGTCGAAAGCGACACCGGTCAGGCTGTTGACAAACTGACGAAGAAGGAGCGCGTCATTGCCCCCTGTATTTCCGCACAATGCTTTGAAGAGGGCGACGTGCTGATTTGCATTCCCCGTTCCATCAAATCTTCTGAACTTAGGAATGACGTAGCCACTTGGGAACTCAATCAGATCATACTGCGCGGGATATGGCCGCCCATTACTGCCGATTTCTTTCTGAGCTTCTGCTTCGGCCACCAATGTTTTAACCTTGCTGGTGACCAAATCCATTATCCGATCCTGTGTTAGCGGGATAGTGCTATCTGGGGCCAAGGCGTCCCCAGAAGCGGAGTGTGGTCGGCTTTCATGTGGCTCGACCAGTCTTGGACCCGAAGGAATAGGCATTGGCTGTCTCGGATTGTCATCACCCGGCTGATTAGTAGCGGCTTGTGCTTGATTGGGAGGAGCTCGAGCAATTTGAGCCGTAAGCTGCATCACCACGTTCGTTAAGTCGTCAATCTTCGAATAGTGCTTGGCCATCTCTTTATCTTTGCTCCTGAGCTGTTTTCGAAGCTCTTGAAGCAGCTCTTGCTCCGCAGTCCTGGGGCGGAAAGTCGGCTCTTCCTCGCTGTCCGAGCTTGACTCTGCATGGACCGAGGGGTCTTTCTGCCTATCATCCTCATCGAGAGGGTTTTCTTCATCCAGCGGGGACGGCTGTTCTTGGGCAGCGGCAACCATATTCAGGCTAAATTGGGCTTGGGATGTGGTGGCCCCATCCTTGCTTTTGCTGCGAAGGTTGTCGCTGGGGCACCTGCCCGCCATCTAGACCGTATGGATGATATATCCGGCCGTCTTTCTATCATTGGCAGCTGATTTCACGGATCGCTGTCTTGACCCCCTTGTTTCGGTAGCTGGTAGTCGATTGAAGGCGGCTGGCCTAGCCAGTTTCTTGAATGGTGCTGGCGCTTCTTTTCTGGGTTTGCCCCACTGCTTTCGTGCGGCACAGAGTGCTTGATAGACTCTTGAAGAGACGATGTCATACTTTTTCTGTTGGGGCCGGGACACGTCTCTTTGTGGCACTGTTCGGACCGCTGTCTTCTTGATTCTGGCGGTCATGGCGTTTTTCTGAACCCACTTCAGATCTTGAAGGAATTGCTGATTCTTACGTCCGACTCAGCCGTCGTCGCGGGGCAACCCTGCACTTGGAACTTCACACGATTCCATTTGGCCGAAGCCTTGGCCCTCTTGTTGGCTCGATACCTGAGCCGCTTCTGCTTTAACTTTTCTGTTCTAAGCACCTGGCAGACTTCGGCTCTTTAGGAAGACGCCGCAGACCAGTCGATGGAGGGCCTTGGAGATACGCTCGATTGCGCATTTGTTGGAGTCATCGCCTGGGCTCGTCCGCGACATTTGATGTTGCCCTTCGCACCGGAAGTCTTGCCCCCAGCTGGAGCGCCAGGGAGTCGTTCAGACACCATCTTAAGTTTCGGTTGTGGTGCCTTAGCAATCACAACATTCGGCCTCTTGCCCCTTGGGACCGTCTTGGCCACCTGTTCCGCCGGGATTTTCGCCAGATGAGCGCTTCCGGCAGGGTAGATGATGACGGAGCCAAACTGGCGGGGCGGTTCCTTCCACTGTCGACCGAGGCTTGCGGGGAGAACCACACAAGCGTTGATCTTGACCACGTGCGGAATCGGGGTCACGTTGGAAGCTGAATTCGTCTGGGGAGACATTGTCGCTGAAGGTTGATTGCTGCACGGAAAAAACATCATTTCAGTATAGGCAATCGATATGTATATTGATTGAGTTCGCATGAACGTTTAACCCAAAATATGGGAGGAGAGATTGGTCCCACCGGGCGTGCCAGAATCTGTAGGGTGTTTTTTGTCACCCCATTGAGATGGGAATACGCGCGCGCTTGTCAGGCATCCTATAGATTCCCCCTGCCTAGGGTAGACCGGGGTTTAATGATTATGGGGATCCGAAGCTCCGGCAGCCGCGGACTAAGCTGCCATTAATTACCCACCGCCTTTGGGGCGAGGGAACCTCGGATTAACAGGTTAAACTGGTCATGCGAACTCAATATGCAGTGTACGTGTGTTTTGTTTTGGAGGGGGGTTTTAAATATATCGGGAGCCACGCAAAGTTTTTACGGGGGTCCCGCTACCCGGATAGCGGGCTGGGGGTCAAGGGGCTAGCAGCCCCCTTGCGGGGTGCGGGGCAGCGCCCCGTTAGAATTTTTTTTCTAACAGGGACAGTTTCGTGGAGTATGTGTGTATGTACATATGTATACATATGTATAGATATACATGTATATATATAAAAAGGGGAAAAGACATCCAAAGGATACGTGGGGCAGCACCTTAGGCGCTGTGCGCCTAGGTGCTGTGCGCTCAGGCGCTAGAGTGTCACGTGTCGGCACGTGGGCGCTTGAGCGCAAGTGCGCCAGTGTCGGCACGGGGGCGACTTGCGCTTGAGCGCAAGCGCGCCACGTGTCGGCATGGGGGCGACTTGCGCTCGAGCGCTTGCGCGCCACGTGTCGGCACGTGGGCGCTTTGTGCTCGAGCGCAAGCGCGCCACGTGTCGGCACGCGGGCGCTCTGCGCTTGAGCGCCGACGAGAAAAAGAGGCTTTTAGCTTAAAAAAATTTCTCGGAAGAGAAATCAGAGAGGAGTTGGACTCCTGAGTGTTTTTTTTTGGGGTTTAGTGAACGATGTTCTTCTTCTTCCTCCTCTGTTAGCTGGATCTTGAAGATCAAGAGATATGAGATTTCTAAAAATCTCTTCTTTTTGAGATCTAATGGAAGATCTGAGTTCCCCTTTGTGGGTTTTGTGGTGAAAAACTAATTTTGTTTTATAAAAAGAAGAGTAAAACTCTTGATTTAATTCAAGAGAAAAAAGAAGGTTTTGGAACCTTGAAGAAGGAGAAGATCTCAGATCTGAAAAAATTTTAGAGAGAGAGAAAAGTTGTGTGATTTTTTCATTATCTTTGCATTTATAGGCCATACACTTTACACATAGCCCCTTGGGCTTCACAAAATGGCATTTTGCCCATCCCATGGCTCATGTGCCATTTCTTTTTGTACATAAGCCATGGGCTTTACAAAAATTTGGCTTTATGCCTATTTTTCTTACATTTATCCATAAAATAAAATAACAGAAATACAAAAAAATTATTTATTACAAAATTTTTATCTTGGCATGGTGGAAGGCTGGCCGCTTCATGTTCGGGCTCGACCCGGGTATGGGCCCACTGGATCTGGGCTTGGTCCCACTTGGCTTGGGGTTGACTTTGATTTTGGCTTGGTCAACCGGGGTGTAAATTTTTACCCCAACACCATCTCCCTACAACCAGTGAGAATCCTAATATCCAATTAGATCTATCTCATAGATCCATAACCCAGGATTTACGAGGTATCACCTTGATCCTAGATGGAGAATCCTTATGATAAGAGGAGATTGACCGAGCGTAGCATAAGAAACTCCTTCCCTATCAAGAGTATGTCATCCACGTACTATACGAGGATCACTACCATACTCCTTACTACCCTTTTGTATATACAAGATTCATCTACTATTTTGATGAAGTCAAATTCTTTGACTACTACATCAAAACAGACGTTCCAACTCCGCGATGCCTGATTTATCACATAAAACATCTTGCACACGTTTCCGCTGCTCTCATTGTCTACGAAGCCCTCTGGCTGTGTACTTATAGACGCTCTCTTCCAAATCAACATTTAGAAAAGCAGTCATGACACCCAACCGCCAGATATCATAGTCATGGTATGTAGCCGTGGCAAGTAGGATCTGGATGGACTTAAGCATAGCTTTGAAAGTGTCAACTTTTCCATGTACACCAAGTAATCTTCTCAAGATATACTTGCTCTTGATGGGGATTTAACCCTTCAGATAAAGCAACCAAAGTCCATACTTTGTTGGTGTATAAGGATTCCATCTCAAATCGCTAAGCATCCAGCCATTCTCACAGAGTCCCCACTCCTGATGGCCTGCTCGAAACAAGTTGGGTCATCATCTCATGATGCAATCCTCGCTCCCACTGTCATAGAGAAACCGAAGTATCTCTCAGGTGGATGAGGAACCCTACTAGATCGGCGGAGAGGCTGAGGTTTGTTGGAAACTATTGAATCCTTCGGCTTTACCAAATCATCAGCTGCAGTTTGTATAGCTGTAACTCTTTCCAGTTCTACCTTATAACCACTAATTTCTTCACAAGAAATTCCCTTTCACAAAGGTGGCATGCTGAGAAACAAAAACACCTTTTGTTCCCCAGTTTGGTAGATGATATTCCCTTGCTAATGCTTGGGATATCCAACAAACTTCCACAGAACTAACTTTGCCTCGAGCTTGTCCGAATTATGCTTTTAGACATCGACCGGACAACCCCAAATCTTAACTTACTTAAGATATGGGCTCTTCCCATTCCATATCACATATGAAGTGGCAGGCATCTGATTTGATTGGAACCCTATTCAATAGGTATGCAGCTTCTCAAGTGCATAACTCCCAAAAGGAAATAGGAAACTCAGTAGTACTCATCATAGGGCGCACCATATCTAATAGGGTGTGATTGCTCCACCCCGATACACCGACGTGCTGTGGTGTATACGGAAGAGTAATGCTGATAGAGAATCTCATTCTCCTTTATAATAGTCTAGGAATTCCGTGCTCAAGTATTCTCCTCCCTGATCACATCAAAGGACATAATACTTATACCCGTTTTGGTTTTCTACTTCTAACTCATATTCATTGAATTTCTCAAAAGATTCAGACTTGTGTTTTAACAGGAACATATGTGCGAATCTTGAGAGACCATCAGTGAATATAATAAAGTACAAAGAACCAGTCCTGGCATGTGTAGACATGGGACCTTACATACATCATCATGTATCAATCCCAAGAGTTCACTAACTCTATCTCTGTTTCCAATAAACAGAGCTGTGGTCATTTTATCTTTGTGACATGACCGACAAGTTTCACAAGATGTAAATTCAAACAGTTTTAAATATGCATCTAGATGTAACTTGGCTAGTTGGGTCGCATTGATATGACTTAGTCTACAATGCCTCAAGAAGGATTCGTTCATTTCTGAACTCTTTTTCTTGTGTGTGTTCTGTACATTAAGAACTGTAGTTTGATTTAGAACGTCTATACTTTTAGATAACGTGCCTGAACCGATCAACTCTTGATATAGGAAATGTTCAAAACATTATCCAACAATACAAAATTATATCCTTCTTTACTAATAAAGAGACTGATATGATGTTGTATATCAGGTTCGGTATCTAATAACATTCGTTCAGAATCAATGTATTCTGGTAATACAGGGTGATAACTGCCAACAGATTTGGCTGCAACACTTGCCTCATTTCCAACTCTTGAAACTTATCACCCGTTCTCAGTTCTCTACCTATCTGTAGCCCATGTAACAAATTACATTTGCGGGATCCTGATCCGGTATCTCATACCCAGGACGTAAAGGATACTGAGAAACAGTTCTCGGTAATGAACACACCCGAAGAAGATGCATCAGCATGTACTTTCTTCGTTTGGGTGGCACGGGAATTCTGGTAATCCTCTATTTCCTGCTCTGTCTTATAACAATTATAAGTTGGAGCGGGACCAACGTTCCTTAGCGCAGTATAACAAGCGGGTTCGGTCAATACATCCGTATTATTATCTTGATTAAGGCGTGACATAGTCGCAACCAGGAGAGAGAGAGAGAAGAAAACACTCAGCGTATGCTCTTGCAAGATTAGATTGGTTATTAATATATCTAATCAGGGTGTCTCCCACCGTTTTAGTCAAATCTTCCTTCAAACCCTAAAAGGAAAGACTAGCCGGGATTAATTACACCCTACAAGTTCGCCAATCTTTCAGCCAGGCCAGTGCCGGTACTTTGAGGTGTTGGATATGTATGCCCTAGAGGCCATTATTGTATAGTACTAGTATGTATAATATATTTTGGAAGCTTGGGATATATACACGGGTTTACGACAGTCTTGCTTGATATAGTAGTATGCTACTTGGTTTGTATCTATCTTAATATGTGTATATGTTTCTTTTAACATATCGCTAAAAACATATTGATAGAGCCCTTAGGATCTTTGCTCGACTACCGGCGTTGTGATGGCGATCACACTAGTGGGGGCTGGGTAGTCTATAAGCACATCTTTATTTTGGTCCCTGGTCGTAGGATTATCGAGACAGGGCATCAATACTCCAGAGTAGACTGGTGCATACGCTTCTCGTCCCAGCAGGGGAGATGGTCTGTCCCACAGCCATCAGTATGTCGTACTGAAGATAGTATGCAGGTGCTCGTTAGGTTACGATTACACTGGACATGACTCATCGGGAACTGTTGGTTGGTATTATACCTATCGTCAGTTAACAGTTCCCAGGTGACATGAGTACAGCTTAGTCCGTTGACCTGACACTGTCACTTCGCCTCAAGTGTGTTCCCACTGTTCTTAGATTATTACCCTACCATGGCTTTACTGAGTCGTGCAAACAGGTAGTAGTTGGGTGCAGTCCCGAAGCGCTTGGAGGCAGTGACGGTTAGACAGGATTCGTCTCTCCCGGTATTGGGAGTTGATATCGCGATGTGTCTAGGAGAGCCATTACACATAGTCGTCCCTGGCTAGGGCAAGCGAGATTTGCTGGTAGTGTTACCGGTAGTTTCTCAGGGTGTTCTGGGCTACACTCCGACACGACTTGTACCGCTATTAGGGGTCTGACGTTTGCCACCCCCTAGGCCCGACATGCGATACTCTCAGACGAACAGACCGGACTGTGCGGAGATTGTCACATTCAGGCTTAGTAGGAGTTCGGATGGGTTCACCTCATCAGTCTTCTTATCGGTATCTACCTGGGGACCATTACGTACAGCTAGTACCGCTTGCGGCCTGTGGTTAAACCCACTGCCAGCGTAGTGTCGAGCCTTTAGAGTCCCACACAGAGGGTTACTCTCCTTTGGGCAAAACTGAGTAGAGGTCGCATGGTTTTGCGACGGGGTTCGTTCACATCCACGCACTTATGCACGTTTGGTGTCCTGGCAGTTATTACTAGCGGGCTTTGGTTTAAGCCAGATCCTAGTATTTGTTTTGGGATTGGTTTTGTCTCAGTGTATTCATATTCCTCGGAACATGGATGCGGGTGTGTATGCACAGTTGACAGAGGTAGAGGCGGAGGATTTCATTAGGGTTGTTGACCATTTGACTTTGGTTGACTTGTTGACCGTTGACTTTTTCCAAACCCTAATGAGAATGAGGAATATGGTTAATAATATTAATTAAGGATAATTGTGCTATGGTTAGGGTTGTTGACCTTGTTGACCGGTTGACCATTGTGGTCTTGTTGACCATCATCATTTCATTTCAATGATGCTTCTTGTTCTTTGCAAAATGCATTAAATGAAGGTAATGATAGTGGTCATTCATAAACTAACCATCACAATTCTTAATGATTATTATTATTATCATTGTTCCAAAATATGTGAGCATGGTTGCATTATGAGAGCTCATTTCTATCATATTCTTTCTCTCTCTTGAAAGAAAGCTCTCCTTCTTCCTCTCTCAAAGTTCAAGTGTTCCATGAGTTGGAAATCATGAACTTTTGAGACAAAACCACCATAACTCTTCTCTACTCATTCTAAGGTTCTAGGTTTAGCAAACCAAGCACCTTAGTTATCTCTAGGTTGAGATAGGAACTCAAGTTCGAGGCCCTCGGATGGATCCATCTACGGCAAAGAGGAGACGACGAGGAGGAGCCATTCAAACCACTACAAGGAGCAAGCAAGGAGGAGAACCACAAAAGAAGAAAAGGAGTTCAAGACCTACGTATAACCATTCTACATAGTAGCTAAAACTTGTAGTTTATTTGTTAGTTTTGTTTAGCAAAGATCCTTCATGGATGGTCCATGTTACCTAGTGAGGAAAAAATTGATTTTTACCTATTCCGCCTCCTCGAAAGAACCAGGGTGGGTAACGTGGACCCAACAGTGGTATCAGAGCCTAGCTAAGCAACAACTAACTGTTAGCAAAGTGTTTGGAACTTCGATCCGGAAAAAATCCCGAAAACATGCCAAAAACCATACTTTCTGCCGATTTTTAAAACTGCTCTAAAAATTATTCCACATGCCTTAAAAATCGGTGCAGGGTTTTATAGGAACATGCAAGAAATTTGAGCCCACGACTCGGCCAACTAGCCGTGTAACCGCGGCGAAACCATGCGTTTTGCCGCGGATCCGCGGCCGAGTTGACTCGGCCGCGACTCCGATTTCTTGCAGTTTTCTCTGTTTGGTATTTTGGGATTTTTAAGATGTTTTGTTTCTGCCCAGATTTTCCAGAGAACAATGTTATGTTTGGGGTAGTTACAAATTGGTATTTTGATCGATGTTCTATAAACTTTAGCTATTTGGTTATATCTGTAATGTGATATATGCACTGAACGTCGGCTAATCGCTATACGTCGATTAGTGGGGGTTGTGTATATATGTGATCTGTAATGTTGTTGGATTGTGTATATGAACTTGTTGGATTGTCGCGGATGAATAGCTGGGTTTTTGTGAGATAAGAGTTTCTTTATCTTTCATTTGATGTAATATGTAAATTGATGTAATATTATTTTTATGGCCGCACATCCGGGATGAGGTTGTAGCCGCCATTGTATATTATTTCTTTTACTGTTCTTGCTTCTAGGATAGACCCAAGGTGGGGTGCACAAACTACCGGGTACGTTGAAGTGCTGAGTGGCCTACTCACGTTGTTGAGGGAGGCTGCTTCACTTCGGGTATTTGGCGGGCAGTTTGCCGCACCCGTAGGGGTCTAGGGTGGGGTTTGGCTATTCATTGCGACCGTGTAATCCGTCTTTCGTTGCAGGCTCGAACAAAACGCGGGTTCCTAGCATATCCAATGTGTTCATCTGTGATCTGGAATGTCTATCATTGCATCTGACGAATGTATATATCTATATATGATATCTAGTAGGCGTTGCTTATGTTTTGCATCCACGCTAGTCCAACCCCCGCTCTGTCGTTAGTTAAGTAACCTAACGGGTAATGACGGGGCCCCGTGGCGAATGCGGATGGCATAAGCGTACGTCATATTTTCGTTGTTTTCTGCAATGGATGGGACACATTATATTAATGCAAAGAAAATAAACCAAAAAAGATGTTGTTGGAACAATTTTCAAAAGGCTGTTATTGCAAGAACGTTCTCTTTTGTTTTGCACAGAGGTATTCGGTTATGAATGTCCAGCACCTCATTCGACGAGGCAAGGGCCGACATCCCTTTATCGGGAGTGACCCCTTGGACAAAAGTTTGCGTCAGGGTAATAACTTCACAATAGTCGATTATTCTTGCTTTGCATCGAGGTATTCAGTTTGGAATATCCTGCACCTCATTCGACGAGGAAAGTGCCGAGATCCCTTCACAGGGAGTGACCTCTTTAGCAAAAGTTTCGCCACTATATTCTCAAAAAGGCTATCATGTTCCTTCAACTACATCAAGTTTTTTACGTTAACGGGTTTTTCGCCAAAAACCCAGCCGTAGCCCTCCGTCGTTTCAGAAAATTAATACTTAGTATTCGTGCTGCGTTTGTTGATTATTCGTCAAGACACAGTGAACGGTAGCTAAGTAATAATTCTCTGTTGCACTGATAGATGCGATTGGTTAGGACGGTCACATGATTTTGTTGATTATTCGTCAATGATCATGTGGGCGGGTCTAATGCAATCCTGGATAACGACGGGTTGAACTTGACTAGGTCCTTTTGATTTGTTGATTATTCGTCAAGGTCACTTGGGTCCTAGGGGCAAAAATCCACATCGGGAGTTTCTAAAGAAACTGAAACTTGCAGATTTAGCATACCTTCTGGAGTGTGGTGACTAGAGTGGATTCCATCTGGGTCATCGCACAATGATAGTTGGATCCCGATCCCACTGATGAGTTGGATTACTCTCGGAAGATTATTTCACTTAACAATCAGTGCTATAAACCAAGTAGGTGTCTAGAACGGTGTTAGCGGGGGGTAATTTGGGGTTTCGGGGTTCGATCGGACTTTAAACTTCGTCTAGACTTCGCCTAAAGCTCTAGCTTGGCTCTGATACTACTGTAGGGTTACTAGGCACTGTCACAAGGGTCTATAAGGCATCAACCATACCCGATTTAAATTTTAGACGTGCCGAACAACCCTTACCAAGATCTTAGACTAGAGATTAGGCGAAACAAAGCAAGTAAACAACTTTACTTTTAAGAGTTAGGGATTACAACCTTTGTAATCCGTTCCTTCACTTCTAAAGCTCCGTGTTGAGGTCCCTTCGCTGCGATCATCGAGTACCCGGACTCTAGAGAGGCTCCATGAAGAGAAAAATGCAAGCTTGCTTCCGATCTTCGATAACAAAGATGATCTACCTTGAAAAAACTCAAGCCCAAGCTTTTGCTTTGCTAATCAAGTATTAACAAAGCAAACACCCTAATCTAAGCGGCTAGAATAGATGAGGATGATGAAGTAGGAATTTAGCTCTCATTTGTTTTCAATTTCTCACTCATTTTCATCACATTAGAAAAAGCTAGAAAGCTTTTCTCAAAGGAAGAAGAAGAAGAAAACTCTTTTGTGATGAATAATGAATCAAGTGAGGTTAGAAATGCAACCATGGGTTAAGTATGAAGACTTAACCTATGTAGAGAATTAACTATGATTAAAGGGTTGGGTTGGGTTAAAGAAATATCTTTGCAAAATATCACAAAATATCAAGATCAAAGTCAAAACTTCAAGAAGTTTCTTGAAAGCTTCATGAAAGCTTAACCCTAATCCAAACTCTAACCATATTTAAACTCCACAAATCATGTTGCATTTATAACCATAACATGTTACAATATTATATATCACATATACAATATTTATTGTAACAAAATAAAATAATACAATTAACATATATCACATATATATCAATGTATTATCCGAGTGAGAAAAAGAATCTCTAAGTGAGCTTATATTAGTTAATGTAATTTAATATATCAAATATATAATTATACATTAAATTATTGAATCAACACTTGATCCGATAATCCGGCTATTTCACAAATAACCTACTAATATCATCTGTATCAGTTCATCGAATCAACACTTGATCCGATGACCCGGCTATATCACATATACCCGTCCGATATCACATATCGCGAGAATCTAGTACGTTATCACATACACGTATTGTTCTCGGTCCCGCACATATCACATATGTGCTCCTACTCCGTTTTGCCTGAGCCAGGAAACCTCTGTGTAGGACTTTAAAGAATCGTCAATACGTCGGCAGTAGGTGATGATCATATCAAACACCCACAAGCTGCAAGCGGTCAGCTAAACGTAACAACCACCCAGGTATTGAGCGATCAGAAGATCAACAAGCAAGCCTGTACATTCTCCCGTGAATCCAACTAGTAACACTCGCGTACAGTCCGGTCTCTTCGTCTGATATGTCGCATATCTCGCCTATGGGTGGTAAATGTCAGACCCCAGTAGCTTGATAAGTCATGTCGATATGAGGTCCATAACATTTTGAGAAACTACTGATAACACTTACCAGTAAATCTCAGCAACCCTGGCCAAGGATTTCTAGTTATAGCCAATCGAACACAGCGCAACATCAACTCCCTATACCGGGAGAGACGAAACCCCTCCTATCGCTCATTGCCTCCATGTGATTCAGGACTGTACCCAAAAGCCACATTTTTGCACGCCCTCTTGGACGTGGTATGATGGAAATCAAAGCATAGTGGGAATCACACAAAACTCTATGACGATCTCGGGTCTACAGACTAACCTGTACCAGTGTCACCAGAGAACTGCCATCTGACGTGAGGTATAAAACCATCTCGGAGTTCTCGGCGAGTCCGTCCAGTGTACCCAGTCTTCACTGAGCACCCGTATACCTTCTCTGATGTCAAACACCAATGGATATGGGATCATCCATCGCCCATCATATGGGTCAAGAAGTGCATACGCTAGTCTACTTTGGAGTATCGATGCCATGTCTCGGTACTCTCACGACTAGGAACATTTGAAGGATGTACTTGGCGACTATACTGTCCCCACTAGTATGATCTGCATCATGGTCCTGGTAGTCAAGTACTCATCCTAAGAGCTTTATCAACATGTGACATAGAGACAATCAGAGTACATTGTGTTTGACACGTGACGCGCAGCGCAGAGCGCAGCGCAACTGCGCTAGCGCGCCTGTGTTTGACACATGGCGCGCAGCACAGAGCGCAGCGCAACTGCGTTCGACACGTGGCGCGCAGCGCAGAGCGCAAGGAATCTGAAGCGTTGCTTCAATTTTAAAATTTGAATTTTGAAACAGAGCTTTGCTCTGATTTGGGGTGCGCTGCCTAGGGCGCAGCGCTCCTGGCGCTGGCGTGTCTGCTTTTGACACGTGGCGTGCAGCGCGCAGCGCAAGGGATCTGAAGCGTTGCTTCAATTTTTGAATTTTAAAATTCAAACAGAGCTTTGCTCTGATTGGGGGAAACAAATGCCGCCCACCGTTGCGCTCACGTGGCGCACACGTGAGTGCAGCGGTGGCAACATCTGAGCCATTGGATCAACTCAGAAGTTGAGGAGGCGCTTCAGCGTCTATAAATAGGACCCTTGGTCCTCAGATGATTATCATCTTCAAGAATTTTTATCTCAGAGCCTTGCTCTCATTTCCAAGAACTTCAAGAGTTAAAACTCTAGAAAATTTAGGTAAAAATTAAATTAGATTAAATTAATTTTAATTAACAGAGCCTTGCTCTCATAGATCTTTTGATCTAAAGAAAACCCCTTTGGGGTTTCATAAACAGAGGTTTGCTCTTAAGAACCCATAGATCTAAATAGATCTTTCCTTAGGGTTTCTTAGCCCATGAGTCAGAGCTTTGCTCTTTTGACAATATATAGATCTTTTGATCTTTTGATGAAGAATTCTTAAGAGTTTTTGTTTTTATGGATCTTCAAGATCCTAGAATTTTAATTCTTGGGAATTAATTTTCATTTTAATTAACTTTTGATGGATTTTCCATCATTATTACAGAGCCAGGTTCTTTAAGGAATTTTATTCCCTTGTGACCAGAGTTTGACAAGTGTCACTCTGTTACAGAGCTTTACTCTGAAAGGGAGATTTTCTCTTTGTCTCGAGAGATTTCTCATTTAATGAGAACATTCTTTGAGGATTTCCTCATTAATTGACAGTCTTATCCAATGATGAGGCTGTCTTGTTAATTGATGTATTGTCATCTGGATTTTGTGGGTCCGTCTTTGGCTCCTTTCCACTGCATTGCAGTGTAGTACAGATTTTAAAGTGTCGCTCAGAATTTTAAGATTAAATTATAGTACTGATAACTGAATTCTTTTCTTTTTTCGCAGGCGACATGTCTTCTGATCTTTCGTTCCCATTTTTCCGCTCAGAGGGAGGATTCCCTGAGGCACCGGTGGATCGGGAGGTTCTTGCTCTCATTAAAGACTACGACCCGGAGTACAAAAACCTTCACTTGTGGTGTAGGTGGTACAACGAAATTATCAAAGGTCGTCGAAGCTTCTCTTGTGCGACGCCGTCAGAGCCGATCTCATATGCAGATGTACCCCCGGTGAACTATGTCGTGGAGGTCGTTAACTGGACTTCGGAGGGTCTTCTTCAACCCTTGATTGCTGCCATACCCATGCAGTTGCCGGCAGCCTTGGATATTTTGGGACGACGCATATGCTAGGGCAAGTCGCGCCCTTGGGGACAACCCTACAACATTGGGTTGACCCCTCGACACTCGGTAGGGTATCTGCAGTGGGCCAGGTACATTTTGTCAGCGAAGAAGGCGCATCTGCTGAAGATCGGTCTATACCCTGCAGTTTACGCCTCGCTGTTCGAGTATTCTGCTCCTCCGACTTGGTGGACTAAGGCGTTCGTGGAGCAATGGAACATCCCCACCCATACCTTTCTTTTAATCGACAGGGAAGTTTCCATCCCTCTAGAAGAATTTGCTGAGATTTCCGGTTTGCCGGTGAGGGGGGAGCACTATGAGGAGCTGCTTCCTCCTGATGAATATGTTTTTGCCACTAAGCCGTTGGTGATGGGCTTGACGCCGGAGAACGCTATTCAGCACCAGTTTCCGAGTCTTGTAAAGGTGCTGAATATGTATGAAAGTCTTTACTTGGAATCGGGAGGCCGGGGAGTTAGTTTCGCAGACTTCATCGCCCACTTTCTTCGACCGGAGATTCTATCGCAACGGTGCAAAAAATTTGCCAAGCTTGACGACCCCTTCGGCCTTGGCTTAGATCGTCGACCAGCACTGGAAGCCGATCAAAAGGGTTTTTACCTCCCCGATGCTGCAATCATCCCCTTATCGGAAATCGCTGCTCCGGGCATCGACGAGGAGACTTTCTTTCTTGGGTTTCTGGGGGTATGGTTGTGCTGATTCGCGCTCCCCATGCACCCTCGCTATATGAGGCCATCCGTGTTCTACCCAGCACATCGGATGGTGGCTGGCATACAATTGGCCATCGGGATTGCCGGGTTGGCCCATCTGTACCATGGTCTTAGCGTGGCGGCAGACGCAACTGAACCGGAGTGCAACCCGCTAACTTCCCGATGCACTACTTTACTTCATGGATGGAAATGCACATGCTCGGGGTGTTTGGTACTCATAAAAGACCCTCGTTTTACGAGAAGTACAGATTCCCGAGAGTTATGCGGCTGATCGGCGCTTCTATTGTGAATCCGCCTCCGCGGGAGGCTAGGGGGTTGCTTCTTCATCTGCGCACGGTCGGAGCGGGTATTTCTTTCATGGAAAAGGTCCTGACAATCGGCCCGGAGACCTCCAAGGCGGTGTTGGCATAGCGCGATAATTTCAAGGACGGTGTCTCCGTATTGAAAGCCCGTGAGATTCTACATCTATACCCCATCCGGCCCGGCTTCCTCGTGTTCAGGCAGAATGAGGCGGCGCTTTTTATGAGATACAACCCCCATCGCTTCGCCCAGCAGTTAAGTTATAACCAGGGGGTCCCACTGGAGGCGTTTTTGGAAGAGCCTGCGGCTACCAGAGAGGGAATATGGAGTGCACTGCATCATTTTATGCGGTTAAATACAGGCTCCCACTTCTTCATCAGCGAGCCGACTTGCATTCCAAGGGCCCTCAATGTATACGGGGCCTGGTATCAGCACGCGATGGGCGCTGTTATCTGGGAAGAGAAGCGGTTGCTGCTTGATCGCAAGGGTGCGCCCCTGCCAGCGATCGCAACGTCCCCCTAAAAAGAAGGACCCCTGTCCCTCCTCCACTAAGAGGAGATGCTGGAGATGAGCCTCCACATGTGCTAATCCCCCCGCGTGGATTGCCCCGTGATCCTGTGGACGTGCCTTCAGCCCCCCGTGCTCCCGTGGAGACAGTGAACATGGTTTCGCCCGAATCTGGCGTGGGCTCGGACATCAGGACCCGCCGTCCCAAGGTACCCACTAAGCGTAAGCTGATTTTGGGTGCGACTGGGGTTCGTGCGCAGAAGAGGAAGAAGAAGTCGATCCTCTCTGCTGACGTTGCATTTGGTCAGGAACCTCATGCTCCTTATAGCGAGGGCTTGGGTGAGTACGGGACCAACGAGGGCTTATTTATGCCGCTAGATGACACTGATCTGGCGGCCGCCATCGCAGCTTCTGAGCGATTGGCAAGACGCGACGCATGGTTGGCTAAACTTGCGCAATCAGGTAATCATTAGTTGTATTTTTCGTCATTGCATCGTACCTCTATCATTGTTTTTGACTAACGCTTTTCCTTCTTTAACATGCATTTCTACCGAAGAAGCCATCGCTGCTTCTCTCAAAACTTTCGAGGAGGAGGAACGACTCAGAGCATCCTTAGGCCTTGGTACATTTCGGTTTACTATGTCTCTCTTTCCATTTCTTATGAGTAATCTGACCCTCTCTTTGTCTTATCATAGGGACCACAAGACCTACCTCGCAAACCGATGCGGGAATTCTCTCCGGGCCAGCTACCGAAGTCCTGGCCTCTTCGGGATTGCCTCAGGAGGCCCTGCTTAAAAAGCCGATGATGGAAGCCTTGACGGCTCTGGAGGCAACCCTGAACGCGGACGCCGCCGCCTTGCTGAAGGAGGCTTCCAAAAGGTCTGTCGCGACGGCCCGGGAGGAAAGGAAACGCCTGAGGTGCGCAGCGAGGGAGCGTAGCGCTGCTTTGGCTGCGGGAGCAGGCTCAAGCGTTGTTACTCCTGCCGCTACTCCTTCAGAGGAGCTCCCGGTCGCCTTGTCTTCTGTTCATAGACGGGCGGCACGTGCTGCTTGGGAGGCCAACTGTAACACCCGAGCCCAATAATACTATTTCTATTACTGGTTGAGTGTTAGATATTGATCTTTTCAATTATCTTGTTTGTTTGGTGTTTATTGCTAAATTTAACCGGTTAAGTCATTTTGGCACATAACAAATTTTAACACCGAAAATGAAATTAAAAATGTCCATGTTGGCCTACTCGTCACCACTAGTCGCGTGGTAGCGTCCGCACGTCGAGATTTCGTCCCGTTCGGCTAAACGGGCAAGTTTGGACGACTACGCGCGCGTGCAAGTGTCCAACTTGGGGGCATGCATTTTAATCATTAAACACTCCTTTTCAAAATTTGGAACCCGTTTAAAATCCTATAATTTGAATTTGGAACATTTGGGCGCAACCCGGGCGCGATTTGGAAATGTTTCATTTAGCGCCAAAGATGCCCGTTTGATTAAATATTTTTAAAACTAAAATATACACTTAATATTCATTCTGTTATATTCTAAACGTTAAAATCTTTTTAACAATCTTTTAAATATTATTTTTTAACCTCCCCAGCCAATCCCCAGCCAATCGCGAGCGCCTGTTGTCCTCGTGGGACCCACCACCCAACTCTCTCTCTCTGTTTCTCTCTTTATCTCTCCAATCTTATTTTCTCTCTCTCTCTATTTATTTTTTTGAAACCGTTCCTGTTCCTCGTCTCCGCGAGAACCTCACCGAGCCCTAGCCCTAGCTTCCTCGCGCCCTCGCCGTCGACCTCCCCGCGACCCCGCCGTCACCGTCCTCGCCTCCACAGCCTAGCCGCACCCCTACCTCCTCTCCTCCTTCCTCCAGAAACTGCATCCTAACCCGGCACCACCACCTCGTCCATCGTCGCCTCGCCGTCGCTGTTGTTCTCGACCTCAACCCTCAACGACACCACCTCCGTCACCTCCCTCCTCTCTACACCCGAGCACGCAGCACCCTCTCTGGAACCCATACCGGACCACGGAACTCCTTCCCTGCATCACCCCCGTCGCAGTTCAACCCATGAAGCCCACCTGCAGTTCCCGCAACCCCCACCGCCGGCCACTTCTCTAGCCTCAACCCCGATCTCCATCACCCTCTCCAACCATCAACCGCCCTCATCTCCTTCGCCGGTGCCCCACCTTCGCACCAACCACCAGCCAACCCTCGACCCCCTCGGCACCTTGCTGCTGCCGCGCCGTGGCTTCGATCTCCGGCCACCTGCATGCATCCCCGAGACTAAGCCCAAGCTTTCCTCTATTGATCCATCACCAATCATCGCCCTCTTTTTTCTCTTCGCCTCTTTTCTCTTGGATTCGTGATCTCCTTTCTCCATAGTTTGCCGGAGCCGGGATCGCCGCCGACGATCCAGACAACCCTGAGGAAGTGTTTTGGCTGCATCATCACCATCATGCGTTGCTTGGACCCGCTCCGTGTGCAATACGTGCGTCGCAACTTTGCAGACATCGGACACACATCTGTTTCACGTTCCGTCCAGGCAAGATTTCTTGCTACATGCTACGTTAAACTAATTAAATGTTGACTCACAAACTTGCCATATTAACTAGTATTGCTACTTATCTCATTGGATGAAATATGATGTATATTATAATACTGCCACCTAAATCGTATTTTGCCACCTAACCTTAATAACAACTACCTGCTAATCATTTTACTATTTAGAGGATAATAGTCGCACACTTATATCTTTATTGCCTGCTGTTATTAATATTGCGCTACACTGTGATTATTGCACCCCAAGGGTGCCTGAACCTGTTAATGAGAGAATACAAAGCATCACTGTGTTTACATGGTATAATATTGTTATTTGCTGTTCCTGCTGTTGTTCCTTATTCGTTACTATACCTGTTATCGGCATACATTTGATTGCATTACATATTGACCGATCTTGATACACCTGACACATGTACTGATACGCCGGACATGACACCTTGTACATATCGACTCAACCTGTTGAAACGTGACCTGACCTGTTACCTGATTTCATGCCTAATGCCGACAAACCTGACCATTCCTGCTGTCTATCCAGACAGACCTACTTTTACTTGATTTTGTGTTGGCATTAGTTCTTGACTACTGAATACCTGACCTGACATACATAACTTGGGGGTATGTGGAAATCAAAGGTGAAACCGACTTGTAACTCAACAGTTCGATACTTGTTCTGATCAGTCTTACGGGCTTGGCCAGTCCGGGAGTGATGATGCTGACATCACTCATCCATCCTACTACCTATTTTACTGCTTAGCGGCACGTCTCGGATTCAGCCCCGAGGACCTTGACCGTGGTCCCGGGCACGCACGGGATACTATTGAGTTACATCGACGATTCATCAATTGATTTCAAAGACTATAGAATAGAAACCTGATAGGACAGTTTAGTCACCACTGCACATTACCCTGCTCTGTTATTTCTTAGTACTGCTTTATTCATATTCATACCTGCATTGCTTATTACCATGTTTATGTTATATTATTTGGTTGACATGACGCGCTGACGTCTGGGTTTTGCATGGCCCAGATTCCTTACCACTATCGACGACCGAGCAGGAGTACTTCAGCCAGCAGGCTGAACTGTGAGTTCCTTAGGGTTTAGTTCATTTATTTTCATTCCATTTCCAGATGTGAGCCCGCATTATGGGACGTACTGTTTATTTATTGTATTGGATCATTTGCTTCCGCACTTATTGTTTATTGATTCTTGTTATTATGGATTTGGACATGTGTTAGACCAGTTCATTGTCTTGTTCTTGATATCCTTACAACCGTAATGTGACTGTGGATGGATACTTCCTACCCACAGGTAGCATGGTTGGCTATGTCACGTGCCCAATCCTGCGTACTCTGGGAAGCGGGGCGTGACACCAACGGTGAATCCGTCTCAGGTAATGTGTTTTTGAGGCTTTGTTGTCAAAGTTTTAAGCTATCAGTTCTTATATATCTTGTCTTGTAGGGCCGAGTCTTACTGGAGGAGCGGTGGTGAACGTCGAGCCTGATGGGACGGTAGAGGAGGTAGCCGCTGAACCCGAGGCGACGGTAGGTGATATAACTATAATTGTTGGGCCCGAGATAGTGGCTGACGAGACAGTCACGACTGCCAGGCCCGAGATGACTACCAATGCCGAGCCCGAGGTGGCGGCGGGTGAGACGGCTGCTATGGCCGGGCCTGAGGCAGCAGTGGATGAAACGACTGCTACGGACGAGCCTACGACAGCGGTGGACGAGACGGCAACGACCACTGAGCCCGAAGTGGTAGCGGGTGAGACGGCTGCTATAGTCGCTGAGCAAGAGATGGCCGCTCTTTCTCAAGAGTCGGGCGCTGCTCCGATCATCGCTCTCCCTGGTTACGGTTCCTTATCGTCTTCCGGCGTCGGGAGCGTGACGACGACTCCTGTAGAGTCGGGCGATGAGGCAACGGGAGGTGAGACCGTCCCAATGGAGGAGGAAGACGCCACCGTTGCATCAAGTAACGCCCTTGTTAGGGCTCTGGCCGGCGACTCTTCAGGTAAATCTTGGGTCACCGCCCTTCTTTTATTCTGTAATCTTTCCTAATAAAGTTTATCTTGTTTCTAATGCAGGTGTGGCTAGTGCTGAAATCGAGCTGCTCGAGACAGCGCCGCCAGTTACCGTCCTGACGGTGACCACCCCTCTGCCTTCTCTCGCACCGTCGCAAATGCTGGAAGGTATGGATTTGTAACCCATCAGTCTTATCTTTAGATTGCATAATTTATGTACTGACGTTGCGTTATCGCGTTTTTGCAGGAGTCCTTTTTGACCACCTGTACCAGGTGCTGCACCCCCACTTCTCCTTCCCGTCGGAGATTGCTTCATCCACCAGCGCTGGTGAATATAGCTTTCAATTAATGCTCCTTCTTTTACTGATAATGAAATTATTTCTGATTCTTCTTTGCCTTGATTGCAGTGCTACAGATTGAAGGAGGAGATGTGAAATCAGTTGCGCCACCGGTCCTCCCGGCTTTGCCACCTGCTGCCGCTGGTATTAGTAAATTCCATTTTTCATGAATCTCCTATATTTCTAGATCCGTCATATGATTATGACTTGTTTTGCAGCGGTTGCTTCGATTCCGGCCTCTTTCGAATCTTGCCTTATGATGCCGGCAGGCCCCTTCTCCAGACGTCCATCCTCAAAGGGTGCTGCGACGAGTCTGCGCATGTTGAGCGAATACATCGAGGAGCTTGATGTGGGAGCTCCTACATCTGCCACAGATTTCGCTGCCGAGGTCAATCCGATGCTGGCGACGCTTGTAAATTTCTATAATGAAGGCGTCGTCGAGTCTTGGGTTAGCCACCGCAGGAAGATCGAGGCCTGTCTGCATCAGCTTGAACTTATGCATCTTGCCTCTGAGACTCAAGCTTTGAACTCCCAGCGGGCCGCATGGGTCGAGCAGAGCGCGTCCTTCCTACGCCATTTCGAACAAGAAGTGACCTTAAGGCGGAAGGAATGCGAGGAGGCTTCCGCTGAGTCTATCCAATTGCGCGCCCAGGTCGAAGCGAACGTCGCACAACTGAGAGCCGCCTTTGATACCTTGCATCGATGTATCTCGGACGAGCTTGTATTGAGACGGAAGCTTGACTCTATTGAGCGGGTTACGCAGAGTCGCGAAGCTGCCCAACGGGAAATTGATGAGAAGATTTCATCATGCGTGCAGCAAAGGACTTGAATCGAAGCGGAGCTGGCCGCGGCGGCTGATCATGAGAAGGCACTGAAAGAAGTGCGAGAGCAGCTCACGGACTTGTTGAAAACGCATCCTTCTCAATGAAAATTTTGTATCATTTGTAATTGCGAATAAAATGTATTTGTTTCTTTTATTCTTTATCACGATGTATTTTGTACTCAATCGAATTCATGAATAAAAGATACACGTTCTTCATAATGTCTTGTGTCATTTCTCTGCTTTCTTCTTTCTTGCTTAGTTGTTTTCCATGTGACTTTAACAAGTGTGGTCTGTAGATATCATATAGCTGTCAGTCTTAGGCTCTTTGTAGAGTGGCGATGGCTTAGAAAATAGGGTTTGGATCTGTCACCTAAGACTTTTCAACTTTATGAGCCGTGAGGGTCTCATAAATAATTTTCTCCCTACCGGCCGAGAGGGTGCCGTAGGTGTAATTTCTCCTTAAGAATCGTGAGGATTCCCAAGTGCGTTTTCTCTTGAAAGTCGTAAGGATCTCACTAGAGAATTTACTCCCTTACGAGTCGTGAGGACCCGCAAGTGACGGGTGAAGTTGCCCTTGTCCGCATTTCACGGAGTCAGGGGTTGCTCTGGATGCTTCCCACGGGTTCACTGCCATGTTTGGCGAGGACCAGGTTCCGCTCTGGACGTTTTCCAGGATACCGTAGTTTAAAGACATCGCGGTCGAGGTTAAGGACATCATAGTCCGTGGATTTAAGGACTCCACAGTCCGTTGTTAGTTTTAAGACATTACGGTCGAGATTAAGGACATCATAGTCCGTGGGTTTAAGGACTCCACAGTCCGATGTTAGTTTTAAGACATTACGGTCAAGGTTAAGGACATCATAGTCCATGGATTTAAGGACTCCACAGTCCAATGTTAGTTTTAAGACATTACGGTCGAGGTTAAGGTCATCATAGTCCGTGGATTTAAGGACTCCACAGTCCGTGGATTTAAGGACTCCACAGTCCGTTGTTAGTTTTAAGACATTATGGTCGAGGTTAAGGACATCATAGTCCGTGGGTTTAAGAACTCCACAGTCCGATGTTAGTTTTAAGACATTACGGTCAAGGTTAAGGATATCATAGTCCGTGGATTTAAGGACTCCACAGTCCGATATTTGCTCTGGATGCTTCCTACGGGTTCACTGCCGTGTTTGGCGAGGACCAGGCTCCGCTCTGGATGCTTCACACGGGTTCATTGCCGTGCTCTGCGAGGACCAGGATCCGCTCTGGACGTTTTCCACGGGGTCAGAAGTGACGTTATCCGCGTTCCACGTAATCAGGTATTTTGCTCTAGATGCTTCCCACGGGTTCAATGCCATGTTTAGCGAGGACTAGGCTCCGCTCTGGATGCTTCACACGGGTTCACTGCCGTGCTCTGCGAGGACCAGGATCCGCTCTGGACGTTTTCCATGGAGTCAGAAGTGACGTTATCCGCGTTCCACGTAACCAGGAATTTTGCTCTAGATGCTTCCCACGGGTTCACTGCCGTGTTTGGCGAGGACTAGGCTCCGCTCTGGATGCTTCACACGGGTTCACTGTCGTGTTCTGCGAGGACTAGGATCCGCTCTGGACGTTTTCCACGGGGTCAGAAGTGACGTTATCCGCGTTCCACGTAACCAGTAATTTTGTTGATTATATCCTCATTTCACGGAGTTGGGATTTGGCTCTCGGTTATCTGTATACCGCCGAGCCATGGAACTGGGAGTTGCCGTTGTTTCTCTTTGCTTGATGTTGTGTCTGCTGAGACGAATGTTGAGATGCTCTCCAGGCTGTCTGAGAACCATCGAGGTTTAGTCTCTTCTTCTGATGAAACCTGGGGAGGAGGAGTGTGATTCCTTCTTTGCTTGCGTCCCTGGATTGTATACAGGGATTAGTGTAATATCACCTGTAGGGTATAAATATCATTCATTCATTTTTTTATTTCTTTTTTTATTTCTTTCCGCGATGCTCTATCATTTCAGCTTTTATATCGCGAAGGTCGCGATTGCCCCATCATTTCGGCTATTTTTCGCGGTGCCCAATCATTTCGGTTATTTGTTTTGTTTTTACTCGCTGCTTTTTATTGCTAGTTGCCCAATCATTTCGGCTAGTTTGCATGCATACATTTTTTTACTTGCTGCTTCTGTTGCAAGTTGCCCCATCATTTCGGCTATTTCGTATGCATGTGTGGCTTGATAGCTTTTCGCTGCAAGCTTGGGATTAGACACTGATTTCGGCATCAGCACCGCTACAACTGGGGTATTGCCAGGAGCGAGTCGATACCGAACAAAAGTGGCTTAGCGAACAGGGTTAGGATCCTGTCGACTAAGGCTTTTGACCTCATGAGCCGTAAGGGTCTCATAAAGGTATTTCTCCCTGCGAGTCGTGAGGATCTCGTAGGTGTGTTTTCTCCTTAGGAATCGTGAGGACTCATAAGTGTATGTTCTCTTATAAGTCGTAAGGATCTTACAAGAGAGTTTTCCCCTTATAAATCGAGAGGACTCACAAGGGTTGCTCACCGTGCGAACATATCCCTAGTCACGGATGGGACTTGGTTAAAGAAATGTTTATTCGCGCCCGTGGATTGTATACAAGGGTCAGCGTTGAGCCGCTTGTAGGGCAGTATCGGAGGTTGTGGGGGTTGCTTAAGAATAGGTTCAGGTCTCAGTAACTTAAGACTTTCAAATCTTATGAGCCGTGAGGGTCCCATAAGAGAGTTCTCCTTACGAGTCGTGAGGATCTCGCAAGTGAAATTTCTCCTTTGGAATCGTGGGGATCCCTAAGTGTGTTGCTCCCTTGTGAGTCGTAAGGATCTCACGCGGGTGGTTTCTCCTCACAAGGTCGAGAGGACCCTGCAAGTGTCTTTTAACGAGGTTGCGCCCTTTCGGGTTTTCACAAACACTCCTTTTTTTTATTCCCCTTTTTTTATCAGCTTTAGGATGCTGCAATCCACCGTAGTTTATCGACATCTCGGTCAGCAGCTAGTTTTAGGACATAGTAGTCCGTTGTTAGTTTAAGGACGTTTCGGTCCGCTGTTAGTTTAAGGACGTTTCAGTCCATTGTAAAGCAAGCTGGTTACTACTTATAGAGTTTGGGCTTAGGAAAATAGCGAGCGGACATAGTCGTCGTCATCTATCATTGACCTAGGCCGTGACTCGTCAAGCGTAGTATTTCTTCAGGAAGCGACCGTTTATTGGCCTGAAAGGTCTTTCACCATGCATGTCCATGAGTAGATAGGCTCCACCCTGGTAGACCTTGTCTATAATGTACGAGCCTTCATAATTCGGCTCGAATTTTCCCCGCTTGGCGCGATTGGGGATCATAGGTCTTTTGACCACTAGCACGAGTTCGTCTTGGCGGAATGTCCTAGGCCTGGTCAATCTTTCATATGAGCGCGTCATCTTTACTTTATAAGCTTCCAGATTTTGCTGCGCCAGGAGTCGGGTTTCATCAAGGGCATCAAGCTCCTCAAGCCGAAGGTGAGCGTTCTCTTCGTCCGTTAGCTCATAATGGACTGCCGCTCGTAGAGAGGGTAACTCTATCTCGAGGGGGAGTACTGCTTCTGTACCGAATACTAACGCGTACGGCGTTGTGCTGGTGGCCGTCTTGAACGTAGTTCGATATGCCCAGAGAGCCTCTTGCAGTCTCTCATGCCAGTCCTTCTTATTTCGGGACACCGTTTTCTTCATGATCTTCTTCAGGGTCTTATTGAAAGCCTCTGCTAGACCGTTAGCTCGGGGATTATAAACCGAGGAGTATCTCCAGTCTATGTTGTGCTGTTGTGCGAAGCGGCTGATCTTGTGGTTTCTGTAGGCTGGTCCGTTATCGGAGATGATCCGTCGCGGAGTTCCAAATCGATAAATAACGTGCGTCTTGAAGAAGTGGAGGATATTCTCCGTCTTCACTTCGCTCAGCGGTACTGCTTCTGTCCATTTGGAGAAGTAGTCAGTCGTCGCCAAAATGAATCGATGTCCTCTGGACGATGCAGGTTCGATGGGGCCGATTATGTCAGTCCCCTATATTTCGAACGGCCAGCTAGCCACTGTTGGATGTAGTGGATTTAGATGCTGGTGGATGAAGTCCCCATGGATCTGGCATGAGTGGCATTGCTTCGCATATTCGAGGCAGTCCTGGATCATCGTGGGCCAATAATAGCCCAACCATTTAATCTTCAACTTCATCTTCGGGCCTGCTTGGTGAGAACCGCAGAGTCCGTCATGAACTTCTTAGACGACTCTTTTCACCTCTTCAGGTCCCAGGCATCTCAACCACAGAGAATCAAATGACCTCTTATACAGAGTGTCATTGACAAAGGCGAAAGATAGGGCTCACTTCATGAGCTGATATCTTGAGGACGCATCTTCAGGCGTTTGATGGGATTTGAAGTAGTCTATAAAGACTTCTCTCCAATCCTCAACCATTTCTTGGTCTTTTATTTGCAGGGCCGTATGCTCGGTCGCTTCCTTTTCTTCGGATGACTCCGGAGATATTTCTGCCGGTGCAAGAACCCGACGGCTTTGCACAACGATCCTCATATCATCGAGGTTCTCGTCGGCCAATTCTTTAGCGAGCTTGGCTAATGCATCCGCCTTGCTATTTTCCGCACGCGGTATGCTTTCCAAAGTGTAGGAAGGTATTTGGGTCAGTAGTTGCTGTACCCTCTCGCCGTACTTTACCAGCTCTGGTTTGCACGTTTGGTAGTTGCCATTTACCTGACTAACGACCAGTTGGGAGTCTTCATATATGAGGAGGTCTTCAATCCCCATGTCAATGGCGATCTCGAGGCCCGCTATCAAAGCTTCATACTCGGCTTCATTGTTTGTCCTCGGCTCTGTCAAGAAGAAGGCGAAGCGCATTATCCCTCCTTGTGGGGTCACGAAGATAAGGCCTACCCCTGATTTGATTATGGGCGCGTTTTGTTTGCGCTTTTTCATGGAAGACGCTCCGTCAAAATAAAGTTCCCACCGGGTACCACTTCTGTCGATCGTGTCAAACGCATGTACGTCTGGCAGTTCGCAATTCAAGAGAGAATCGGCCGGTATCGGATGTTCAACGAGGAAGTCAGCGATGGCCTGGCCTTTCACTGCCTTAAGAGGCTGATAAGTTATTGAGAACTCCATCAAGAGCAAGGCCCATTTAGCGAGTCGCCCCGTCAATATGGCCTTTGACATCAAATACTTGAGGGGATCCACCTTCGATATAAGACGGACTTCATGTGCCAATGCACAGTGCCGGAGTTTCGTTATCGCGAAGACCAACGCCAGGCAGTGTTTTTCGATGGGAGAATAATTGCTTTCTGCCCCCAGAAGAACTCGACTCAAGTAATAGAGAGCTCTTTCTTTCTCTTGGTCGTTCTCTTGTGCCCATAATGTGCCTAAGGAATCTTCAAGGGCGGTTGTATACAGAATGAGAGACTTTCCCTTGACCGGAGCAGCCAGCACTGGCGGTTTCTGCAGATACTGCTTGATTTCGTCTAGTGCGCCTTGGCATTTATGATCCCAGACGAACGGGGTTCCCTTCTTCATCAGGTGACTGTAAGGGCGGGACTTGCCAGAGAGATTGGCTATAAATCGCCGGATGTACGCGAGCTTCCCTTGGAGAGACCGCAATTGCTTGAGAGTTCTTGGCGGGGGCATCTCCATGATCGCCTTGATCTTTGACGGATCTATCTCGATACCTCGGTGTTGGACGATGAATCCTAGGAATTTACCTGAGGACACCCCGAACGCGCATTTGAGAGGGTTCATCTTCAAGTTGTATTGCCGGAGGCGTTGAAATACGATCTTCAGATGCTCGAGATGTTCCTCGTATGATTTGCTTTTAACCACGAGGTCCTCGATATAACATTCGATGATTTCATGTATGAGGTCATCGAAGATCTTCGTCATGGCCCTCTGATAGGTGGCACCGGCGTTCTATAGACCGAAGGGCATCACTTTGTAGCAGAATATACCCAAAGGGGTCCGGAAAGCGGTGTGCTTCTGGTCTTCGGGATGCATCTTTATTTGATTGTATCCTGATGATCCATCCATGAAGGAGAAAACTTCGTGAGTGGACGCGTTATCTATCATCAGCTCGATGACCGGTACTGGGAAGTCGTCCTTCGGGCAGGCTTTATTGAGATCCCGAAAGTCCATGCATATGCGCACTGTCCCATTTTTCTTCATCACCAGGACGATGTTGGCGATCCAGTCAGGATACTGAACCTCTTGGATGAAGCCAGAGTCGATCAGCTTCTTGACCTCGGTGTTGATACTCATCTCAAGCTCGAGCCGCATTCTCCTCGGTGCTTGTTTGATTGGCTTAACATCCGGGGATATAGCCAATTTGTGGACTGCAATCTCTGGATCTAATCCTGGCATTTCGGAATAGTTCCATGCGAAGCAATCTCTATGCTGCATAAGCACGTCTTTTAGCGCAACCACCCTTTCTTCAGATAACAGCTCACTGACGAATGTCGGTCGCGGGTCACTTGCCGTCCCCAAATCAATTTTCTTGAGGTTATCTGCAGTGGTATGTATTCCATCTTCCAGCTCTTTTGGCGCCGGTGGAAACTCTGAGATCACCTCGTCATCATTGCTTTCGAAGCACCAGGGGAGGTCACCCCTTATCCTCAGGCTCTTCTTTTGATAGTGTTATCATATGACAAGTATGAGCTCGCTTCCACGACCGATGTTGATCTGGTTCTACTCTCGCGGATTTGGGTTCATGCTTCTGCGGCGGTGTTATCCTCCAACTGTCGGATAGAGCGAACTTGCCAAGCTGATATTGATCTTCGACCCAGTTCTTGAAGGTGAAGCAGTCTTCGAGCGGGTGTCCTATTGATCGGTGATAAGAGCAATAGTCTGGATGAGAGACCTCGTTCGCTTGCTCGGGGTGTTTGGACTCCGGGAGTGTAAGCATTTGATGTCTTATGGCAAGATCAAGTATCTTCTTTGTCTTGTCTTGAAGAAAAGAGTATGCTCGACTCATCTTCTTCATAAGGGACAAATCCGGACCGCTCGATTCCCGTTCGCGCGACTTCTTGGTCCCGCTTTGTCGCTGTCGAACGCCTTTTCCGTTCTTTGGTTTGTCCCTGCCTCTGCGCCGGGCCTTTTGAACAACAGGTTGACAGGGAGGGGCATTTTCATCTTTCGCAGCCTGTTGAGGAAGGCGCTGAGTCCTGGCTTTCTCGTAGATGGCCATTTCGTGATTGTGGTCGTCTCGAACTTTTTGACCAGCTTCCCTTATAAGCTTGTCCATTTGTTCTTCGAACGACAAACTGGGCATTTTCACGTCGGGGGCTCTTTCTGGTTCAGGGTTAGCTTTTTCCCATTGAGCATCTCCTTCTTCGTAAAAGTCATGTACGACATAGCAGTCGTGGAGCAGCTCCCGTTTCTTGGACCGAACATATCCAAGCTCGATCACTTCCATTCTCCCGTTGGGCAACTTGTGCTGACTTACGGGAACGTTCCAGATCCTGTCATAGAACTTAGCTTTTCGAGCGGTCTGTTTGAGGGGTATCCCTTGGCGCTTCAACAGCCTTTTCAAGCCTTCTGTATAATATCTAGGCAGACGGATGGGCTGGAGCCTGTCAAGTGTAGATTCCGCGCCGTGCCAGATTTCTTTTTCCACTTTGGTTTCCCCGGAGCGGTAGAATAGGATAGCCTTCTCGCCTGGGAGGGACATAGAACATCTGCAGCTCTTCCACACTGTAGGTATCAAGCGCGTCTAGTTCTTTATGATGTTTGGGCGGAACCATAGCAACTTGCAGACTCTGCTCTTCATCAGCGAATGTTTGTATTGAAGGCCGAGCAGAGAATATAGCATGGACCTCATCTTCCGAGTCACTGCCAAAGATCAACATGGGAGCGGACGGTCCTGGTTTGTTGTACTGGGGCGGGCCTGGATAAACTATCTCTTCCTCTTCCTCAGTATCACTCCCGAAGACAGGAATGGTGGTGGCAGCTTTGTTTTCCGGCTTGCGACATCTCTCTGTGTCCTCGAAATCTGGAAAAAAAGTATTTTGCATCTTCGTACTTGCGGACTTCGTTCACGGAGAATGGATTCAGCTCTCCTGTTACGGTATACTCGAGACCATCCTTAAAGTATTTCATACACTGATGTTGTGTAGAAGGGATGATGTTGTACTTGTGTAACCAAGGCCGGCCGAGCAAAGCGTTATAGCATGTCTTGGCATCAATGACATGAAATTTAATATCCGTGACAAGTAGCCCGAATCGTAATGTCAATATCACAGACCCGAGAATCCGTAATGACTGGGAGTCAAAACCAGAGATGGTGATTTTATCACGAGCGAGATGCTGGACGCTCATGCAGATTTCCTTCAACACTCGCACGTTGAGAAGATTGACGGAAGACCTATTGTCGACCAGGATTTTGCCAATCTTTATATCGTGGCAGTATCCTGAGACATATAGGGGACGGTTGTGCTCGCACGTCTCAAGGAGGAGGTCTTCGTCGTCGAAGGTGATATCGGCTGTATGTACTTCCTGCAGCTCGTCCTTCATCTTTTCTTTGGCGAGAAAAGCTTGGAATTTCTCTGGTTCTTGTAGCGCCTTGATCAATGAATCTCTCGCTTCTTTGGATAGTAAAAGGGCGTCGAGAATGCTGAGTTGCGAAGGTAACTTTCTCAAGTATGTCAGAACGTTATAGTCCACCTTGTTTTTCTTTGGCGGGTCCTTGACAGTCAGCTCTTTCATGACTTGGTCATCCAGGGCGACATCCTCAGAGACCTTTTCTTTTCCCTTATCTTTTCTATTCGTGGGTCCGAGATTCTTTTCTGGAAGCGTGCGATTGCGCAGCTGAATATTTTCACAGGCCTTCGGTTCTTTCTCTTTCCCCAAGGTGGATTCTTTAAAGAGGGGGCCAAGAGCCATTTCTTCGTCAGAGTCGCTTCCGAAAGTGAGAATTTACGATCCCCCGGTGTTGACCATGCGACAGTTACCGGTATCTCTTTTATGCTCCTCAGTCGCACTTCTTTGCTCCCGCTGGGTTTTGCGTTTCATCCGCTTAAAATGTTGCCGGTGAGCAACATATCCCTGCCACCATCTTTTAAAAGCATTGCACTCTTCGGTGGGGTGCGAAATCTTTCGATGATATGAGCAGTAGCTAGGATGCGTCTCTGCTTCACCGGGAGTGTTTCCTTCAGAGGGTGGTAGCTTCATTCCCATTGATATGGCTTTAGCAAACCTTTTCCTCGTCTTGAACTTGTTTTTATCTGTGACGGATGTTTCTTGATTCGGCGGGAGTGTCTCGACTCTTTCATCTCGTCGCCGGCGTTTGGCACTTTCAAATATGGCCGTCTCGCGCTCCCGATCAGCTTTACTTTTCAAAAGAGCCGTGTTCAGGAATGCTTCGATCATTTCATCTGACAGCCCCAGAAGTTCCGGTTCAGGCTCTGCCCCCAGTTTCTTTGTGCAAGGAGTCTTTTCATTGTCTAGCGATGAATGAGAGATCACATGGCAACTTGCTACATAATCCTCAGATTCGTCCGACGATTCTTCTCCATCGTCTCCATCTTCAAGGGCGTGGCTGAGAAACTCTTGGAGCGTGATTGGAGTCCGCGCCTTCTGGTTATACTCTTCCAGCGCGTCGATTTGTTTCTGCAGGCCCGTGCGCTTGTCGCCAGGCTTTACAGGCTTTTTGGATTTCTTCTTCTTTTTTTGAAGATTTTGGCGGCTGGATGTGAGTGCTTTGGCTATCACTACCAATTTTTAGAGTTGGGCGCGGCTTCAGTATCCCCTCGGTGACCTCAGGTTCCAATGGATTCTTCCATCTGATCGCCGGGCATGTATGGAGATCATTTAGCATCCTTTTGGTTTTGGCCGAGAGAACGACCTCCCATGGAGCTTCTTCAACAAAAGAGCACGTTGCCCCCGGTGTGTCCATCTTTTTAGGAGTATGCGGTTGTGGTGGGCTCACTTTCCACTTCTCAGACAGCGCAAACTTGCCTTGTAGGTACTGATCCACGATCCATCCCTTAAAGACAAAGCAATCTTCGATTGGATGGCTTACCGTTTGGTGGTAAGGGCAATAATTGGGATTATTCACTTCGCTGGGTTGCGATGGTCGCCTTGGATTCGGAAAATTGATGAGCCTGTTCCGCATCGCCAGCTCGAACAGCCTCTTCGTTTTATCCCGTGGGAACGAGTAAGGACGCTTCATTTTCTCATTGTAATAGCGCCGTCTCTCCTCCAGTTGATCCGCTAGCTTTGGGGCACTGGGCTGCTGTTGGGTGTTTGCAACGAAGATCGCCTTCCCTTTACCCTTGTCGTTCCGCAGTTCCGGCTTCGGGAGAGATGGTCTATGACCCATCCGGTCCATCTAGGCCAGCTTGTCGATTAGAGCCTGGAACGTGGTCGGTTTGAAGAACATCATGAACTGTGAAATAGTTGCATGAGGGTCTAGGGTGCCCACGAACATGCCCACCGCTGGTGCTTCTTCGATGCGCTGTTCGCACTTCGACCACAGATTCCGCCATCGGATTGCGTATTGAACTCAAGTTTTGCCCGGCTTCACTCTTGCATTGATCAATGCCGTTATTGGAGTGCGTTCACTAGCACTTGCGAATCGCTGGGTAAACAACAACTCCATTTCCGCAAAAGTCTTGACGGAGTCATTTGGAAGCTCGGAGTACCACTCAAACGCCGTCTCCGATAAGCTGCCGACGAATTGGCGAAGCAAGAGCTTATCGTCGCCGCCGGTGTTGCCACAAAGAGCCCTGAACTGGGCGACATGTTGATGGGGATTGCCTGTCCCCTTGTAGACATGGAATTTCGGGATCGTGTAGCCCGACGGGTATTTTATCTGATCATACCAGCCCGGATATGGTCGCCCTGTTTTGACAACTTTGCCGGCTGCCTCATTTGCCTGGTGAAATCTTATTTGCTGAGCAATATAGTCATCCAGGGAAGCTTTAGAGATTGTTTCCTCTTTGGCTGTTGAAAGAGCCGGAGGTGGATTTGACGTTTCTCCTCTGTCGTCCTCGAGGATAATCGGAGGATCTTCGGCTGGATCATCATGCCCACCATGTCTTGGAACAGAAGAGCCATCTGCTTTATATTGGCTGCTTGTTCCGTAACCTCCTTGTCCTTCTTTTCAAGCATTCTACGAAGGAATTCAGCATCAGTCTCATGTTCGCGACGTTGTTCTGATGACGCCTCCAGGCTTTCTTTTGGCCCGGTGAGTGCAGCCATCGCAGTTAAAATCTCTTGAAGCTTCTGCTGCTGCTGTTCCTGGGCTCTTGTGATGGATCGGGTGAGTGGTCGGTGGCCCGTAGAAGCGCGGCTATCTTCCTTCCCAGATGCCATGTAAATAGTATGGTCGTTATGCCCCCAGACTTAGGGCGTTTGGGTTTAGTGCCTTTGACATTTGTCGCAGGCATGGGGATCTTCTCCGGCCTTCTTTTCTTATGAGCGGTCGAAGTTGAGGGGGCCGTCGCGGTGGGCACCCAGATAGTCGTCGTCTTTTGTGGCTTAACAGGACGGTTTTCTTCCTGTCGGGCCTTCAGCTTCTTCTGTTGGCGGGGGTAGTCTTGATCAACCACTGAGTTCCGGACCTGCCGCCAGACTTTGTAGATCTTGGAGGACAGCCGCTGAGGGGACTGTTCTGGCATTGCTTCCGCAACCTTCTCCAGTGGAGGAGGAGACCTTATCAGTACGGCGGTAGGAGAATTCCTACGCACCTTATTCAGCAGCTCAAAGCTGTTCCTAGTTGGGAGAAAGTTGTTACCGCGATGCGGTAGCATAATTAACTGCAGGGGCTTGCACCTGCAGGGAAGAGCATCCCCACAATCAAAACCCCCTCAAACGAGGGGGAATCTGACGAAGTCTGCTACATCGGCCGCATCCGTTTAAACCTTCGATACATGGTGCCATAAATCAACTTGGCATCTTCGGAGAGGTGGACGGATAGCACCAATTAGCATCTGCCCCGAATTTCAAGCAAGACGGATCCACGCGGTCGCGTCTCCGTCGTTCGGAGGGGAACAGATTTTGGCACGTCCGGTGGGACATTTTCCTCTTTCTACTCCATACTTCGTGTGTCGTGTTCGCGAACCAATCGCGGTTTGCTAATGGTTGCCATTGGGTTTCAATGTACTAAGATTTAGCATTTTGCTTGCTGCAGAAAACAAAGAATCAATGGCGTCCACTTGTGCAAGATGTTCCAACTGCAACTGCAACCTACGCTCCGCCTCACCTGGAGGTGTAGCTTATGGACCTCAAGCAGCGTCCTTGTTCACGATGCCGGTAGAACAAGTCACCCAGGCTACTACTGGATTATTTTTCGGGACCATGCTCCCGCCAACGAGCTTCATCGCTCCCGTGCCCGTACCAGAAGCTCCCAAGAAGTCGGTCTTCGATCGACTTACAGCTAATGCGGCCCCTCTCAACGGGTCGTCCAACACCAGTGCCTCGGTCTTCTTCAGATTAGGCCAAAATTCCTGCGGACCCACAATGAAGCTTGCAGTCCCAGAGAAGGTCATTCCGAAGAAAGTAACCAACCCTGCTCCCGAAGTTGTCAAGGCGGCTTCTCCTGCCAAGGGGTTGGTCTTTTCAAGACTGACTGTCCCAACTCCCACTCCCGCTCCTGCTACTCAAAGGACACCAGTCTTTAATAGTCTGACACCGGCAACAGCCCCTCACCTGAATAAGGGGCAAGACAAGGCCATCCCCGTCACCGAGTCAACTCCATCAGCTCGGCATGCTCGACGTCGCCACTGGCGCCGAGTGAGGAAGGCCGGAGGCAACTCCCCTTCTGGGCTAACTCCACCAGCCCCAACGGCGGAAATTAATGCTGTTGTTCTTCTCCATATGGTCACTTCGTGTCGTGGGTGTTTGTCTTGTGTTCGGTTGCCCGTGGATTGTATACGGAGACTAAGTTATGTCATCGTCCGTATGGCGTGGACTAGTCCAAATCCGTATCTTTCTTAGATTTGGGTTTGGGTGTGTGTGTTTAAGGATACATTAGCCTTATTTGGGGCTAAGATTAACTTAAACGTTTGTTAAGGACACATTAGTCTAATTTTAGACTAAGATCGACTTAACGGGATCGTTTAGATCCGACAAGAGAGAAATTAGGCTCTATTGTTTAGTTTAATGACATTACGGTCGGTAATTAGTTTAAGGACATTACGGTCCATTGTTAGTTTTAAGACATCGCGGTCAAGGTTAAGGACCTCATAGTCCGTGAGCTTAAGGACCTCACAGTCCGGTGTTAGTTTTAAGACATCACGTCGAGGTTAACGACGTCATAGTCTATGAGTTTAAGGACCCCATAATCCGGTATTAGTTTTAAGACATCATGGTCGAGGTTAAGGACGTCATAGTCTATGAGTTTAAGGACCCCACAGTCCGTAGCAATGTGTGGTCGTCGGGACCCGTCACCTCTCTGACGACGTTGAAGGATTACAACGACGGATGTCAGAGGAGTAAAGAGATGTACCCTCGAACCGGGTGTAAATTGATTGGAAGAGCAGTTGTGCTCAGTTCAATTTATATTGAGGACTTATGGCCAGAATTTGGCTAAGTCCAGTTAAAAAAAATGTTTAACATTTTTATGTTCTGCCTATTAGGCCTTTGCTTGGGCTCTATCCTTTTAATAATGCACATCATTGGGCTCTATAATTAAATGCATAGCATTTATCAGGGGCAAAATAGTGGTCTGATAGTGCTCCACGTGGCTTGTCAGGCGCTTTGCGCTAATTAAAGAGTGCAATGCGCTAGCGCATGTGAAGGTGACACGTGTCACGCTCTGCGTTAAGCATAAGTCTGTTAGCGCACTGCGCTTTCTGAGTGCGCTGCGCCAGTGAATGACACGTGGCGCATTCTGGCGCAGTGTGCCAGTCCAAGAGCGCAGTGCGCTATTTTTAGAAGCGCAAAGCGCAAACCGTTCTGTGGTTGACACGTGGCGCATTCTGGCGCAGTGCGCCAGTCCAACAAGCGCAAAGGCACATTTCAAGAGTGCAAGGCACTGTCCAATAGCGCAGAGCGCATTTTGATCAAATTCAGATCAAAGAACAAGTTTTTTTGTTCTTCAAGGGAGACATTGCTTTAAGATCCAGGAACTGAGTTTCTTGTTCTCATCAAAAGGCTGCGCCTTTATAGATCAAAAGATCTATGAATGGAGTAAATTACTTCTTTAAATCTTTTATGATTAGGTCTTTCTTTGATCTTTTTTCCTTTTTATTGAAGATCTTGATCTTGTTCTTAGATCTTTGATCTTTTTAGAAGATAATTCTTCTTTTTTAATGAGATGATTTCATCTCTGTTCTTCAAGAATATGATTCTTTACCTTTAAAGATGAAGAAGATGATCTTCTTTCTTCAAAGGCTTGCCTTTTTTTTCTTTTTGAGTCTTTTCTCAAAGTTTGCATAGGGTTCTCTCTATTTGAGACTTGAAGTCTTGGGGCCTTTATATAGGGCCAATTGATTTGTTAAGTTAGTTACAGTGATCTTTCTCTGATTGATCTGGGGGCATTTCCCCACCGTTGGATCTTTGATCCTAAGGCCTCTGTTTTACAGAAGATAATCTTCTTATTTTAATAAGATTGGAAAGATCTTTCTAGAACAGAATTTTAATTCTGATTAATTGATAATTTATTATTTAAATTCCAGTGCTGGCGCAATTGGCGCTAGCGCGTCTGCGTTTGACACGTGGCGCGCAGCGCAACTGCGCTAGCGTGCCTGTGTTTGACACGTGGCACGCAGCGCAACTGCGCTAGCGCGCCTGTGTTTGACACGTGGCATGCAGCACAACTGTGCTAGCGTGCCTGTGTTTGACACGTGGCGCGCAGCGCAGAGCGCAGCGCAACTGCATTCGACACGTGGCGCGCAACGCAGAGCGCAAGGAATCTGAAGCGTTACTTCAATTTTAAAATTTGAATTTTAAAACAGAGCTTTGCTCTGATTTGGGGTGCGCTGCCTAGGGCGCAGCGCTCCTGGCGCTGGCGTGTCTGCTTTTGACACGTGGCACGCAGCGCGCAGCGCAAGAGATCTGAAGCATTGCTTCAATTTTTAAATTTTGAAATTCAAACAGAGCTTTGCTCTGATTGGGGGAATCATACATGTTAAGATAAAGAGTGACCAGATAGCATACTATCATGTCGAGCAAGAAAGTCCTCCTTATATATGTCCAAGCATCCACTACAATATATAACGTATGTATAGTAATGGCCTCTAGGGCATAAATATAACTAACAAGTCCGGCCAGCAAGGCCTCGTATTCCGCCGCGTTATTTGAGGCTTTGAACACGAGCTTCAGAGAATACTCCATTTCGGCCTCGTTCGGGCCCCAAATGATGAGGCCGGCACCACAGCCTTCCTTGGTCGAGGACCCGTCGACGTAGAGGATCCAATCAGGGACGGAGTCGGGCTTCTCATCGACTGAGGGTTGAGCTGCGGGGGCCGGCGTGGACTCCGGCTCTTTGCTGGGGATGGTGCACTCGATAATAGAATCGACCAGGGCTTATGCTTTGATAGCCTATCTCAGACGGTATTTTATGCCGAACTGGGACAACTCCCACCTCCATTTCTCCAAGCGGCCAGAGGACTCGGGGGAGGCAAGGATAGCCCCCAAAGGCCGCTCGGTAAGAACGAGGATAATGTGCGCCTAGAAATAGTGCCGTAGGTTCCTTGAGGCCACGATGAGTGCTAAGACGATCTTCTCTATGGCTGGGTACCTCATTTCTGCGTCCTTGAAGACGCGGCTCACATAGTATACCGGCTTCTAGACCCCTTGACCTCTCGGACAAGCACCGAGCCTGCAGCTTGGCCGGATACCGCCAGATATAGTGATGGCTCGTCCCCTTCAACTGGCCGGGTGAGCAGCAGGGGTGTCGCAATGTGCCTCTTTAATTGCTCAAAGGCGATCTGGTACTCCTCCGACCACTCGAATCTTGGTATCTTCCTTAGAGGTTTGAAGAAAGGGAGGCACTTCTTCCCAGACCTCGACATGAAACGACTCAGAGCGGCTACCCGCCCTGTCAGCCGCATGATTTCTACGTTAGTCTTGCGCACGGCCATGTTGAGGATGGCATTGATTTTCTATGGGTTAGCTTCGATCCCACGATGAGTGACTATGAAACCGAGGAACTTTCCACCGGTGACCCCGAATGCGCACTTGGCGGGGTTCAATTTCATCTTGTATTTGCGGAGGACGTCGAAGGCCTCGCCCAGATCCTTGGCGCGTTCGTCTGATGAGATCGATTTGACGGGCATGTCGTCGACGGAAACTTCCATGTTCCTGCCGATCTGCGGCTTGAACATGCGATTGACCAAGCGTTGGTACGTAGCTCCGGCGTTTTTGAGGCCGAAAGGCATCACCTTGTAGCAGTATACCCACCGGTCCGTTGTGAATGCGGTGAGCTCCTCGTCTGCCGGATTCATACGGATCTGGTTGTAGCCGGAGCTAGCATCCATGAAACTAAGTAGTTCGTGGCCTGCTGAGCTGTCGACGAGCTGGTCTATCCGAGGGAGGGGATAGTTGTCTTTCGGGCAGGCCTTGTTGAGGTCGGTGAAGTCGACGCACTTGCGCCACTTCCCGTTTGACTTTTTGACCATGACTACGTTCGCCAATCATTCTGAGTATGGCACATTCCGAATGAAGTTGGCGGCGAGGAGCCTGTCTACCTTGTCCTCGATCGCCTTTTGCTTGATCGGGGCGAAACTTCGTTTTTTCTGCCTGACGGGTCGGACCGTAAGGTCTACCCCGATCTTGATTTTGGGGTCGATCCCAGGCATGTCGGCAGGCGCCCAGGCGAACACGTCAGAGTTATTTCTGAGGAAATGAACCAGGTCGTCTCGCTGAGTCCCCATCAAAAGCGACCCGATCTGAACGGTTCGTTCGTCGTCCCCTTCCACTAGGGGGATCTCTGTTAGTGGCTCTACCGGGGTCCATCGGACCTCTTTTTTCTCGTCTCGAGTGTCCAGAGAACCCTTGATGTCACCTTCGCCCTCAACATCACTGTTTGGCCGCTCAGATGTAGATGTTGCGATGAAACAAACCTTTGTTGTTCGTTGGTCCCCGTAGGCCTGACCTATCCCGTCTTGGTCGAGCGGGAATTTCATCGCTAAGTGGTAGGTTGATATCTGAGCCCGGAGGGAGTTCAGTGTCGGGTGACCGAGGAGGACGTTGTAGGCCGATGGGATTCTCACGATGATGAATTCCACAGGCATGGTGCGCGTACGACCGGCCTCCCCGATATTAAATTAGAGAGTGATTACCCCTTCCGCCGGGATGGAGTGGTTAGTGAACCCTGACAGGACGTGGGTGGTCGGCCTTAGGTCTGACGGGGTGAGTCCCATACGCAGGAAGCGGTCATAGAAGAGAATGTCTGCCGAGCTTCCAGAGTCGATCAGTATCCTCTGCACCTCGTAGCGGTGGACCCGAGCTGTGATCACCAGCGGGTCGTTATGAGGCAGGGATATACCATGGAAGTCCTCGTCAGTAAAAACGATCGGCTCGGCTGCTTTGGCCTTCTTCCTATGGTGGCCGACAGGTCCCTCGATCGGGGGAGGGATGCCGTGTCTCGTCGGTCCTCGTCATACCCCCGCTGACATGACCATGATTTAGCCGATTGTCAATTCGCTGGGAGGGGGACGTTGCTCTTGCTCACGGTCGGCTTGCCGCTTGTCTCGCAAGTACGCTGCCAGGTGCCCCGAGCGGATTAGCTCCTCGATATAGTCTCGGAGCTGTTTGCAGTTCTCAATAGAGTGGCCCTGTGACCTGTGGAAGCCGCAGTAGAGGCCCCGGGTGCGCTTTGCTGCCTTGTTGAAGACTGGGGGGGGTTTGAAGAACCTCTCGCCCTTAGCCTCCTCCAGCAGTACTGTCTGGGAGACGTTGAGCGGGGTGTACTCCTGAAACTTCGGGAGTAGGGCTTTGGCCGCTCAATCTTCTTTTTCTCTTTCTGGGCCCTTTTCTTCTGATCAGCTTGTTCTGTCCGGGGCAGGTTGGTGTTCACATCGGATTCATGCTGGATCTCGCGTTCGGTCCAGGCCTTTACCTCGGCCATGGTCTTAGGTTGCGTTAATGCAAAGGAGCGTAACCACTCCTTGTGCCTAAGACCCGACCTAAGTGCCATAATGACCGTTTCGTCCCGGTGTTCCGGGACCTCAAAGAGGGTGTTGTAGAAGGGGGTGACGTATCCTTTAAAGGATTCTTTGTCCCCGCTCTTTATGGTGAAGAGATGGTCGACGGTCCGCTTCTGCTGTCTGTTCCCGACGAAGTGGCCGAGGAATTGGGTGGCCAGCTCATCGAAGGTAGAGATTGAGCGTGACGTGAGTCCTCGGAACCAGTCTCGTCCGGAGCGGATGAGAGTGGCGGGGAAAGTGCGGCATTGAGCGGCGTCGGAGCAGTCCTGGAAACTCATCCCGGCTGTGAACGCGTCCAAATGGTCCTTCGGATCGGACTTCCTGTCGAAGAGTAAGATTTTCGGGGGCTTGTTCCGGGAAGAGACATAGACAGCGAGTAGCGCTTTGGTGAAGGGCTTTGTGGGCGAGTCGGCGGCATATTTAGCCCCGTCGCTTGAATGACGATTTTCCCGATGCATGCCTTCAATCTTCTTTTCGAGGGCGTTGAGTCGGCCGTGGTATCCCGATGATTCGGTACATTTTGATTTTTGGCCTATGCTGCCGGAGACCTCTGCCTGGCCGCGTTCCCGGTTCCGTTCGATGAGGCTTTTCAGTTCCCCTGGCGAGGTCGGCTTCGAGCTGCTGTGGCAAGTCCCGTGCGCGTGACCCCATCGAGGGAGGGGTGCCGGTCATGCCTGGGCACAGGCGAGTTGATCGACACCTCCTCGGGAGGGATAGGGGTGCGATGGGGCTCGGGGGCAAGGCGCTCTGGCGTAAGACCTTGGAGTTAAGCCGTGCGGCGCCCATCGGGTCATTGAATATGTCGGTCCGGGAGACCTGCGGCTGCCGGAGACAGCGAGGCGGTGATCGGTCGTGCCAACACGGGCAGAGTCTTCTTTGCCTCTGTAGGGGTCCCGGTCCCGAGGTGGGGGAGCGGAGACCTGAGGACTTTGCTCGACCATTTGGACACGGACCAGTGCATCCACGACGGACACGAGTCGATCTATCCGAGCGATAGGGCGTGAATGATTTTCGGGGGAGGAGGGGATTCTCCCTTGTTTCCACTGCGGGGAGGCCGACGGCTGGTGCTTGGATCGTCGCGGTGATCGCTCGCTATGAAGTCGAAATCGGAAGATGAACTTTCGTTGAGTGGAACTAGTTTCCCACAGATGGCGCTAGCTGATGGAGCTCTGGATCTTCTTCAGATGTTATCTTCCGTTGGTCTGATGCGAGCGCTGGTGGACGACTGTGATTGGATTTGGAGGGTTGCCTCCTGGAGCGTGTGGATCTCAATGGGTTTGAGGTGGATGAGGCCGAGCTACCTGCAAAGAAGACCCGGGGTGGTTGTGCCACCGAGGAGCCTCCGACGATCAAGTTAGACGGGGTATTTTGGCAGAGTAACGGCTTATTGGAGTAAAATTGGCTTACCTAAGTCATCTGAGAGAGGGATTTATATAGCGGCAGCCGTGGGCAGGCGGGCGCGAGATTCTCGCCGACCATTACACCCCCGGCGTCACGCCCACGTGATAGGCGGGATCCCCCATTAATGACGAGGCAGGCTCGTTAATGGGGGATCGTGATGGCGTGGAACGCGGGATCATGGACGGTGGATATCTCGTGCCTGGTGACATTCACGGAGCCGTGGCGGAGGCACCTGTGATCGGTACTGGGGGTCGGTCGGTGAGACCGAGAAAGATGAGCTCGGCGGGAGGCTCGGGAACGAGCGGGGGGCCGAGGCATCTTGGTTCTGTGATAGCTCGGAGGCGAGCTGAGAGGTGGTCTGAAAGGCCATCGAAGGTCGGGAACATCCTTAGGCCGGAGGCCCGGGGTGTGATTCCAACGCAACGTTCTTGATCTTTCTTGTAAGCTCTGAGACACGTCATCTGCCACATGTCATTATCTGGAGAGTCACCGATATCGAGCATCATCACTTTCCTTGCTCACTTCATCGCGACACTGTCTCTCAAGAAAAGAACGGCACTCTCTCTTGGGTTCTTTAAGGATATCAGATCTTTGTGTATCCTCAATGCCTTGTATATATACATCTTTCCTTTTACTGCCTCTTCGATTGAACTCCCATTTTTAGGATTGTTAATGAAAGCGTCATGGCATTATTCTCGAAGAACGACATGGGAGTTTCATAATCTGTAGCCATCTTCTAATTAGATAAATGCATGTGTGTCTTCATGATGTAAACGGTGTGCTATCACACAATATATCTATAACTATATAACTGTAACTGAAATTTTGAATCAAAGATTAAATCAGAATCTAAAGTTTTTGATAAGAATAGAAGAACAATATGGACTCAGTTTAATTATTTTAGAATTATATATCCTCAATCATTCAATAAAATGGTAATCAGATTCATTTTGGTGAATTCACAAATCTCATAAAAATACATGATATGGAAGCTCAAGCCGTGTTTATGACTCATACATATTAAATGCTTTTGATCAGTACAAATAGTCTTAACTTCATTATATATATGGAAAGCAAAATAAACAAAAATGTGTTCTGCTAATATTTAATTGTATTATTTCAGCAATAAAATTTGCAATTATTCTGGAAAATATTATTGGGCAAAGCTAGCTAGAGTGTTGAGGTATTAGAGATAACCAAATTTATAACATATAAAATAATTAATATGTTGTACCAAATGTAGGGAGTAGATCTAATAAACAATGCCAATGACATACTAATGTCGATTAATGATGCAATAATCTCATTGTATATGAAAATCGCTCATTATATTTCTCTACCTTAAATTGGTTTTGATGAGCTAGACACTCCAGTTGCTAAGGGGAAAAAGAAGCCGCTGTGGAACCAAAAGAGAAATTGTGTTATTATGTTTCATAACTTGACACTCAAGCTTTGATAGTTTAAATCCCTAAGCTACATTATATTGCGTGATCAAATGAATAAAAATTTAAAACAAACTCAGTGACAATGTTGACATATCAAATGTTTTCACAGTAATATCCGAAGTAAATTTCCCTTCATTGTCTTACTAACATAGCAGGAGACCCTGAACAAACATCATGAATACAACACAGGTCGAGGGCTTCTGAGCTCGGGAATTAGGAAAGTTTGAAAGGGAAGGGATTGCAGATAGGTGACTCATGGATCATACCATCTGATGTTAAAGCTTCTATATAATCAAGCATGCCAACTACTACGGTAACCAGATAGGTAGACATGATCTGTAACGAGCACTATTTTTATAATACTGTTTTTATGCAGTTATTTTTATACTTAGTGGTATTCTATGAAAATCCTCCTTTCCGTCCTCTTATTGAAACTTATAACTTTAAAAGAGTATTCTTATATCAAGAATCTTTGTGTTAAGTGGTTTCAACGCAAAAGTTCTAACGTTAAAGTCGCATGTTAAAACCTGATTAAATTATTTTAATTTAATTTTAAATCCCCAAGTTTTAAAATAATATCATATTTTTATTAATCAAATATTTATCAAGAAGAGAAAAGATTTTCTTTTAATTAAAAATAAAATTTATTTGTTTAGTTTAATTTATTTGTTTGTTATTCGGATATATTTGTTTTGACTGTTTCTTTATTATTGTTTTGATTTTGGAGAATTGATAGGATTTAATAAATCTTAACCCCTTTACCTTCTTCTTTTCTGCTGTAACTCAAAAGAAAAAAAAACACAGCGACTCTTAAAAAAAGTTTCTTCTTCTTTGCCTTCTGTCATCTCCGATCTGAAACCCGACGACGAGATAATCAAACGAAAGGAGACAAAAACTCACTCTCATCTCGATCTAATCGAGGCATGTTTCGCATGTCAACGAACGATCTTAGATCGTCCCTTTATTGTAAGTCCCTCCTCTTTCCTTTCTCTCTCTCTCTTATTGCAGACTTTTCATAAACCTTTCGTTGTGATCATAAATTATTACTCTAATTTCATCATCTATTTTCTTTTATCATTATAGTTTATATATTTCGTTTATTATAAACATACTTGCTTACAAATAACTCTATCCACTATAATAAAATTATGTTAATATATTTAGTTTATTATAAACATAATTGCTTATAAATAACTTTATTATATTAACATAATTTATTATAGTGGATAAATTAAGTTATTTGTAAGCAATTATGTTTATAATAAACTAAATATATTAACATAATTTTATTATAAACATAATTGCTTACAGATAACTTTATCCACTATAATAAAATTATGTTAACTGTTAATTTACTATACTATGCAATTATTTATTTATAAATAACTATTACATAATAATTGTCATATTGTTGTACTCTTCTTTATTAACAATATTTATGTGATTAAACCAAACACTAGCCATAAACATACTGCTTATTTATTGCCCTACTATTATATACTCTCTATTATATTTGTGATGATTTTATCGACTGTTGTATTTAATTCTCATATATGTATATATCTCACTTTGTTATACAATATGATTTTAAATTTTATATATTCTATGTTTCAATATTGACTCTAATATATTGCTAATTTATTCTAATATACAGCATTCACTTACATACTATGAGATTGTATATTATATATATTTTATCCTGTGATTACAAATCAAATATCTATATAAATACATCTATGTAATAAATTGCACCTTGTGCCGCTAATACTTATTCATCTCATTGTTAGCTACTTGCATGCAATAAAAAATACTGTATTGTTATTTATAGATCCTATATTTTACTCACTGTTTTCATAAATCTGAAAACTGTTTTTATCGGCCACTTTCGGAGACCCGTAACCCTGTTTTCCAAGATCCGTTTTGAGCAATATCAAGTATTTTGGACAACTAAATCGAAAGATATAGATTTTTATAGTTTTAATATTTTCCTGAAAATCGACACCACTTATAAAATTCCGCCTTTTAAAATTATGTGACAAATCTGGATAGAATCTGTCCTGATTCGCGCACTGTTTTTAAATATGACATAGCTCGAGTTCTCGACGTCGGTTTGTGACAAACCTTAGATGTATGGATGCCTAATTGGATGCCATATAACTTTCCTATATATTTGGTGACTCAGAAACGTATAAAACGACCCGATATATGCCCTACAAGACACCCCAGAATTGTTGTCCTGAAATTATAATTTTTGTTTTAAATTCTGATATTAATTTGACCATAACTAGAGCTTCAGAAATCCAAATCGCGCGAAAGCTAGTTGTTTGGATAAGTAGACCGAAAGACCTACAAATTTCTAATAATTTTCTAAACCTAAAAACCGATGGAAAATAATGCAAACTGTGTTTTAAAAATAGGTGTCGAGACTGGACAGATTTGGATCTTTTCTACACAACGATATGAAAACGTGTATATCTCCTACACCATTAGTTGTAATGAGGCAAGACTTGAACCCACGTTTTCATAACACCTAGGGCTATATTTCTGGTTTATTTTCTGATTTAAATTGATTTAAATAATTAGTAGTTCACAACACTTCTTTACAATATTGTTTTCTGGCCATTACATATAGTTTAACATACGTGAGGGACATTGGGTTAGTTTGAATTATAAGTTCGATCAACGGAATTTCAGGAGTCTTGTACTAATACATGAATCCTCGGGCCCTTGGGTCTGAGAATACTCCTGAGACATTGGGGTAGTTTGAATTGTAAGTTCGATCAACGGAATCACAGGAGTTCCGTACTAATATATGAATGGGCCCGTGTTTTCTTGTCCCTAAATAACAGCTTTGGGTTTGTGAATACTCCTGCGGTGGTTTGTGCTCACATTCGAACTGGCGTTAGATTATACTATCTTGGCCTGAGCTCCTCATGAGTCCCATTACTAACTCATGAACGGGCTCGTATTTCCTTGCATCTGGATGATAGCTTTGGGTCTGTGAATACTCCTGCGGTGGTTGACGCTCACACTCGAGCTGGCGTTAGATTATACTATCTTAACCTGTACCTGACATGAACCACTTGAATACTCGTGAATCTCGTGAACATGACATGTATAATAGATAATATATATATATATATATATATATATATATATATATATATATATATATATATATATATATATATAGAATCTCGTGTTGTTGTTCCGTGGAAATTATGAAACATCCTAATTACATAATAAAACTTCAACAAATCGAGCTTATACTTATAACTAATAGCACCGGAATATCGAATATTGTGATACTCTACTTACCTTACACTGATTAACACATGTTATTTATTTGATATGCATACTACCGTTTACTGTTCACACTTATTCTCATGTCTAGTAATATGTATACCATATTTCGTTTCAAATACTGTCTTTTTATCAAATGGGGACTTACCGAACTTTAGTTCGCTAACAGCATTCATGTTTTCTTTTCTTAGAAATGTCGTCAGATGACCGTGGGGCAAGCAACGGGGCTGGGTACGAGACAGAACCGACTGATGAGGTCTTCAACTATCCATCTTCGCAAACCTATCACTTATCTTGCAGTATGCTTTTTGTTCAAGGCTATTTTTTTAATTCCTAATTTAGTTATTATTTTTTGGACCCTAATAAATGTTTTTGAATATTGTTATTATTTTTAAATTCTTGTACTTAATATCTTTCTGCTATCTAGTTACGCTTAGCATATTCATAAAGAGAAGGGATGCTTCTCGGTGTGAATATGTTGCGGGCCTCGTCCGCTTTTGCTCTCGCTCTCGGTCTTTTGGGAAACGGGACGTGACATAATCAGAGATTTATTAAATCTCTCCGTTAGTACTATGGCCTCTATAGTTATACGTGCATGGTTGGCTTCTACACTTCCACTAGCACAATAAAGTTTTCAGTTTGCTTTACATTTCTAATACTTAAATAAGATTAAAAAAAAGGAATCATAAAAATAGGTTCAATTTGAATTTCTCTATAATTTAAATTTTGATATATAGTTTTAAATAAATAAAGACAATGTTTTAGATTTTAGACCGATAGCAATTTTCTCTTTAAAGAAATATACAATATGCATTACCTTAACCAAACAAGGTTTGTCTAATTTATATATAAGGTTGAGATGTGTTAGTATAAAACATATTACTATTAAGGATGCCAACTGATAGAGAAGAAGGAATAAGTGTTGCTATTCCCTATCATGTTGTGAATACACATATATGCATAACTATTGAAAATTAGAATTACTAATTTTAATTCATAAAATTTAGATAGCAAAATGTCACGACCCAGAAATGGCACACAACCGACACTTAAATCATGTGACGACATTTGGACGTCGACGCAACCCAAGTAAACCAAATCCCAGAATCTAAACCATTTGTAAAAGAAATAATAGAGGTGAAGTTTTAGAAAAGATTTGAAAAAATTAAGTAAAGCTTGTTTAAAAACATTTGTCGTTTGAAAATCCGGCAGCACCTCCTTTATAAATTTTGAATAAATTCATATACAATGATAAATATAAAAGTATCTCCATACAGGAGCTAGCTCGACACTCGCACGGTGGAGATACAATCCATGCAGTTAATATACAACGTCCAAGATGAAGAACCACACAAGCAATATAAAAATTTTCATAATTAAAATCTTATAGTCGACTCCACCCAAGTTCGACCCAAAAGAATAACATCTAAGCTCGACTTGATCCAAGTATAATGAATATATGATTGGTAGATGGAGTTATAACGAGATACAAAGAAGCACAAACCAAAAGAGGTGGTTACAATACAACTTGTAACCCACCAAGTAAAAGCGATCATGCCCCAAATAGGAAGTGTGTCAGCGAAGCCACTGCTGATCCAAACGGTCGGTCCTGCAAGAAACTATGACACAACGGAGGTGAGTTGCCAACTCATGAATAGAAAGACATCACAAGATAGAAATCGCATGAATAGACGAACTACCTACTAGTCATAAGTCTAACACTAACATGATATGTGATAACATAAGTGTAGCATAAATAAATGTAAGCACATCATAACAGATCACGCACAATGGAAATATATCATCCATAAAATCATCATCATCAAATCTGTGTCAATCGTCGACACTCGAAATCCCAAAATACATAAGGCGCTATCTCTAGGATCAACTCTCCTTTCACTCTTATCATAGAATCCCGGCCATATCCTCCGTACTCAAAACTATCATAGAACCCTACCCATATCCGCCGTGTTCAAAACTACCATAGAAAACTCATTTCAAGAGAAAACCGCAATTTGCAAATATAAACAAGTTTTGTAAAATAGTATCCCACGGTTTCTCAAATTCGATGGAAAACATAAAATTCATAAAAATGGCGCCTAATCAAATTTACAACAACAGAAGCTAAAATATAAGCATGTACGGTGCAATGGTTTCAACATAACGACGTTTCTTCTCGATGGCTACACCTATAGTCTAGAAATCAATAAACGACGTTCCTTCTCGTTCCAACCAGAAGCAGATACGACGTCGGAAAAACAGAGCTATTGCAAAATCTCTAGTTCCAAATCTCAACGGTTCACAGACAACCCAGAGACTACTTCGGAGCCACGATAAAGTCCCCTAGTTCCAAATCTCAACGGTTTACAGACAACCTAGAGACTACCTCGGAACCATGGAAAAGTCCCTAGTTCCAAGTCTCGACAGCTACATCTACAGCCTAGAGATCAACAACAACGTTATTCCTCCCTCCAGCAGGATACAGATGCGACATCAACAAACGAAGCCATGACAAAGTCCCCTAGTTCCAAATCTCGACGGTTCACAGACAACCCAGAGACAACCTCGACATTCATTACAATATTGCAGACACGATGTCAACAAATGAAGTAAAGGAAGATCTCTAGCTTCAGGGTCTTGACGGCAACTCAAATGAGACCTGAAAGACTATCGAAAACCATCCCACTCCAGCACGGAGTGGTCATGACTCATCGGGGCTCCCAAACTGAGCCTAACCTCAAGTAAAAAGCGACATGGAATATCCTTAACGCTTGCTCTTTCGACGGTAATATTACCTGGAAGATTACTTGAAAACGTCTTGTCCAGCCCCCGAAGGGATCAGAGACAAGACAGTCGCGGGGCTACCCGAAAAGCAAGATTGCACATCGGGGAATATATCGGCCAACGCAACGGTGCGACGGGTAAAAAACCTCAGTACCACAGACCCTAACGGACTTCTATTAGCAGGAGTTAACTGTGACGTTAGGACACCCTTGCGAGAACTTCTCGATTCGTCTCGACTCATGAGGAAATTAGTGTCCTTGCGAGAACTGCTCGATTCGTCTCGACTCGTAGGGAAAAGCCTTAGGCAATAGGGATAAGGACATGTTTCCTAAGCACTGGGGCCCTGCAAGTCGGTCCAAGATAGACTATTGCGTACTATTCACGGGCCACACTCTCCAAAGTCGAATATCGACAAGGAGGGAAACAACCATTTATGAGTCCTCTCGACTTATAAGGGGAAAAATTCTCTTGTGAGATCTTTACGACTCTCAAGAGAAAACACACACTTAGGAGTCCTCACGACTCCTAAGGAGAAATACACCTACAGGATTCTCTCGACTCGTAGGGAGAAAAGTCTTTATGAGACCCTCACGGCTCATAAAATTTGAAAAGTCTTAGGCGGTAGATCTAAACATGTTTCCTAAGCCATCGCTGCCCTGCAAGGAGATCAAGATAGACTATCTACAAGACGCATTTGCTAAAAGGGACATGCCGGTATGAAATAAAATATGTCTTTTATTCATAAATCAAAATGAATACAAGATACTCTCATTCAGGAATAAATACAAAAAAAGGAGAATATACAAAAAATCTTTAAGCCGGCAAATGGTGAAATAAGTTCGTCAGTTCGTCATTCTTCCGCTGGGCCTCGACTTCAAGCTTTGTTATTGCCACAAGACGGGTCTCCGCCTGAGACTGTTGAGTCTGATACGAAGCAAATCGGCTCTCAAGCTCCTTTTCAGCGACTTTATGAGCTTCAACCATCTCGCGGGTAAAGATAATGGCTTTATCAAGAACTACCACCTCTGTGATAGCTTTTTGAAACACCTGCCATATTTCGTACGCACGGGTGGTCTTAGTAGTGAGTTGAGCTTGGAGTTCCCCCAAAGCATTTGAAGCTAGCCCCCTCTCCGAAAATTTCCGGTTGAGGCTCTTCTCGCAAGACTGTAGATTAGCGGCGCATCGCTCAATCCTCCCCCGCAGGCTCACCTTTGCAGTTAGGAGCTCGAAAGGAAGGCGTATGCACTCAAGATTATGTAATCAAGTCTCCACTCGGCGACAATACTCAACCCAAACATGTACCAATGTTTCGTCATGATAAGTGGCAAGGAAGGGCAAAGAAGTATTAGCTCGGTAGCAAATTCTTCAGCCGTAACAGAACTACCAGCACGAAGATCTTCAATATGGGCCGACAAGGAGTGAATGCTTTGTCTCGCCATCTTTTCAGACGCACGTCGAGCATATGGGCCCGGTGGCATAGAGATTCGGGATTCTAACCGAACCAGAGCTGGTTATGAATAGTCAGCGAGACTGGCAAACATGGAATAAACAAAACAATACCAAGGGTAAAGTTTTACTTACCCATAGTCATGCAAAGGGGGTTTGAAAGATCCCCATGCCTATCAAGGATCTCCATTTCGTCATCAGCTTCCAGAACCGCAGAGGGCATGTTAGTATCGTTGTAAAATAGTGATAATAAAGCAAATGGGTCAAAGAGCACCGACCTTGCCCGAAAGAAAGGACGATGCTTTGCGGGGATATCGCCGTAGGGCAGCCATATCAAGTAAACGCTAGAAGAACTTCCTGGGAGATAAGTTCACTATAGAAGCCGCCAATTCCCGCAATTCTGAAAGAAAGAAGAGTTCAGATAACGAGGGGGTCATTAAAATAAAATGTAAGAGATTACCTTCGACGCTCCGCTCGTCTTGAACTGGAGGTATTAGGCACATCACCGGGGACATTTGCTGGTGCAGCAGCTTCCAGTTGCGGAGCAACACCGCCACTTAAGGTTCTAAAGAGGGAACAGTGGCCTTCGCAGTCCTTCCTACAATTTTCAAGATGCCACCAGAAAAATCCATTGGGTCTATGACCGACAAGGCCGCCTCTATGGAAAGTATAAACGCCGAAGAGACAGAGGTCGTCACCGGAAGCTCCAAAATAAAACTAACAGCTTCGGCAATCTCTTCTACACCTTTCGGTGCATCACTAGAGACATCCATAGGGTCCGTGGCCAATGGGGTCACCTCCGCTCGAGGAATGGACACCGAAGGAACAAGAGCAACCACCGGAGGCTCCACAACAGGAACGGCGGCCGTAGTAATCCTTTCTGCACCTGTCGATGCGTCATGGGAGACATCTATAGAATCTGCGTTCATGGCACGACCTGGGCTCAGATCCTCTTTCGTTGCTGAAGTCCCTGCAAAGTTTTCGCAAAGATAAGGAGATATAAAAAGCGATATAAATTATTTGCCAAAAGAAAAATACGGAAAGAACACATACCGATGCGCTAGGATGCTTCTAGTATGGCTTTTTCAAGCCGTCGTTCCTTTCTGAGGAAATGTGCTCGCCGGGCTTCAAATGCAGATTCATGCCCACCGGTCTTCAGTGCCAGCTCATCTTCAGAAGCAGCTGACATGGGCTGCTTAAAGGCTCTTTCATCTTTCCTTCGCAGAGGACCCGTATGTACTCTCCGTAGTGAAGGGGGATCTTCGTAGAAGATAACCGGGGGTAGGGCTTTTTCGGGATGCGCATATTTTCGGTCTCAACCTGCGAACGCCTTAAAGCTTCAGCTAATTAAGAGGCTTCCTCAGCGGACGAGCCAGGGTAAATGAGACCATCATCCGGCTCTTCCATGGAGATGGGTTTGTCTTGAACAATAGGCTCAGATTCCAGCAAGAGGTCAAGCAGGCCAGCAACTGTTTTCTTCCTCCTTTTCGAGCTAGAGCTAACACTGGAAGAGGACCGCTTCCTTCCCCTTGGCGCTTTGGCGCGACGTTGGCCAACCTCGCTTCTGGTATCCCCTTTTGGCGATACCACCGCGGATGACACCGCCACTGATGGTACTGTCACAAGCGCTTCATCGGTTGCCTTTGCTTGAGCTCTAGTGCGCACCGGCATCCTAGCAGTGCGAGGAGCCAATTCTGTTTCTGCGGCTCTCGGGATAAGAACCACGCCGCTATCCCTCAATGGATGGCGAACCACTGTCCGCGGCCGCAACGGAATACCAGTGGCTTGGGCCGGAGCGGACGATCGACACTCAAAGAGTACCTAACTCTCCTCAACGATGGTGGGACCGACTCGATGACGATACCAACACGTGAAAGACCCCACACACCTTGGAATATAGTCGGCCTCGGGAATCACGAAACGGGAGTCGGTGTTCAACCATATAAAGTGATGGGTGACGTCATGCGTGACCTCCAGAGACGGAGTAGGTTCAACCAAGAATGCATCGAAGGGGACACCCTGATTATAGCCCAACTGCTGGACGAAACGATGTGGATTGTACCGCATAAAAAGGGCCGCATTATTCTGCCGGAACACCAAGTAGCCCAGCCTAATCGAGTACAGGTGCATGATTTCCTTAGGCTTTAAAGACGACGCTCCACCTTTCGACAAATCAAACAGCTGCTGGATAGGCCCCGCGGGAGCAGAGAGGACTCGGTCGCTAAAAACCATCCCGCCCTCGTTGGAGTATGGATTAAGCAGCACACGGAGGGCTCCTAGCTGGGTCGGATCGGGAGCAGAAGTATCCACCAACCTCATAACATGTGGGAAGGTGTATGAATCATAGAAATCTGGCCTCCGATGCACTGCGAACGCTCCCAATACATGCATCTCGATCCACGGCGTGAATTAGTGGAGGGAGGAATTCACGACGTCTGTATCTGGGGTTGAAGTGTTGGCCGCAATACTTAATCCATGATAAAGATGCGACAGTCCCGCGATACCAATGGCCAACCGTGCCCCTTCGGCTATGCAATGGGCGGGGTAGAAGACGGAAGCTCTCATGAAGCATCGATGCGTCGGCATGACGAACCAACTGAGCCAAAGACTGATGAAGCCGACGAAGAAGGTCTCTTTGTCCATGCCAGGGGCCGCAATTGCATCGAAAGGCACGATCAACGAGGACGGAATGTAAAACTTCGACAAGTCCTCTTCTTTGGCCGGTAGCTTATTCAGCCCAAACCCAAAAGGGTTACTAATGCTTGCAAATTTCGAGGCCTCCTTTGATAAAACATCTTCACGGAGAAAACATGAGATGAAACTCTTGAAGGTGATGCCACGTCCTTCTGATTCCACGAACAACTTCTCAAAAATACCCAGAGTCTTGATTAGACTGGGGTACTTATGACGGACAGCATTTTCAGTTGTCAAGCCGTGAAGCATAGCAGGCACGGTCGTGAACACATACTCATCGGAAGGCAGCAACTCTTCATAATGCTCTCCCCCGATCGGCAATCCGGAGATCTCGCGGAACTCTTCCAGTGAAATCGAGACCTCACGATCCTCTAGCAAGAAGGTATTGGTAGGAAGATTCCATTGGTTTAGGAAAGCTTTAACCCACCAGACGTGAGGAGCTAGGTAATGAAAAAGAGACGCGTACACCGCTTGATATAACCCAACCTTCTGCAACCGTGCACGGTGGGCGGAGAGAACATACCGAGTCCAAGGAAGATAGCCGATCGGGTGGCGAGGGGTAAGCCCTACCTTATAAACTTGTCTTCAGGGTTGGGTGTCACCTTGACAGATGTGGCATCCCAAGATATCTATAGCCGGCAAGGGCTGCTTGGGTATCCCGGTTGTTGATGGCTAAAGCCGGCCCGTAGGAGTCCAATTAGCCACCTCCACTGCATAAGCAGTCTGTGGACGCTCCATCAGCGATATTGGGCAGAGAGACTCTATTGGCATCTCACAAGTAAAGCTGCGGCGGCCCCGGATGATGTGCCCATACCAAATTCCCCATAGGAGAAAACTAGTACAATCCCTGTCATGGGCCATGATCATTGCCATAGCCTCCTCATCCGACGGCGATTGTGGAAAAGCGGCGTCTGAGCGAGTAAAATGAAAGTAGGGAAAAGAAGCCATTGTTCCTAAAAAAGGGAAAGAAAAGCCGTTAATGAAACCTATATATATATGTGTGTGTGTGTATATATATATAATAATAATAATAATAATAATAATAATAATAGAGCGAAACGACAGAAAGTTTGTTCCATGGGACCACTGATTGTAAAACTAATGGACCCCTTAAAATCAATATGGCGGCTCACCAATGATGAGACAGGACAATCATTATGAGAATTGTTCCCCTCTGAATGGCGGCCAAGACAGACGTCTTGCTTGAAATTCGGGGCAGATGCTAATTGGTTTTATCCGTCCACCTCTCCGAAGATGCCAAGTTGATTTATGGCACCATGTATCGGAGGTTTAGACGGATACGGCCGATGTAGCAGACTTCGTCAGATTCCCCCTCGTTTGAGGGGTTTTTGATTGTGGGGACGCTCTTCCCTGCAGGCGCAAGCCCCTACAGTTAATTACACTACCGCATCGCGGTAACAACTTTCTCCTTCTCCAAATGGTCACTTCGTATCGTGGGTGTTTGTTTTGTTTGTAGTTGCCCGTGGATTGTATACGGAGACTAATTTATGTCGTCGTCCGTAGGACGTGGATTAGTCCAAATCCGTATTTTCTTAGATTTGGGTTTGGGGTTTTGGTTTAAGGATACGTTAGCCGTATTTGAGGCTAAGATCAACTCAAACGTTTGTTAAGGATACGTTAGTCCAGTTTGAGACTAAGATCAACTTAACGGGATAGTTTAGATCCGACAAAAGAGCATTTGGGCTCTATTGTTCTAGTTTAGGGACATAGTGGTCCATTAAATGTATGGCCATCGGGACCCATCACCTCTCTGACGACGTTGAAGGATTACAACGACAGATGTCAGAGGAGTTCAGAGATGTACCCTTGAACCGAAGTTGGTTGAGAGATCTATAGTCCAATTTGGGACTAAAGTCTGTTTGAGGGTTTAAGGATACGTTAGCCGTATTTGAGGCTAAGATCAACTTAAACATTTGTTAAGGATACGTTAGTCCAGTTTGAGACTAAGATCAACTTAACAGGAACGTTTAGATCCGACAAAAGAGCATTTGGGCTCTATTGTTCCAGTTTAGGGATATGGTGGTTCATTGCATGTATGGCCATCGGAACCCATCACCTCTCTGACGACGTTGAAGGATTACAACGACAGATGTCAGAGGAGTTCAGAGATGTACCCTTTAACCGAAGTTGGTTGAGAGATCTATAGTCCAATTTGGGACTAAAGTCTGTTTGAGGGTTTAAGGATACGTTAGCCGTATTTGAGGCTAAGATCAACTTAAACGTTTGTTAAGGATACGTTAGTCCAGTTTGAGACTAAGATTAACTTAACAGGATCGTTTAGATCCGACAAAAGATCATTTGGGCTCTATTGTTCCATTTTAGGGACATGGTGGTCCATTTCCAGTTTAGGGACATAGTGGTCCATTTCCAGTTTAGGGACATGGTGGTCCATTGTTCTCGTTTTGGGGACAAATGTTAGTTTAAGGACGCATTAGTCCATGAGTTTAAGGACCCCACAGTCCGTATTAATGTGTGGTTGTCGGGACCCGTCACCTCTCTGAAGACGTTGAAGGATCACAACGACAAATATCAGAGGTGTTCAGAGATGTACCCTTGAACCAATGAGTTGGTTGAAAGAGCAGATGTGCTCAGTTCAAGATGATTTGAAGACTTATGGCCAGTTTAGGCTAAGTCCAATTATGTTTGAAATATTGGCGCTCTGTTGGTCCATTGAAGGAGAGGCTTTGCCTCTAGAAACTTAGCCAATTGGGCTAAAACTAGTGTTAAACACTAAAGACCAACAGTGTTGAATACTGGGAATAAGATTAGCAAGTTAGTGTTAAACACTAAAAGATAATCAGTGTTAAACACTAGCAACAGGGCTTTCAAATTAGTGTTAAATACTAAAGCAAATCAGTGTTAAACACTGGTGATCAGAGATTTCAAATTAGTGTTAAACACTAAAGCAAATCAGTGTTAAACACTGGGACCAAAGTCTTCAGATTAGTGCTAAACACTAAGGAGAGAGGGGGTCACGTGTGGACACGTGAGAGCGCCCTGATTTCCCTTATTTTATTCTGCAGATCAGTGTTTAACTCTTTTAATTCTGACGGCCATCACGTGTGAGCACGTGATGGAGGCCCCCGCTCTGGTCTGTTAGAATGCTCATTAGGGGTCACGTGGTGACACGTGAGGGCGCCCTAAGGGGGGACCAGATCCCTTTTATTTTGTTCTGCAATTAAGTGTTAAAACACTTTTCATTTCCTCGCCATCACGTGTGGGCACGTGATAGGCATTCATCCATTGGATATTAAAGAGATTTGTTAGGGGTCACGTGGGGACACGTGAGGACGCCCTAAATGTGGAGCCAACTCTCCTTTGTTTTATCCTCAAATCTGCGAATAAGTGTTAAACACTTTTCATCTTTATTTTAGAGCATCACGTGTTGGCACGTGATGGGATTTATGCATCGATAATTATAGTACTTGCTGAGGGGTCACGTGGGGACACGTGAGAGCGCCCAAAGCTTCTTTTCTTTTGTTTTTTCTTTCTGCATTTTGGGAGTCACGTGGAAGCACGTGAGGCATTGCCTCAAAGCTTCTTTTCTTCAGGGATATTTTCAAGGGTCACGTGGGGACACATGACCCTAGTTCTTTTCATGAACAGAGATCTTTTAAGAATTGAATTCTCTATAGGGTTAAACCCTAATTATGATTTTGGAGGAATTAAATTCCTCTTGTGAAAGAATTAAATTCTTATTTAGGATAAAACCCTGATTTCTTTTCAAAGGAATTAAATTCCCGGATATGTAAAAGAATTAAATTCTTGATTAGGGTTAAACCCTAGTTTTGTTTTAGGAGAATTAAATTCTCAAAACTCAATTCCCCTTCTAAGTTTAGGATATGCATGGCAGGATCTCGACCCGATGAGAATTAAATTCTCAACTTATGAGGAGATGTGCTCTGTGAAGATCTTCAACCAGAAGAAGAACTAAGTTCTTTTTTGTATAAGAGTTAAACTCTTGGATTTTGAGAATTAAATTCTCTGTTTGAAGTTTTGATTCCCTTTCTTTTCTCACCTAGGGTTTTCTTTGTTGAGAATTAAATTCTCCTTTCTTTTCTTCCCTCTTGAGAATTAAATTCTCCTCTCTCTGTTTTTCTCTCCAAAAGGTAGATCCCCTTTCTCTTCTTTTCTTGGCTCCTATTTATAGGAGAAGGAAGAGAATCAATTTGTTTAGCAAATCTCTCATTGAAAGATTTGATTTATTTATTGAGAGATTTGATTTACTTTCATCATTAATATGATCCTTTAGATCATTCAGTGAATTTTATTCACCGTTGGATTTTAAATCCAAAAGATATTCTGTTTGTTATTTCGGTGAAATTTGGGGAAATCTTTTCTTGTCTAGGATCTTTCCATAAATTGGTGATATTTAATCACCCTTGGATCTTTAATCCAACGGTCCCCATAATTCTTTTTCATTTGGAAAGATTTAGAGAAATTTAGAATTTTAATTCTATTTCGAAAGATTTTAGAGAAATTTATAATTTTAATTCTATTAAACTGTAAGGCTTTCAAAGCCTGTCACGTGCTGGCACGTGACCCTTGGTCACGTGTGAGCACGTGACCCCCAAATTGGTTCCTTTAACAGCCGCTTGTTTATGTTGTTGTTTTAATCATCACGTGTCAACACGTGACCATTGGTCACGTGTGAGCACGTGATAGCTCGTTGAGGTATTTCCTGATTTTTAATCAGGGAACAGATTTTAGAATTTAATTCTATTCATTATTTTAGAGGCCTTAAAAGCCCATCACGTGTCTGCACGTGACCCATGGTCACGTGTGAGCACGTGATGCCCCATTGGGGTCTTTTCTGAGTTTTTATTAGATCTTTTAATTCCTCCAGCGGGTTCTTAAAGGTCAATCACGTGTGCACACGTGATGCCTCATAACTTTTGATCCCGGATGAATTATGAGGCCCATAATATATCAAATCGAAGGATTTTTCGAGATGCTTCCAATACCATCAGAATTTAATAGTTCCTCTTTCGGGAACTTATTAAAATACAGGCCGGAAGATATTGGTTCGCATTTCCTTAAGCGTATCGCTTCCATTTGATACCTTGGACTCTTTTGCGCAGAAATTTTCGGCGGGAACAAGAATAAAAAAAGATTCTCATTAAACGGACACGGTAGTTTAAGCAACTCTTGACATTCTCATAGAGAAAACAAGTTCTGTTAAAATACCCAACAAATTTGAATTTATGCAAGTAGGAAAAAACCCTATGAGAATATGCTCAAGAACACCAGGAATGAAATTCCCGAGAGGCCCTCTTGATCTTCAGAGCAAAGCTCCTTGGTGAGGAATTGAATTCCTTTTATGTGATGGAATTAAATTCCAGAAACCCCCATGATGAGAAAAATAAAAATAAAAATGCCATGAATCCTTAAAAGTCAGAGGAGGAATGCCCAAGACATTGAGGTTTACTACTCAAAGATCATGTCTTTGGATGTCTGAGAGATGGGTTTCAGAAAGAGAGCAAAGCTCTTATAGTGGATTTAAAATCCAGGAATTTTTTTTTTAAGAAAAAGGTTTCTTTGTTATTCAAGATCGTTACCTAAAAAGGGTTTCTTTTTCTGACAGAGTTTAAATCTGAAAGTGCAATGGGCAGAGAACTAAGCTCTGAAGAAGAGAATTAAATTCTCAAAGAAGACAAAGAAAGAAGATGAAGGAACAGTGGCTTCCCAAAGACCAAATCCTTGCATTTATAAGATGTGACAAGGGCGGTTCACCTCCCCATTCGCTTAGGCAATCCAACGGCCGTAAAGGTGACAGCGTTGCACTCACATGCAAGCCACGTGAGAACAACGCTCTGGGGGCATTTGTTCCCTTATAAAAAATAAACAATGAACCAAAAAGCGATAGGAAAAATTCCCCAAATGGAGCATCACGTGCCCACACGTGATGCGCCTTAGAGCAAAGAATACAAGCATTGCGCTTAACAAATAAGGCTGAAATTGAGTTTCACGTGCAGGCACGTGAGCATCTATATACAAAGTATATAGGCACCTTCCTAAAACAAATAACAAGCCAGAAAAGCTCACATGTCAGCACGTGATGCTCTTTGTTGGGCTTAACTTCGTGGGGGCCACGTGCCACACGTGATATTCCTAAACATCAGCTCACGTGCCAATATGTGATGCTTTTCTCTGTGACCGCTATGTATAAGCAAACCGGTCTAATGTTATGGGTCACGTGCTACACGTGAGAGTTCCCAATGCCTTCTGACCCGATAGAATTATATTCTAAATAAGAGAGATCAAAACCCTATTTGGAAAATATTTTCTTGAATCTTTCTAAACAAGAAAGATTATGCTCTGTAAATCAGAGCACCGTTGGATTAAAGATCCAATAGTGATTAAAGATCACCAAACTACAGAATAAGCTCTGTATGGGAAAATATTTCCCCAATCTTTCTAAACAAGAAAGATTGTGCTCTGTAAATCAGAGCACCATTGGATTAAAGATTCAATGGTGATTAAAAATCACCAACTTACAGAATAAGCTCTGTATGGAAAAATATTTTTCCAGTCTTATTAAAAATAAGAAAAATATCTTCTGTAAAACAGAAGTCCCTGGATCAAAAATCCAACGGTGGATAAAATCCCCGAATCAATCAAAAAACCTCTCGATGAGAGATTTCCTTAACTAAATCAACAAATTTGCATCTACTATATAAAGGACTCGAGACTGAGGAGACCCCCCATAAGATTTGAAAAAACAAAGAAGAAGAGTTCTCTTTGAAGAAAAAGAAACCCTTGGTGAGGGAAAAGACTTAGAGATCATTTTATCTCCTTTTACAAGAGTTTAACTCTTCCAAAAAAGAACTTAGTTCTTCCTCTGGTTGAGGTCTGCAGAAGCAGATCTCCCCACAAGTTGAGAATTTAATTCTCATCGGGAAGATTCTGTTATGCAGTCCCAAAACTTAGAAGAAAGAACTAGGTTTGAAAAATTTAATTCTTCCAAAGACATGGGAATTTAATTCCTCGGATAAAACTAGGGTTTAACCCTGCATAAGAATTTAATTCTTATAAAACAAAGGATTTGAAATTCTAAAGACTAAGATCAAGAGCCCTATGCATATTAGCGTTCAACGCTATAACGACAGATCATGCGTTCCCACGTGAGCACCTCTAAGGACCACAAAGGAATGACTGAGTTCGAGTCACGTGATCCCACGTGACCCCCAATAATGCTTAGCACCTAGAGCAGAATAGGAAGATAAATCCAAAGGAGACAGTGCCCAACTCTGGAGCACCTCACGTGCCCACACGTGATGGCCACAAGAACTAAGTGTTTAACACTTATATACAGATGGGGATTTAGACCCAAGTACATAACGCCCAATTTTCAGATGCTTCACGTGCCGCACGTGAGCGCTCCAATTTTCAGTGTCTAACACTACTTATGAGCCTCACGTGGGAGCACGTGAGCGTCAAGCAGATATCAGTGTTTAACACTGTGAGAGGCCAACCTTAGCCAAAATTAGCCAAGGCCCCCGAGGCTAGAACCTTTTGACCATCAATCAACCGAGCCCTCCTATACTCAGGTCTTCCCAAATCGATCTTAGTGTCAAAGATGGCCAATGATCTCCTGACACATGGCACCTAAAATGATGTTCGTTCCACCATAATCTCTCCCTTCAATCTGGAGTTCAGTTCAAGAGTATATCTCTCCACACCTCTGATACATGTCGTTGTAATTCTTCAACGATGTCAGAGAGATGGAGGGTCTCGACAACCAACAGCTCTTGGATGCACTCTCAAATTCATGAGCATACCCTAATGGACCGTAATGTCCTTAAACTAACAGTGGACCGCAATGTCCTTAAACTAACTCTGGACCGTAATTTCCTTAAACCAGCTGCGGACCGTAACGTCCCTAAACTAAAACGATATAGCCAAAATGCTCTTTTGCTGGATCAAAAACGATCCTAAAACCCCGTTAAGTAAATCTTAGTCCAAGATTGGACTAACGTATCCTTAACAAACATTTAAGTTGATCTTAATCTCGAACGAGATTAACGATCCTTAAATCGGACCAAACCCAAATCTAAGAATATATGGATTTGGACTAATCCATGCCCTACAGGCGACACCATAAATTAGTCTCCGTATACAATCCACAGGCAACCAAAAATAAAACAAATACACATGACACGAAGTGAACATCTGAAGCAGGAGAAAGTGGTTATCGCTACGCGGTAACGTAATTAATTGCAGGGGCTTGCACCTGCAAGGAAGAGTGTCCCCACAATCAAAAAACCCTCACATCGAGAGGGAATCTGACGAAGTCTGCTACAACGGCTGCATCCGTCCAAACCTCCGATACACGGTGCCATAAATCAACTTAGCATTTTCGGAGAGGTGGACGGATAAACCCAAATAGCATCTGCCCCTAAATTCAGACAAGACGTCTGTCTTTCTGGCTTTCAGCGGTAAACACCTAGAAGATTCAAACAATACTCTACAACTCTACATGGAAGATATCCATTTTCTTTTCGAAGCGCTTGTCTAAAACTCTAGAAGTATATTGATTTTATGAAGGACAATCAAAGAAGATGATTTTTTCTCTTTGAAAACTCTGGCATTTCTTTCAACCCAAATACACCAACAAAACGCCATAACAAACTGATGATGCTCTATATTGGCGATCTCCCAGATCAGGACACGTGGCAGATGACGTGTCCCATAACTCAGAAGAAAGGGCTCACAGGGGCCGACCAGGCCACCCCTATACCCGAACTGCAAGCAAAAGCCGGCTCTCCTCAGGACACCCTGCAAATTGGCCTCCTCGGCCCCTCAGGTCGCCCCGAGCTTCCACAGGACCAAGACTCCTCGGCCCTCCTGCTCGTTCCCGGGCTCCCCTGCCGAGGCTATCTTCCTCGGTCCCTCCGACTGACCAACTCCACCACTCACAAGCGTAACCGACGCTCCGCAAATCTCGCCATGCGCAGATTCTCCGCCAGCAACGTCCCATGTTCCACGCCATCACGATCCCCATTAACGGGGGATCCGCTCATTACGCCGGCGTGACGTCGGGAGCGTAACTGCCGGGGAGATTCTCGCGCCTGCTGCTGCGTGCTGCCGCCACTATATAAACCCCCATAACAGAGGGGTCAAGTAAGCTTTTTTCACCCCACTTAGCCGTTACTCTGCTCGGATCTCGTGCTAACTTGATCGTCGGAGGGTCCTCGGTGGTGCACCCCGGGACTTCCTTGCAGGTACTCGGCGCTAAACTCCTCAAACCACCAATCTCCTCAAAATCCATTGAGACCCACACGCAACAGGAGATCACCTCCAAAATCCACCGGGAGATCGACGGAAGACAACATCTGACGGAGACCCGAAAAGGACCTCCATCAGTTGGCGCCGTCTGTGAGAAATAAACTCCATAAAAAAAAACAAAGTTGGCCTTCCGATCTCCATCCACATGGCAACCGATCACCCTGAAGATCCAAGCACCCGCTACCGCCTCCCCCTCAACGGAGCCGCGGGTGAACCTCCATCGAATGTCACCGACTCCTCCGCCGGCCACCGCCTCACAGACTCCGGCGATCACAGGCCCCTCAATCCGTCCCATTCAACCTCGAAGTCCCACGTCGGAGAGCCTTGCCTCGAGCCCTGTTGCGCCCCTGTCCCTACCGAGGCGGTGGCGTTCAGCTCGCCTACTTCCAGGCATGACCGGCACCCCCTCCCTCGACGGGGTCGCGCCCACGAAGCCCGCCAGGGCAGCTCGAGGACCACCTTACCGCGGGGCCCAAGGGACCACGCCGGAAAGAACTGGGGCCCATCAAGAACCATGGTCATGACGACAGTGGGCTAATCGAGCTCCCGCGAGACTCGGCACCCCACGCCGGCAACGGACGCCAATGGCCGCCCGAGCAAAAAGTCCAGGGGCTTCGAGCCTATCACCTTTGGCGACGGGGACCTCCACGGCATATCCATGCCCCACAACGACCCTCTGGTGATCACGGCCTGAATCCATCGGTACGAGGTCCACCGGATACTTGTCGACTCGGGAAGCTCGGCAGACATTCTCTTCCACGATTGCTTTCTGCGCATGGGGCTCACCCTAGCAGACTTGAAACCGACCTCCTACATCCTTTCAGGGTTCACCAACCACTCCATCCCGGCGGAAGGGATGGTCACCTTGCAGTTCAACGTCGGGGAGCCCGGCCGCACCCGTACGTTGCCTGTGGACTTCATCGTAGCAAAGATCCCATCGGCCTACAACGTCCTCCTCGGCCGCCCGACGCTGAACTCCCTCCAGGCCCAGATATCAACCTACCACCTGGCGATGAAGTTCCCTCTCGATCAGGGCAGGATAGGTCAGGTCTACGGGAACCAGCGGGTTGCGAAGGTATGTCTTACTGAAACATCTTCGTCCGAGCAGCCGGCCGACGACGCTGAGGTAAATAACGACATCAAGGGTTCTCTGGACACCCGAGACGAGCGGAAGGAGGTCCGGGGGACGCCGGTCGAACCACTGACCGAGGTGCCCCTGACAGAAGTGAACGATGAAAAAACCGTCCAGGTCGGATCACTCCTGACAGGGACTCAACGAGATGACCTAGTCAGTTTCCTCAGAAATAACTCCGACGTCTTCGCCTGGGCGCCTGCTGATATGCCTGGGATCGACCCCAAAATCATTTCCCACAAGATCGGGGTTGATCCTGCGGCCCGACCCGCCAGACAGAAAAAGCGAAGCTTCGTCCCGGTCAAACAGAAGGCTATCGAAGATGGGGTTGATCGACTTCTCGCCGCCAACTTCATCCGGAGTGTACCCTACTCGGAATGGCTGGCGAACGTAGTTCTGGTCAAGAAGTCAAGCGGAAAGTGGCGCATGTGCGTCGACTTAACTGACCTCAATAAGGCCTTCCCCAAGGACAACTATCCTCTCCCTCGGATAGATCAGCTCGTCGACAACTCGGCCAGCCACGAGCTGTTGAGCTTCATGGATGCTTTCTCCGGCTACAATCAGATCCGTATGAATCCGGAAGATGAAGATCTCACCGCATTCACAACGGACCGGGGGGTATATTGCTACAAGGTGATGCCCTTCGGCCTTAAGAACGCCGAGGCCAGGTACCAACGGTTGGTCAATCGCATGTTCAAGCCACAGATCAGCAGGAATATGGAGGTCTACGTTGATGATATGCTCGTCAAATCCATCTCGTCGGCCGACCATACCAGGGATCTGGGCGAGGCCTTCGAAGTGCTCCGCAAGTTCAAGATGAAGCTAAACCCCGCCAAATGCGCATTCGGAGTCACCGGGGGAAAGTTCCTCGGTTTCATGGTCACTCACCGTGGAATCGAAGCTAACCCAGAGAAAAGCGACGCCATCCTCAACATGGCCGCGCCCAAGACCAACTTCGAGATCATGCGGCTCACGGGACGAGCCGTCGCTCTGAGCCGTTTCATGTCCAGGTCGGGGGAGAAATGCCTCCCGTTCTTTAAAGCTCTAAGGAAGATCCCAAGGTTCGAGTGATCGGAGGAATGTCAGGCTGCCTTCGACCAATTGAAGAAGCACCTCGCGACGCCACCACTGCTCACCCGACCAATTGAAGGAGACAAGTTGTCGCTGTATCTGGCGGTATCCGACCAAGCAGCAGGCTCGGTGCTCGTTCGAGAGGTCGGTGGAGCGTAGAAGCCGGTGTACTATGTGAGCCATGTATTTAAGGACGCAGAAACGAGATATCCGGCCATAGAGAAGATTGTCTTAGCCCTCGTGGTGGCCTCAAAGAAGCTGTGGCACTACTTCCAAGTACACACCATCATCGTCCTCACCGAGCGTCAGTTGGGGGCTATCCTTGCATCACCAGAATCCTCGGGCCGCTTAGAAAAGTAGAGGTGGGAACTATCTCAGTTTGACATAAAATATCGCCCGAGGCAGGCCATCAAAGCGCAGGCCCTGGCCGATTTCATCGTTGAATGCACCATCCCTAGCAAGGAACTGGAGTCCATGCCGCCCCTCGCAACTCAGTGTCCCATCGCGGAAAGGCCTGGCTCGGTTCCTGAGTGGGTCATCTACGTCGACGGGTCCTCAACCGAGGAAGGCTGTGGTGCCGGCCTCATTATCTAGGGCCCGAACGAGGCGGAAATGGAGTACTCTCTGAAGCTCGGTTTTAAAGCCTCGAACAACGCGGCAGAGTACGAAGCCCTCCTGGCTGGACTGCGCATGGCCACCGGTCTGGGAATGAAGACAATTCGAATCCGCGGCGACTTGGCCCTTGTCGTCGGTCAAGTGATCGGCCGCTTTGAAGCTCGGGAGCCTCTGATGATGAAGTATCTGGACAAGGTGAGGAAACTCCGGAGGAACTTTGACGAAGTCCAAATAGAACAAATACCCAGGCAGTTGAATGCCCAAGCCGACGCCCTGAGCAAGATGGCTTCATCATACTCGGCCAACAATAAGCGGTCTATTCTCTTCGAAACCTTGCCTCAGCCCAGCGTGGAAGACGGAGCGACAACACTCCACGTATATGCGGCGCAGGAAGGCGACCAAGATTGGAGGAAGCCCCTCATGGAATTCCTGAAGGACGGCAAGCTCCCAGAAGATCGGGGAGCCGCCCGCCGTCTCCGGGCCATAGCCCGCCACTTCATCTGGAACAATGGGAACCTCTAAAAGAAATCCTTCACTCAGCCCCTGCTCCGGTGCATCGACCCCCAGGAAGCCGACTACGTCCTCCGGGAAATCCATGAGGGGGTTGGCGGTGCGCACCAAGGGGCCTGAACCTTGATCCAAAAGGCGTTGCTCCAGGGGTACTACTGGCTAACTGTTCATGAGGACGCCCAGAAGCTAGTCAGGAGATGCAAGAGTTGCCAGCTCCGCGGCAGCATCCCTCGCCTCCCCGCTACCGAGCTGACCGTCCTAACATCCCCATGGCCGTTCGCCCAGTGGGGATTGGACACGATCGTCCAGTTCCCTACTGGTACAGGCGGGCATAAATACGTCCTCGTCGCAGTAGACTACTTCACCAAGTGGATCGAGGCCGTCCCCATCAGGAAACCGGATGCCGCCACGACCATTAAGTTCCTACAAGACAATCTGATACTCCGGTTCGGCATCCCAAGATGTATCATCACCGACCACGGGACGAACTTCGAGAACGAGAAAGTGAAGAACTTCTGCAAAGAATACCATATCCTCATGAAGTTCGCCGCGGTCGCGCATCCCCAATGCAACGGGCAGGCCGAAGTCACTAAACGAGACGTCCTCCGAGGTCTCCGGACCCGCCTAGAAGGGCGATAAGGCAGTTGGGTCGAAGAACTGCCCCGGGTCTTATGGGTCCTGCGCACGTCAAAGAAGACCCCCACCGGGGAAACCCCCTTCAGCCTCTGCTACGGGACCGAGGCAATGGTCCCAGCGGAGATTGGGCTACCCAGTCATCGGGTCGAGCACTTTGACGATGATGCGAACACCTCGGCGTTACGGACCAACCTGGATATCTTGTTGGAGAAGATAGACCGGGCTCAGATCAGGGCTACCGCTTATCAACAACAAACTTCCCGATACTACAACGCTCGGGTCAAGCGCCGCACCTTCCAGACCGGAGATCTGGTCCTACGGCAAAACGAGTTCATTGATCAAGGCAGGCTACACAAGTTCTCCCCGAAGTGGGACGGTCCTTTCCTCGTCTCTGAGGTGCTCCCCAGCGGAGCCTATCGCCTACAAGACGCGGACGGACGCAAGTTCCCGCAGCCTTACAACGCCGAGAAGCTCAAGCTATATCAATGAGGCCAAGGCCAACAAGTGTGTACCCCTCCTTTCGCAAAGACGATGTAAATGTTTTCTAAAAATCCTTTCTATTCGAATAAAGAAACGTCGGAACATTGCAAATAGAGTCCTGTCTTTGCGATCCAAAGCCCTCACCAAAGAGGCAACCGCGTGGCTTCATCGCCCGGTTATCCCTAGCAGGCTTCCTACGACCCTCCAATGCTAAGGGTCAAAGTCCTCCCTAGAAGCAGCTCAGCAGCTATCCTACTCGGCTATCCCCTGCCGGTAGCTTCCCTACACACAACGCCGGGGATCAAAGCCCTCGCCAAGAGGAAACCGCGCAGCTTCACTGCCCGGTTATCCCCAGCAGGCCTCCTGCGGCCCCTCCAACGCTGAGGATCAAAGTCCTCCTTAGAGGCAGCTCGGCAGCTACCCTACTTGGCTATCCCCGGCTGGTAGCTTCCTACCACAACCGACAGGGATCAAAAATTCCTCCTAGAGGCAGTCGAACCCGACCCTCGCTCGGCTATTCCCGACTGGTAGCTTCCTACCACAACCGACAGGGATCCAAAGACTTCCCAGAGGTAGTCGAGCCAAACCCTCACTCGGCTATCCTTCAGGACAAAAGCCCTCGCCAAGAGGCACCGGGCAGTAACCCTGCCCGGCCAAGGGTCCTTGGTAGGCTTCTTACAGCCCCTCCCGCGCTAAGGACCAAAGTCCTCCCAGAGGCAGTCGAGCCCAACCCTTGCTCAGCTATCCCCGGCTGGTAGCTTCCTACCACAACCGACAGGAATCAAAGTCCTCGCCAAGAGGCACTGGGCAGTAACCCTGCTCGGTCCCCGTCCTGAGGGATCAAAGCCCTCGCAAGAGGCAACCGAGCGGCTACCCTGCTCGGTCATCTCCGGCTGGTAGCTCCCTACCCATGACGCCAGGGATTAAAGCTCTCGCAAGAGGCATCTGAGCGGCTACCCAGCTCGGTCATCCCCGAATGGTGGTTGCCTACCCACGACGCCAGAGACCAAAGCCCTCGCCAAGAGGCAACCGCGCAGTTTCATTGCCCGATTATCCTTAGTAGGCTTCTTACAGCCCCTCCAACGCTAAGGATCAAAGCCCTCTCAAGAGGCAACCGAGCGGCTACCCTGCTCGGTCATCCCTGGCCGGTAATTTCCCTACTCGCGGTGCCAGGGATCAAGGCCCTCGCCAAGAGGCAACCGCGCAGCTTCACTGCCCGGATGGCGCCTACCGCGGGGCATCCTCCTGCCAACCAGACGCTGCTGGTTTGAAGCCCTCATAACTTGAGAGATATCAGATCTGTTCAAGTCTGGGCGATCCCCCTCGACTTCGGGGCCATGGGAATACCTCCTTCTCGGCAGCACTCGACACACTTGATAAGTGATCGAGATCAACTCGACGTACGATCGCCTGACATAGAAGCCCAACAAAGCAAGCAAGGATATTCAACGACTACTCTTCACATACAAAAGATAAAGCGTAAAGTGATGAAACAACAAGAGTTTTATTCGCACAAGTAAAACGTTTTTACAAGGGTATTGGGGGCTCCCCAGCCTTACAAAGTTCCGGACGATTACAAAAGAGGGACGAGAAAATATCAAAAAGGCCTAAGTCGCAAACCCCCCCTGCGCCTCGCTTCCTTCATCACTGTCACCGCGGTCTGCCGGAGGCTTCACCACCGGAGGTTTTGCCACCAGGGGTGTGGCTCGCTTACCTCATCGTTGTCTGCCGGAGGCCTTGCCACCGGGAGTGGGACCCGAGCACGGAGCTCACCATCAACAAACTCGGGAAGGTGCTCCTTCACGGCATCCAGAGCTTTATTCCACGCGACGGCGGAATGCTCGCCTAGCTCGGCGTAAAACTGCTCTGACACCTTGTAATCGGCTACAGCTTTCCTAGCCTGAACCTCGGCAGTTTCGGCCGCCAGAAGCGCCGCCTCGGCATCCCCCTGCTGGCGTCTCTCTCCTTCTCCATGGCCGCGAAACAATCGTCCAGATCCGCCAGCTTCCTTTCAGCAACTCGGTGGGATGCACTCAGGCGACGGTAGGCACCCCGGTTCGCTGAATTGGCGAGCTCCGCAACCTCTGCTCGGGCTGCCAGAACATCGGCCCTCGCCCTCTCCAGACGCATGTCACGCTGCAGGACCTCGACCTTTGAAGGAAACGCTTCTACCGTCCTCGGTGCGTGGAACGCCCCCTTGTCCTCCATACGAATAGCAAGGGCACAGTATTGAAGGACCTGACGGGAAACGGATGAGAAACTTGGAGATGCTCGAGCCAAAGAAAGGAATGTCAAAAAACAACGCGCAGAAGAATTCGTACCTGGATCGCCCCTGGGCTATAGCCTTCATTTGGACTCTCAAGATGCCATGCGGAAGCCTCCCCCGGCCGACTCTTCCATCCCGGCGAGCAGGCCGGCAGCGACGGAAAGCCCAAATGGAGCCATGAAGACGGCATCACCCTCCTGCATGGGAATCCTCTCGGGAACCCTCGACGACGGCGCACGAGAGATTGTCCTTTTCCTCTTAAGGGGAACCCCGTCCTCGCCCTTCCCTACGTCTCTCGTCTGGGGCTCGGATGACCGTGGACATCTCTGGCCGCCACCGAAACAATCACCAGGAGCCATCAACGAGGCGGGCGACCCTGTCGCCGGCGGAACATTCGGCGCAGGGCGTGAGCCAGCTGGGGGCGCGGCCGCACCGCCGGCCTCCCTCCGGAACGAGAAACCCAAAGAGTGGAAACGAACCATGTATCCAACCCAAAAGAGAAAGAGCACCGAGCAGCCAAGACTTAGAAGAAATCGGCTTATGAAGGAGTAGAGGCCTTGGACTGGGCTCCACCCCTATTTATCACCGTAATCGCCCTCATCCAACGGCGCCCTCCATCTCCCGCCAAAGTGCCTCCTCGTGTCCAACGGCTCCGATCGCTCCACTTGTCGCTCCCACACTGGCCCGCATCCCATCAGACGCAGGTCTGCACACGTCGCGTCGGCCAACCGATACTTGACACGCGGACTGTCGCTTCAGTGACAGGATGTACGAACCGGCGCACCTTCATTAAATGCAGAGATCTCGTCCTGATTCGCTGGCAGAAAAGACAGCTGACAGCCCGGGAACGCGTCCCGACAAAGTCTTGAGAGGGAGCTCACCCCGGCGGCCCGGCAGTCCACCCTTGACCTGACCCGCTAGCTGGTCGGGACAAGAGTGGAGGGCTAATGATGATGCTCTATATTGGCGATCTCTCAGATCAGGACACGTGGCAGATGACGTGTCCCATAACTCAGAAGAAAGGGCCCACAGGGGCCGACCAGGCCACCCCTATGCCCGAACTGCAAGCACAAGCTGTCTCTCCTCAGGACCCCCTGCAAATTGGCCTCCTCGGCCCCTCGGTTCGCCCCGATCTTCTACAGGACCAAGACTCCTCAGCCCTCTTGCTCGTTCCCGAGCTTCTCTGCCGATGCCATCTTCCTCGGTCCCTCCAACCGACCAACTCCACCACTCACAAGCGTAACTGACGCTCCGAAAATCTCGCCATGCGCAGATTCTCCGCCGGCAACATCCCACGTTCCACTCCATCACGATCCCCATTAACGGGCGATCCGCTCATTACGCGGGCGTGACGTTAGGAGCGTAAATGCCGGAGAGATTCTCACGCCTACTGCTGCGTGCTGCCGCCACTATATAAACCCCCATCACAGAGGGGTCAAGTAAGTTTTTTTCACCCCACTTAGCCGTTACTCTGCTCGGATCTCGTGCTAACTTGATCGTCGGAGGGTCCTCGGTGGTACCAAACCACCCCGAGACTTCCTTGCAGGTACTCGGCGCTAAACTCCTCAAACCACCAATCTCCTCAAAACCCATTGAGACCCACACGCAACAGGAGATCATCTCCAAAATCCACCGGAAGATCGACGGAAGACAACATCTGACGGAGACCCGAAAAGGACCTCCATCACAAATATATCCCAAATATCTCAAATCCTCTTGTTAACCCGTTTTATACTCCACTTAGTCCATAATGAGAACATTGAACCGGGTTTTTCTTTAATTTTCCATAAATGTCTTTTATTAGCCCATATAGACTTTACGAAAGCGCATTTAGATGGTCTCTATTTTCTTGTTGCCTAGAATACATAGAATTCCTTTATCGACTTCTTTTTTTCTCATCAAGCCTTGAATCGAGGTTGTGCTATTGATTGTTGCCAATACGGAACTTCTATTGATTTTAATCACTCTCATGGATCAGGATACCACTCCATTAGCTGGGTCGTCTGCTGGGGCCATAGTTTGTGCAGTAATTGCTTCTGGAAATAGTATGCAAGAAGCCCTACGGATCACCAAGTTTCTTGCAGATGATTGCCGGCTTAAAGGCACTGCATTTAGGCTTGGGGTATGTATGACTCATTATTTTTACTGCAGTTGCTGTCATAAGTTCATAAATAGCGTTTTCAAGGATAGTCTGCTTAATGAGAATCCTTTATGTTATCTTCTGCAGGCCATATTGAGAGATCTTCTTAATAAATTTCTACCTGACGATATCCACATAAGGTGCAATGGTAGGGTTCGAGGTAAGGTTCCCTTTAAATTTTCTTTTGGCGTGAGGAGAATGGTGGTGATATTCATTTTGAGCTAGCGACAAATGTTCATAGCGATTTAAACCTGAATCTAGGTGCATATTAAAACTATCATGGTGTTGTTTCTTACTTACTTTTTATTAATTTCATTTGCGGGGAAATTTCGTTTGATTTTGTTAGCATATTGGCACTCTCTGGTTTCAGGTCTAGTACTGTATCGCCTTTAAACTGCATGAATGAGAAGAAACTGGGCTTCCTCATTATATTAGTTGCTTAAAATGTTGTAGATCGGGCAATTTGTATAATATATTATCTGTTGATAAAATGTAAAAAGGTTAAAGAATTTTCAGCATCTCGTTAAAGTAATCTTCTTTTCTTGTCAAAATGGATTTGGCTATGGAAGCCACGGCTGCATGAAAGATTTGACATAGTCACCAAATTCATGGCCAAGGAAACACTATAAACAAGAGTAAAGTGAAATTTCGATAAATCCTAAATGTCTGGTTGACTGATCCATGAAAAGTAAAAGAAAAAAGTGACTATTGCATGAAGGCACTTAATACTTAAAATCTCTTAGTGGTGTTTGATGACAAATGAAAATAACTTGTTGGTTTTCCAATCACTCTCACTCATAACTACTACTCTATGTGATGCATACCATTTAACTTCACTTAAAAAGACTTAAAAAGTTTCCTTTGTTTGCCATTTTCTTGTTAAGTGCCTCATAAATCCAGTTTTAATTCTACAGATCCGCGTCTGTGCTTTTCCCACAAATGGAATTGGATTAAATGGGACTGCAATCAGCCCAGATTGTAATCCAATGAACAGAGCTACCCCTAGAGAGGTATGGGCTTTTAATTGTTGGTATGATACGATATGATATCTAGACATGGTATGTGATTTCCAAATATTTTTAAAGAACTAAATGTTGGCTTCTGCTGATTTCAGCACTTCAACTGGACTCTAGAACCTGCAAGTGATCAAATCCTGGACAATTTGTACAAGTTTGGTTACTCAGATGCAGATGTCTGGGCTGATCGGAATCCTGTAGAAACAGTGGTTACCGATGAAGCCCAAGCAGTCCATGATCAAAACTAGTAATAAGCTTGGTTTCCGCGTTAGATAGTGTTAATTTCCCCCCTTTTTTATTTGGTGGTTCTTTTGCATGTTCTTGGTTAAAGTATGGTAGCTGCAAGCATAAGCATGAAAACGAGCTCAATCTCATGAACAAGTCGCTGAATCAAGAGATTCTGAAAATGGACACTAAACTCTAGCCTGCATTGAGGAGTTTCTCCAATTGGAGAAGCAAGCTAACTATCTGGAAAGGCGCCAGAAATTTTATTTGTTACTGTGTTTATTCATTATTCATTTATTCGTTTGTTCATTCATGTATGTATCAAAATTGTATATATCTATATGTAGTCAAATCATTCCAACAATTCAGTCTACATCTATGTATAACAGTGTGAACTGGAACTTGCAGCATAATGCAAGAGAAAATATGTTGCAACACAAAAAGATAAAAACCTAACATATCATCAGCATAAAAAATATAAATGTGTAAGAAAATGCATAAGCACAAACCTGTACTCGGATTGCATACAGACAAAGATGACTTGAGAAGGAAATACATGATGCCATAATCATAAACACATTATGAAGACCTTTGACAGGGTAATGGCATGGGTAAAAAATGTAACCACAGTAATCAAAACTCCGCAACTTTTGTTTCTAAGCACTTCCATACCTAACTATATACAAACTCTCAGTAACAAACCTTGATCTCTTTTTATATAGCCATGCCTACAAGGCTACACCACATGATTGACATTCTAGCCGAGCTCAATCTTACAGAGAAATAAATAATGGAACAAATGGGAGAAGAATCCTTTTATCCAGAACTCATGATTTTATAGGTATACTACCATAAACAAAAAAAGTCACTCCCGCTTGTCCTCTTCAACGTCATCCTCGTAGAGGCCTTCACCCTGCTCTAAATTCCGTTCTTTCTTTTCCAGCTTGGTTAATCCAAGATCGCCACCCTCTAAATTCCCTTTTGTTAGGGACTGAGTTTCTTCATCGTCGTCATCTTCTCCAACTTCGGCTGAATAGGCATATCTGTGTTTGAAATGTAGAGCATTTGAGGTTTTGCTCGTGTTTTAAGTTTACACAGCTAGTAATTTTGTGTGTGTGTGATGCATGTATATGTATGTGATGTTGGGGGGGGGGGGAGGTCTTAAGGATTCCTAGTCAAATTTGTAGAGATTTTATATATATGCGAAGATTTGAACAGTTAGTGGTAAATATATTAAATACTGTTTTTCTTCTCACAGTCATGATGACCTTTCTTGCCACATGCCATGCTATAATGAGAATCAATTTGGAATTTCAACTTTTAGAACCTCTCCCCATTGAGTTCAGATAAATGAAATAATATTGATATATTATATTAGATGATGCTTTTACCTTTGGGAACTTTGAGATGGTGCCCAAAGGCAGCACATAACGGCGAGCAAACAGAAGGCAACAACATCCCAGAAGGCAGTGACAATCCATGCGCTCTGCCACTGCTCACTAAATGGATCTGTCGCTTTGAAGTAAACCTGTTGTATAGAAACTGTTACTTTTGAGATAGTAAGCATTAAACGCGGAGTGATCCATTGCAAACCGGTCCGCGTTTTTTAAAAACGGGAACTCCCGATCTACGCCATATTTTAACGATCCGATCCGTTCAAGTTGATCACCATATCCTCAAATACACGTGTCTGAAAAACCAAGGGATTTAAAGACATCTAGCCTACGCATCGGATGAAATTTATGAACGTCTTTCGATAATGCAACATAAACGTCATCCGATGCATAGGTTAGAGGTCTTTAAATATCTTGATTTTTCATACACATATTTGTGGGTAGGATGATCAATTTAAACGTCATCCGATGCATAGACTAGAGCTCTTTAAATCCCTTGATTTTTCATACACAAACCTTATTCTTCCCCACACACACACACACACACACACATATATATAAGAACACCCTCTATTCTTTACAAATTCGAAAAGTAGGGAAAATCCTATTCTTCTACTTGGAAGGTAGGGAAACCCTATCCTTCCACATATATAAGATCGTAGACAAAAATCTATGCTTCTTTATGAAAAATACCTTAAAATACAAGAAGAAACTCTGCCCAAATCTTTAAAACGGATTTTCGGGTTAAGTCTGCCAACTTAAACGGATCGGATCATTAAAATATGTCGTAGATAAGGAGTTCCCATTTTTTAAAAACGCGGACCGGTTTGCAATGTATCACTCCCCAACATTAAATTGTTAATGGCATTTAGAAGCCTCGGATATTTCGCTTTATATCTAGATGTGATGTATTATTTGTACTAGACAATTCATATTCTCTTGGTAATGTCACTAAACAAAACGCTGAATTTACAATTAAATCCATAACATACCTTATTACCCCCCAAAAAACACACTGGTAATAGGTATCGATAGTATTTATAGATGAAATTCGTCTATAGCTGATAAAGTAACCATCCCGTTATGATAAGGAAAGGTCTTGGGGTGATGACGATGACGTCAATGATGAGAAAATTGTTCAATGGTTTAGACTTGCTTGATCATCTCTTAGGGGCTCTAAGATAAGAGATGTTTTGTGAGTAGAGAACCATCCTTGGGGCATAAAATCCAGAGCAGCTTTGCCGGAAATTAAATTAATCATACTACGTATCACAATCATTATAGGCTATAATCAAGGGTAAGCATTAGGTCCATTTACCTCTATATCAGTTAGAGACGAGCTTTCTAGGCAGATTAAGATAGTTATACAACAAAGCCACTTATCAATAGGGTCAGAAAATCAGTTTGGTCTTCTATGGACTTTGTCGGTTAGGGAAGCTATCGTCTTTAGATGGTTCCATGGAAAGAGATGCATACATGATTTTATTGATTTAAGCAAAAAAGTTTCAATCTTTAGATATTTGTTGAAGCAAAAAAATAAGATAAAATAAAATGAGCGAGGGAGTTGTTCTCTTCCTCCACTTCTATCAAAATGAGTAGTTTCATAACTACCATCACTCATATATATACACCACAAAAGAAAGAAAAATGAGAGGATTCTACATTCTACTAGATTTTGCAAAGACGAGGAAGAAGAAAGAAGTTAGAAAATTGATGAAAGCCTTCATCTTCTTCAAGTTTTCTCTTTTCTTCCAATAAACAAAGTCAAAGAACATGAACACATCAAGTGTTATTCGAAGTTAGGAACATGGAACATTCTTTGTTCTTTACAAATTTGGAAAGTAGGGAAAATAGAGGAAACCTTATTCTTCCACATATATAAGAACACCCTTTATTCTTTACAAATTCGGAAAGTAGGGGAAACCGTATTCTTCCACTTGGAAAGTAGAGGAAGCTCTATTCTTCCACATATATAAGAACGTAGACACTAAAAATCTATGCTTCTCCATGAAAAAAAAACCTAATAATACAAGGGGAAAGTGTACCCAAATCTTTAAAACGGATTTTCCAGTTTAGGCTGCCAACTAAGACACATTTGAGTAAAACAGCCATAACTCTCACCCGAGAATACCAAACCGCGAACCGTTTGAAGCGGATGAAAGCTAACCCATTAAGCTTTGAAACAAAACCATACATGAATATGAAGATTCTAAAATAATAGACTTTTGAATATCTCGAAGAAAAGGCATCAGCATCAAACAGATTTTTGGGTTGGATCTGTCTACTCCGACACATCTGAGCAAAATAGTCATAATTCTCATCCGAGAGCACCAAATCGCAATCCGTTTGAAGCATATGAAAGTCAACTCATTAAGCTTCGAAACAGGACCATGCATGGACATAAAATAATAAAATTTATGTTCTTGAAACGAACTCTGAATATAGAGTAAATTCTATGTCCTTTAAAACAAATTTGGGCACTGAAAGAGAAGTGTTTCCACTTATCAAATAAGGGGCAAGACCCTCATCCGAGTGTCGGGACCATACCTGACGGATCGGGTGACTCACTCGGTGGCCGGGAACCCACTCGGTGGCCGGGAACCCCACCCGACCATCGGGTGGCTATATCAGGAGCCCACCCGGTATCGGGACCCCACTCGACCATCGGTTGGCTATCGGATTATTAAACCCCCTTTCAAGTGTAAGTTTCTACACTTGACTATAGTGTAGGTCCCATTGGATGTACCCACGTATAAAATACTAGGGTTTGGGTCTCATAAATGGAAACACCCACTTAAACTTTTATATAAGTTTTGAAATGTAAAGAAAAGTACATGTATCAAGGTTGTATAATGATTTTTCTTAATGGCTTCTTTCATATTGTCTTTTATTGCAAGTACATATATATGTGATGTGATCTAACCTGATGTGGTTTAGAATAGCCTAACAAGGTATCATGTCTAGGTATTTCCCAGGACAACATGGTATAATTAATGGTAAGTGTTTGTGCTTATCAGAAGTCTTGAACATCAGCACCTTCTAGTCAAACTTTAAAACTTTAAAACTTGTTTTGTTTAAATTCTATCTTTATCTTAACGATACAATCGTTAGAGATCATAAAGAGGGTAAACAATAATAAGATGGGTTTACAAAAATAGGTAGTATTTAGTTATCATACTGATGTTATTAAGGACATTCGTAACCAGCATTAAAAATTTTAATTGAGGGGTAGGGTTATTCTTTATCACCACCATCATACACTAAGGATCGAGATTATGTCCTTAACATAGCGCCTTAGTTATGAACAAACTTAGTAGGCATCCAGAAGCTCATGAACCATGTTGTGTGTAGATAATAGTACATTTGAATTTAGTTCATGCACTATAGAAGAGAGTTTCCATTGAAGAAATATTATAAACATCTTTAGTTACGCAAGAATTAAATTAACGGATGAAATGGATAATATAATGTGCAAAAGCATAAATTTAGTAAAATGATCAGAAGAAATGAGGGTAATAATTCATATCTATAACCAAAAAATATCGGGAAGTTATCATTACGAACAGTCAAACAGTGGGATCTAGGATGTTGCTAACAGAATAGAATTCATGAAGTGCTTTAGCAATTCAATGAAGGAGAGAAATTTACGTAACTACGAGATACCCAGGAGTCGCCATTGAGACCAATCTTACAGTGCCGTTTAGGATGTTATTAGCGAAGTAAATTCAAGAACTGCTATTGGAATTCTATGAAAGAAGGGAAATTGTCAAGGCAGACAAACGATGGAGATGGTTTATGTTGGGCAACTTACAAAATATAGTTCAGATAATCAATTTCATTAAACTGCATTTTCCACAGAGGGACCTCAATTGACAGATTCAAAGTCAAGAACATTCATCTCAATGTTTGAACTTCCATCCAGTTCATGAACCTCAGCAAGGACACCTCTTCCAACCCAATAAGAACAGGTTCATGATAAAATCAAGAGGAAACCCCAAGTGTACCACACACACACACCCCTAACTGCCATACAAAAATTAAAAGCAACCTACCTTGTATGATTATAGAAACAAGATTGATTCAAGTTATAGTGATAATATGGAGCTTTAATGCATAATATGTGCATTTCTAGTATTAAAAACCCTGCATGCACAAAATGGTACATGAATCTCTCATACAAAAGGTGTCGAATAGAACGAATTTTAGCCACTGCATACCTATATAACAAGAGGCGTGTAAAATTGCAAAGTTAATGAACAAGATGATTCAGTACCTCATATCCAATCCAGGCAACAGAAGCAATCACAGAAACTGCCAATGAATTAGTAAATTTCCTGTAGATGTCCAACTTTACCGAACTCCGCCTTGCCTAAGCAATTATCAAAAGAGGATGTTATTACACCCAATTCAATAAGAAAACAAGGAAAATTTTACTATCATCCAGGCCATATTATTGACATAATTAATGCTATTACTTATGGCCCAATGTTTTAATTCTTTAAATATACCTGTAGCTTTTCCAAAGTCCGAGAAAGTGAAGTAAAAATCCAGAGAATTAGAAAAGCATCCAAGAATGCATCTGGAAGGACAAGGAAGAGCCTTGCTTTGCCTGCAATGTCATTAATTGTTCCAACATTTTCTGAAATATCCAGCAACTCCGTGGCCAAGAAATAAGTTATTCCGAGAAGAAGCACTTTTGAAGTAAGACACCAAGTGTTGTCGGACGACACCATATCCCATGGAAACTGAAAGTATAAGCAGGCGTGAGACTGTTTTTCTAACTGCTCCAACTGTCACCACCCAACTTGTGATTCCAACCGGCCTCATGCCAGTGTTATTAAAGTTCAAATACTCAAAGTACCAAAGAGTCATTTCAAACAAACCAAGTGCTATAACTGCGGTTATGCAGTTTTGAATAGGGAGAACGTCTCTCCAAAACCTAATATACTGAGCAAACCAAATGACACCGAGCAGGAAATAAGCAAGTGTCATGAAAGTGTAAAATGTCATTAAAGGGGCCATCCTCCCTTGGCAAATAACCATCAGGATTTTTCCACAACGTCTTTCCACTCACCATAAGCCCTTTCAGCTTTGGATCACAGGAATAAAAAATAAGTTGTACATTCCAGTCTTTTTTATAGAAACCTCTTTATTCTCCATTCTTGTATCTACATAATCTGCACTGAAATGTGTATTGATTACGTATGGCCACTCTATATCTGCAGAAGATGGTCTTCTAATGACTTCCCCTTGTTTGCAGCCCTCAAGCTTAGCAAGATCAGGTGTGCAGCATATGGATCGTTGCCCGCCATAAGCAGATCCACCGATGTTATCACGATCAGCAGCTTCAAATATTATGGCTTGGATCAACCCTGTACTATGCTCCATGTTGAGTGTTGTTCAGCTGCTTCTTTGCTTCTCCAGAATGTAATATTGTCAAATCTGCCACAAAATGTCAAAGGTAGGGTAAAAGACCAACAATGCTTAACTTAATATATGTTTGTTTACATGCTTCTGTGTTCGAACGTGTTTGGAAACCAAGAAAGATTCAACCAGTTGAGCATGCATAAGATTTGTACATGATATTTTCCTCAAAAAAAAAACAAAGATTTTATAGGATATAAAGGCCACACTTTCTACCTTGGGGTGTACTCGATATGAACTAATACTGTTGGCATCTGATCTGTGAGATACAAACAAGGGCATTTTCTTCTGACATGAATATGGGGTATTAGGAAAGGAAGTTCTTCAAACCCCAGCCACAATAAAAGCTATAAATGTGTGTGTTTGTGAATAGTCTTATGTTAAAGTTTCTGCTTGTATATCGGAAAGCTTACAGATCAAAACAGTCGATGCAGCAATCGATACATAGTGACTCTTGCTAAAAAAAGTGATGTATGGATCACCATTACTAAACAGGTAAACCTTTGTAATCTCTTGCCGAATTCTCCCACTGTCGCTAGTGGATTTATTTACTTGATACAAGCTAGCCTTTTATATAAAAACCTAACTCTAATGTTCAATAGAATCAAAAGAAGAGTTGCTTTTCGCTGATATTCCCTATACCCTGTAAACAGAACCTATAAGAATTCTTCGGGACCTAAACCTATGCAAACCTGTAGCTGGAAATTCGTGGTGCTATAAAATTTAATTACGAAAATTATAACTTCAAATTTCATTATTTCATTTTGGAGTGAGAGATAATTTCAGATAAACAAGAGTCAGTCTAAAATCCCATCCCCATATTAATTTATAGTTCTCCAACCTCAAATTTTTCTTCGCTTCATATCTAAACAGAACCCTAATGTCTTTCAATTTCACATTCTAAACCTGCAAAATTATGACTTCCCATTAAAAGCATCAATTACTACGCATAACAAATCACGGCATAAACGTCTAATTCGATGCAAACTGACTCAAACAAACAAATTATCTTCTCAGATCCAACCAATTCCGCATCAATTCGCATCAAAAATGGAAACTTTACACAAATTCTGAGCTGAGCTGACTCACTTGATGAACGATCGTTTGCTGCTGTCGCCTTCGTAAAGGACGAGCTGCGGAGCGACGATGCCTTCGCTGCCGCCGGAGAGAAGGTAGGCATTGCCGACCTCTTTGAAACCCTCGAAGTCGTAGGTGTGGATCGAGGCATCGATCTGAATGAGATTGAGGAAGAAGATGAAGGAGGTTGTGGAGAGAAGAGCAGCGAGATCCATGGCGCGCGCGAGAGAGAGAGAGGGGGGGGGGGGGACTGGAGCTAATCGAACAAATTTTTAAGTTTAATAATGAATGTCAGTAGAGAGAGCAAGATTCGGGCGTTCTAACTAACGAATGGTGAGAGTGACGGAGAAGCGAGAGATCCATTGCTGGATAAATTGATTGGTACACCAGCTGTCATGATTCGGACAGAAATGATAAATTGGTGAATATGGAACCACAAAAGTATTATGTAGAAATTTCTTTATTATCATCGGCCATAAGAGCGGCACATAAGCACAATCTTTTAGCCAGGTATTTACACGTACTAACATGACTGTTACGATTTCAACACTCTTCCAATCGATTGGGATTTCGGCTATTTACTCTGCTCTTCGACGATCTGTCGTGTTCGGCCGTTTTTTTGGACCTTCAACTACTGATGGACCGGCCATATTGGACTGCTCGGCATATACTGCCATTTTTACATGTAATCAGAAATAGATCGGATTTTCGGGCACTTTCCAGCCTCATAAACACAGGAAGATTTTTTTTTATTATTGAAAGTATCCTAATAAATAGGACCTGTCGGTATGATGTTTAATTTAATAATTATAAGATGGAAGGCCTGTACCGATTAAGAAGGGCATGGGCTTTATTAAAGTGCCTCAGGCCTAGCCCGGCCCATAAATAACTCAGCTCTGACGCAGGGCCCAGCTCTGATCCCTCGTTTCCCGACTTCCAATCACACCGATAGCAAGAACAATCAACAATAATCGAAATCGAGAGGAAAAATAATCAAAATCAAAAGAAATTCTTCAACCCCGAGAGAGAGAGAGAGAGAGATCTTTCATCAATGGGGGAAGAGCAGCAGGCGCAGCACGCGGGGAGCACGCGGCTGTTGAGAAGCGAGAAGAAGGAAGGGGAGAGGATACTGGGCCCCACTCGCCGGCCCGACGGCACCCTCCGAAAGCCCATCCGCATCCGCGCCGGCTACGTCCCCCAGGACGAAGTCGCCATCTACCAGTCCAAGGGCGTTCTTGTAATTCCTCTGCTCATAAACCCTAACCCTAGCTAGTTTCTCTTCCTCTTCTTCTTCTTTTCTTGGGAAAAAAAGATGAAATTTTGAGGATTATTTTGGGGTAATTGATTGGGGGAAATGTGATGCAGCTGAGGAAGGCGCAGCCGGAGGTGCCGCCGGGGTACGACGAGGAAGCCGCTGATGCGAATAAGCCAAAGACGAAGTCGGCGAAGAGGAATGAGAGGAAGAAGGAGAAAAGGCTTCAGGTGATTTTGTTTATATGTTCTTGTTGTAAGAAAGTTTTCGTTTTTAGCTATTTTATGTTGATTCTTTCGGTAGTTAATAGAAATTTGCGAACTTGTATCTGTTTAGATAATGAATTGTTGTGATACAATGAATTGCATACTTCTTTTTGTCATGGCATAATTTATTTATTTATTTATTTTATTTGGGGGGGGGGGGGGGGGGGGGGGGGGAGAATATGGAAAAAACAGAAGCTGGAAGATGAATCAAACAGAAAGACATTCGATTTTGGTCGATTTCTATTTTAGTTTACAAAATATTGGGATTCTTTTGTGGGATATTAGACTAAGCTGGAATTTGGTATGATAAGCCTAAGAAAAAAGTTACCGGTTTTTCTTTTGATGATATCAACTGATCCCAACCGTGAAACACTCCACCATTTCCTCCATTGTTGTCATAAGACAACATCATTGATCCTTTATACCAAACTTTTGGATTGGAAGAAGAATCTTTTATTTCTTTTTTACTCTAGCTCTGTTAAGGGTC